>JAZGLO010006654.1:1105000-1705000 GCA_036873155.1 Biomphalaria sudanica | reverse complement strand
CCATTAGTAAAATCACTAAATTTAGAAAGCCTTCAAGACAGAAGACTCAAAAGTAAAGTAGCAATTATACATAAAACACTGAACCATAATCTTCAAATACAAAAACAAAATTTAATAAAATACTCTGAAAGACACAAAAATAAAGGCACATTCCTTGTCCCATATGCTAGGACAAATTTGTACAAATACTCCTTCTTCCCTAGTGCTATTAGAGCATGGAATGGGTTGCCTGAGCTAGCCAGAAAAACCAGTGACTTGGCAGAATTTAAGTCATTGGTTAATATGCATGACGCGTAGGACGTAATCATCTTCTTTTTTGAAGTAACGTCTGTATTATATAAGATAAGATAAGACTATTTATGTTATGAATGATTTGATGAATTGACATAGAGATCTGTAGCAGTAGGCCTACATCCAAATATTTACTTGCTAGTTTTAACCTTGCAGCAGCTTTACTTACTGTTTCATATTGCTACTATTATCAAATAAAGTCCTAATATTTTGGTTTGCTTTTAACTTTAATTTTATTTTGATAGATTTTTTTTTTTTAAATATTGTTTTTGTTTTGTTTTCACAGCCTGTTTTTTTTAATTGGTAAAGCAATTCTACTTTACTCAAAACAACAAAAAACAAGGACACATTTTGTTATCCCACCAACTTTGAAAGATCACAATGCTACCCAAAGGTAACCCAGGGAAGGAGATCTCAGAGAAATTTTCTTCCTACTTGCCTTCCTTTCAGGATATCTTTGATGAAGAATCTTTCTACATATTTGCATTTTGCCTGACTGTAGGAGCATTTATATTGGCCTTTTTGGCATCCCGTTACATAACTGTCAAAGATGCAGGGCACTTGGATTAACTCAAATGTTAGAATTATACAGTTGTCCTTAACTATTAGGGCATTTTATTTCAAATGGCTGTTAACTTCTCCACATTTTGTTTTTGTATTAAGTTAAGAATGCTCATTTTTTAAATTTATTTTTCATTTATCTTTCTAGTCAAATGAATTGAATCCTGAGTTTTTACATGGCTATGTGCAATATTGTTCAATAATCCCTTTTTAATGTTTAAAGCATTTCTATTAATATTCCTGTTAAAAAATCTGGATGTATTTGCAATGTAATATTAAAGTGTAAATATAGATTATAATAACATGATTACGAGTTGTTATTGACATTTCTTATAGATCCCATGTGTTTATTTGTGAAGTGATAACGTCATTTTGAGAAGGTGATAACAACTAAAAGGTTTATGTATAATCTAGCTCAGTGATGCCCAAATTACAGCCCGCAGGCCACAACCAGCCCGCGGCATGGTTTCTTGCGGCCCAAAGAATTGTCGGTACAAAGTGTAAAAAAATCCCCCTTCACTCCGGGAAAAAAAAAAGGTTGAAGGATGTTTCTTTATCTACGTTAGGGTGCTCAATTTTCCTCTGATGGATTGGTACCACAACATTGAACATTTGTTTTGTTTATGAAATGGGAGAGCTAAAGAAACTTTAAGTGAAATCTGAATTTACTTTTTGTGGAATATGATAACAAGCCAAAATATTTGTTTTGTAGAGTGTGGCTGTTTTAAAAAAAAACTAAAAATATAAACAGCATTAGAAACAAATATGACAGCATTTTTACTTCTAAAAAAAGAATGGAGGATCAATGGGAATTTTTGCCTAAAAGAGAAAAGAAAATGGGTCGTTGAATGTTGCTAAAATTTAAAGTAGAGAAATGAAGCCAGTTTCCGATGCATAAAAAAAAAAAGTTGAACATCCAATATTCTATTAATTAATGTAAGTATTACATCTACAAGTTTTTAATAAAATAATTTCAGGTCAATTTCATTTCGTTTTTGTACATTTTCGGCCATGTGGCCCGCGACACGAGTGTCGAAAAATTAAATGGCCCGCAGGTCTAATATAGGATGGGCCTCACTGATCTAGCTCATTCTAAAAAAAATAATATGCAAAAGCAGAAATGTCAAGCGTAATATCAGATTAGACAGGCCAAACTGCATCAAAACACTAACAAAAGAAACAGAAAAGACAGCACTAAAGACCTGTACTTGGTCATCAAAAAAAAAAAAAAAAATCGGGGAAAATTTGCCAAGCCAGAGCATCCCAATTAAGGTGCTAAAGGTAGACATTGACTCCAGTGTGAAGCTTTTCTACCCTTTCTTCTGCAAGATACGGTATGGTAAAAAGAAGAAGTGCCACCAGCGTGGAAGGCTACCCCCTTAAACTCACCAAGTAAGGCAAACTTAGTTTGTCCAATCCAGGAAAGGTATTTAACCACATCCTCCTGAACTGAATGAAAGATGCTGTAGATCCACATTTCCTTGACCAACAAGCTGGTTTTGAAAGGAGAGATCACAGATCAGATAGTGCCTGAAAAAGTTACAACAAACGTCCTCAGGAAGTCATATGAGGGGATGCAGAATAGTGAATGGCAGACATCTGACAGATCCATTTGAAGTCCAAACAGGAGTGAGACAAGGCTGTTTACTATGTCCCTTCTTGTTTCTGCTAGCCATAGTTTGGCTCATGAAGACAGCAACACCTGGGCTCATAATATAATAAATTCTAGCAGAGTATGAATATGATAAATACTGGCTTCACCATGTGACACTTTAATTATGCAAAAGCTGAACAACAAAAAAAAACAAAGCATTTTTATGTTTTGTAACAAAACAAATTGAATTTTTTTTGTGGGGGAGTTTTAATACAAAATACTCCAATGAAGTACAGTACCAGTAATGGAAAAGATCAGAATATCATTTTACCAGTTCAAGACAACAATTTTACATTGTGAAAGGGGGAAAAAGTCATGGCAATAATTTCAGAACATAGGTGTAAAAAAAAACTACAAAATAAAAATGGAAAAAAAAGGGTAACAAGAAATTAGATGTGTTTATAATAACTACATTATGGATATCAGTTTAGTTTATTATTTCTGATTTAGTTAAAAGCATGTAGACCTTAAAATTACATTTGAAAGGTTCTTTCTTGTGAGAGAAAATGTTAAATTACATGAACAAAAAAAATTCAAGAATTGTGAAAATGCAAATGAACATGAAATAAAATAATCATTAGGGTTCATCTTAATATGAAATGAATATGAAATGAAGCACTAAGGCAAAAATGTTCAAATTCATGGTGCTAATACTGATTACAATATAATGTTAAACAAAAAACAGTTTGTCAAGTATACAGTGTAAACCATCAACTAGAATGAAAGTTCTGCATCAATGGTATGGATTTCAATTATATATCGAGTCAATAACAAGTAAAAGTTAATATACATTCTGTCAGGAGATTCTTTGGTTGAGTACAAGGTCAAATAAATAATCCCTAAACTGTTCCCATATTTGATAAGAAATATATTTCAAAACAGCTTAAGGGGACCTCCAGTAGAAGACAACACATCCAACAAAAAAATTGTAGATGAAATATAATTGCAGGTTTTTAAACATTAAACAATTGTATCCTTTGTTCTGTTAAGTATAGTTTCACATTGGCTACCTAAATGAGGCTGCAAAACACATAGGAAAAAAAAAAAAATAATAAGTGCAGTATTATATCTGTTGTTGATTGTGTAATGGTCCTATTCTATAATGAAATAGCGTAACTGAAAAGAAATATAAAAAAAAAGATTTTTCCCCAAGAGCTATACACAAATAAAGTACCGGATATACAAAAAGAGTCCCTGGGCTATTGCCTGTTCCAAGAATAAACTGGATTAAAGTATCAAATTTAAAGTGATAAGTAGAAAATGTCATGGTCAGTTTATAATCATGTCAAATCTTTGTGAGCTACTAATATATATTTGGTAAAATATGTATCAATTCCTTTCTTAAACAAATAAGAAAAGGTTTTGGTAATTATTACTTTCTTAAATCAGAAAGGGTTAAGTTTGTAACAAAAATTACCAAGATTTCATTACTATCTCAAAAAAAAAAAAGCTGATGTTATTCTTGTTTAATCAGTTCTAAAACTTAGAAAATATGACATACTCAAAATGTCCAATGGCTGATGACTTTTACTACCATCACAAACAAAAACAAACAAGTCTGGTTGGGTATGAACTGAACAGATAAGGTAGTACATGATCAAAGAAATTTTCTTAAAATATGACAGAGAAATATTTCATAGTCTTATGAATCTCAGATCTGATTCAAAAATGGAAATGCCATTTATGACAAAAGTTTACAAACTAGTACAAATTACCTGAACTTATTGCATTAAAATGATAAACAGAAAATTATGGTATATTTCAAGAATTAAAACACAAGTAAGACAGCAATTTTAGCAGCTACCAATAATAATGACTCATAATGAAACCAAGACTATAACAGGATGAAAGGTACAACAGAGAATGAAAAAAAGGCCAATACAAATAAGAATATTAAACTGAATCAACTTCTTTTATTGTAAAGGTGTCTACTTTCACTGATACCAGTACGCAGTAAACATAATCAATTGTTACCAACACAAAACTAAATGCAAATTGGTGCTGCTGCAGACTAGAAAATACTTTCTGGAAAATTGTAAGACTAATATTCTGAACACTTAAGAATTTACAAAAATATTCTAAATATATCTATGAAAAAAGCTAACTTTTATTTTCCTATTCATATTAGTGAAAAACTAAGTTACAATATATTGCAATATAAAATAAAGAGCCAAAAAATATGTAATCAATAGGACTGCATATAGAACAGCATGAGAAGCTGAAAAGTTCCACATGTCAGGCGCTTGTTCTGAATAAATTAGAATATTTCAGTACTTGATGGAGCTCACATCAGTGTCTTCTCATAAGTTAAGAGGTTACAATAAAAAAAGAAAAAAGATAATACCCAAAGATCTTTAAAATTAAAGAAGAGCTTTTCAATTCTCATTAACATCTTGCATATAACTTATAATAGAGCAGGTAATTTTATTTCAAATGCAGCGTACTCCAATCTTCAACTAAAAAAACAACAAGTAAGACCATTGTAAATTCATAGTAACCCCTACCTTAGCTAAAAGAAGTTCCTTTAACATAAAGAAAGGTAGTATTATAAAATTAATACTATATTTATCTTCAGTTCCAAATGAAAACAAAATCAGTTGTAGGTAATATTGTCATTTAGCTATCCAATTTATTTAATTAAATTTTCATAACTAACACAAAAAGCACAAAATTACAGCTAAGTTGTAATGCGCACACATGAGACTTTCTAAAAGAACAAGAAAGCTCTGGGCTAACAAGTTTCCTTTTCCTTTATGAAACCTGAGTGCATGCACTAAAGTTGGGTAAGTCTTAAAAGTGCAATTAACTTTGTGTGTATGTGTAAGCATGTCAAATTGAGAAGATATTACCTATATACAAGTATACCTGAGCTGTACGAGATTCAGCAGAGAAAAATGTTTTTGGATCAAATTAATGAAAGCCTAAAACAGTTTTGTCCTCACATTAAGAAACATCAGATCAACAGTAGGAACAAACAAACCAAATCTCTCATAGAGAGAAATCAGATTTGGAAGTGTGTACTGATAAAAGAAAAGGGGAAGGTACTGTGTAATTTTTTTTTAAAGTTCATTTAATGCATCATGTCTCTTTTATCAGCATTATTAACCTGTTTAAAGCAATTCATATTACATGAAAACCTAGACGTTAACACATTGCCAAGGGTAAACATAAACAGAACTCTTTACACGAGATCTGTCCTAAGAGTGCCTAAAGTGAAATGACTTTATATTTATAGTTATTCTCATTCTTGCAGTATGTTCTTAGTCATATGTATTATTAGCAAGCTTTTAAACTTTTACTGTGATCCATATCTATGAACACATCTCAGCTAGTGGTCAAGTAGTCTGTAGTAAGTTTAGTGCTGAAATCAATGCCTAAGTTTAGAAACATAATGGTACAACTTAACAAGAAAATTGAAATAGAATAAGTGAAGACCTGAAAACACCATCACCTACCATTGTCAACAGATTGATGATGTGGATACAAGATAATAAACAACAAAATAATCATTTCAGTTGTTAAATAAACCTAAAGCAAATCACTAGCACTTGAGACAATGACTTGTTTTTTCTGTCCTAACAACACAGATAATGTGAATACAACTTAGTCTACTTAAGACAGTTCTCCTCCTTATAACTGATATAAACATTTTCAGCATGTCTTTTGTCAACTTCACTTGCCATTCATTATTCTGAACAACCAGCTTTCAAATTCGGAAGCTTTCAGACCTCCCATCAATATGGCTGAGTCTCAAGTACACATCTGTTCCAATCCCATCTAGTGTTTCTAGAGTCAGTGAGCCACCTAAATACTTGGCATATGCTTGTGATGTTGGTAGTCCAAATCCATACCTATAGAGGCAAGATAAAACTGTGACAAACATAAGTTTTAAAAGTGAAGAACATATTACTTATACAAATAATTAGGTAATCTAAGTGGTAAAATTAGGCTAGCTGTTATAGTTGCGTAACTGTCCCTGTTGACTCCAACAATCTAATCGACATCAAGACAGGTTTGAACAAGCTAAAGTTTTCCACAACTTCAAACCAGATGTTGTCTCTGCTTTAACTAAAATTAGCTGATAGTGAACAGTTTAACATAGTAAGAAATTATTCAACCTAACATACAATGGAAAGAAAAGAAAATATAATCAAAGTAAGGCTTGTATTATTCAGTGTTGATACTATTGGGTGATGAGCAAGCTATAGGGGGCTTTACAAGTATAAATAATATATTAATCACTATTACGTTGCAAAAAAAAAGTAAAGTTCCCCTTTCAGACCTTGCGAACTATGGGGCAGATGATGTTAATGTCATCTGTTTCTTTGGTGTCATGTAGCCAGTACAACGACCTACCGCCTTTACTTTCCCTAACTTAAGTCAGGTACCCATTAGAGTTGGGTGGACTCAGGGGCGACCTAAAAATCCCTGAATTCAAAATCCCAGATGATGTTAATGTCATCTGTTTCTTTGGTGTCATGTAGCCAGTACAACGACCTACCGCCTTTACTTTCCCTAACTTAAGTCAGGTACCCATTAGAGTTGGGTGGACTCAGGGGCGACCTAAAAATCCCTGAATTCAAAATCCCAGTCTTTACCGAGATTCAAACCAAGGACCTCCAGGTTTGGAAGCCAAGCGCTTAACAATTCAGCCACCGTGCCCCCACAATTAAGTTGAAGCCTGTATAATTTTGAAAACCTATTTTAATTCACATATAGTATCAGAAATATCTGTTAACATTTAATGTCATTAAACTTGATTATTTTAAAGAATTACTGAGCAGTTGGCTGGATGATCAAAAGCATCTATTTTCTGATTTTTCTAAAAAGACAATTATTTATAATATGAATATTATATACTAAACAAAGTGTATTTTGTAAGCTCACCCATGCATCTTTCCAGGTGCAGGTCCAGTGTGTCCATTATCCATTATTTGTCCAAACAATCCACCATCCACTTTGTCATCCACTAGAGATCCACTGGTGGTAAAGTTGTAGTCAAAAACTTTGTGGACAATCTTGGCTGGAATACCCCCACCTCTGTCAGAAATTCTGATGAAACATCAAGAAAAGAAATTGATATGACCATAACAAGCAGCTAGCAAACATTTTGTGAAAACAATACATTACTTTATTTCTGATTTGGAATCTCCTATAATATATATCTCTAATAGTTATCTATATTAACTAAAGACATATTTGAGTTTTAGAAGTGAAACACAGACATACACTCACCTGAAAACAAAGTGGTGGTCATTATTTGCTATGGTCACATTGATGTCTGGAATACCAGCACCATTTAGATGTGACTCAACTGATGCTCTGCACAAAAAATTAATCATTAGTCAATCAGAATGAATACAGTGCTACCACTAATCTATTTTGAGATTTAACATTTCTGCTTTTAGCTATTTTGTTTAAATCCTATGACAAAGGCAATGTCTATAGTTTGCCATCATCAGTGCCCAACGTAAAAGAAAAAGTGACATGAGAGAGGGCATGTCTAAGATATTGTTGCCTATTGAGCTACTTACCTCATAGCATTCTTTAGAATCTCACCCAGGATGTAATCAAGAGGTGGCTGTATGTATGGAAACGTGGCATTGACATGCCCATTGATCTTGACGTAAGGTGCCGCCCCATACTTGGCCATACACACACTCCTGAAGTCATGAAATAAAACAGGACTGGTAAGTCCACTGGGTCTCCCAAAATGTCTACAAACTTTGAAAGAGATTTAATGATTTCCTTCACCTGGTTGGCTATCATGAATTTAATAAAGGATATGATAATGGAGATTTGATGGTCCTAGATTTGAATGTAATTGTTGATCTTTTAGTCAAGGATTCTATACCCAGCCATGGCCATGTTGGTGAATGAGCTGCACTCCGATTGCTTTAGAAGTTGTTAGGTCCCAAAAGGAAACTTTATCAATGACTCAGAAATCTAACTATGAGTTAACCTTATTAAAAGTATTATGCATTTTCCCAATTTTTAATACAATAATTTGTTTCCTTACCTGATAAACTCAGCTTTCTTTTCCACAGCTTTCCTTGGAGAAAATGCAATGTTGATGATTCCAACATGATTGGGCTAAAACAGTATAATTGGAATGTAGTTCAGTAAGTAATAGTTTAACAATAAATGGTGTGGCTCATTATAAACATAGTTCTACTATATTCTATTAAAGCATTTCTAAATCTAAATATGAAGACACATGTTTATATACATAATGTTCCAGTTATTCAGAGTGCACACATGAAAGCATAGAGTATAATGAATTGTTCAAACCTTCTCATCGTGCAATGATAAATGATGTTCAGACAACATACGGATCCCCAATCTTGAGGTCAAAGTTCGATCTAAAAATGTTTTGATCAAAGCTTCATCCTGTGAAATAAAATGACCAGATATTACAGTTCTTTTATCTTGACTTGGACTTTCTGGAAAAGTCTTAGCAATAAGACTTAAACCAAATTAGTGTGGAAATCACAAGGAAAACAACATGTCAGTGTCAGAAGTTCAATTATCTAGATGTGTAGACTAATGAGATTTGAAAGAATTTCAATACAATTACAAACCAAACTGGTCAAATATTAATATAACTAAGTGTGTATTAGTGCTGGACCAAGAATCAGGACAAAACTAAAAAAACAACATTGCTGACTTTTAAAGAGACATGATTCTAAACTATGACTTGCTTTCTACTTACACTGACATATTTGCGACATTCTGAGAACCCCTCAGCTAGCTGAGTGACAACATCCTTGTGGTCATCTAAAAGGCTGCGCAAAGTTTCTGCCCATTTAGCTTCTTGTTCCAAATCTTTGATCTATACACACAAGCATAAACAAAAAATTTGTTTCCTAATATTGTTAACAATAATTCTAATCCTTTCATCAACTTAACAAAGTTAACTTGTTTTTAACCCACCAGCTACATCCAGTATTTTGATTCTGATATGTCAACATTTTTCTTCCCATACCTGAACAGGACCCTTCCAATAAAATATAAGTGTTTTTGTAACACTCATCTCATCTGTCCCTTGACTTTCATCGTAGGGGTGTGTAACCATATGCGCAACCAAATCCCTCCACTTTCCCAATCAGAAGCTGTTCTTAGCAGGATATCAAGAGAGAGGCTGGTCCATTCTTTAATGTTATCCAGATAGTTTTTCGTTATACGACCCTTCACTGTATCTGAAGAATGACTTTTAACAGTAAATCATGTCTTACAATATGACCAAACCAGCCCAACTTTCATATCTTCACAGTATTGAGGAGTTCCTCCTTTTTGCCAGCCAGAATGTTCACTTGTAAAAGTACAAACTCATTAGGCTTCATTTCCTGCTATCTGATGCACAGCATTTTTCTGTAGCATTTACTCTCGCTTGAATTCTTTCAGCCTCAAATGTTACATCCATATAGAGCCTCAGAGTTCAGAGTCCAACTTTTACAACCATATAGAACCTCAGCCTTCAGAATCGAACTTTTACTACCATATAGGAGTACAAAGACCACTAATGAAGAATACAGGTTTAATTTTACTTGGAAGCTGATGTTACTCTTCCAGATTTCCCACAGCTCATGACAAGTTTAAACAGGTTTTTATCTTTATTGATCCTCAATCTCTAGTTATGTTTGACCCAAGGTATTTAAATAGTCAACTTCTTCTAATGTTTGGTCATTCAACTGTATGCATCATTTCATACTATCTCAACCGCAACTAGTATTTTGCTTTTTTTCAGCACTGATTTCGAAACCAACTGCTCTAGCAGCAGCATCCAGTTTTGAAGTAAGATCTTGTATCTGGTCTGCATTTTCTCCAATGAAGTCTATATCATCTGCAAACTTGATATAAGAAATAAACCACCCTTTATGGTCAGGCTAGGAGTAAATCCTTCTAGAGTTTCCATCACAATAAATATGCTCCAGAAATAAGTTAAAAAGAGCTGGATAGAGAATGCATACTTGCTGCACTCTTATGGATGTCCTAAAACTTTGTCCAATTTGTTGTCCAGAAGTACTGAGCTATTCTGATCCTGTCTGTTCTTCAGAAAGGATGTCCAGAGCTTTTCGAGTCTGTTGAGAATTATTACCTTGCTAGGCTGTTCAGACTTATCGTTCTATAACTTAAACATTTTTTCAAGTTTCTTTTCTTAGGCAGTGGAATAATTAAAGATAAGTTCCATTCTTTTGGCCATGCTTTTTAGTCCCATAATTTGTGGCACATTGTCCTACAACATTTTGTTAAATGTGAACCACTATTTTAAAAGTTCTGATGGTATGTTCTCAATTTCAGGTGGATGCACCTTTAAGTGGTCTTATTGCTTCTAGTATTGGAGTCTCGCCAAAGTCCTTGTTGTACCAAGGTGTTTTGTTGATTAAACAGTAGTTGGGATTTATCTCAAAGTTATACAGACCTTTGCAATACAGTATTCTGTCCACTTTCTAAGCTTTTTCAGTCTGAGGAGTTCCATCATTGTTTTCAACCACTGTGGTTCTAGCTTGTCTTGTGTTTGTAACACTAATTTTGTTAATAATAGTTTTTTTTTTAAGTGATTGACATGAATTATGTAAACAATACTGTTACATGTTTCCATTTTCATATGTATTAAATCTTTAACAATATATAAACTTCCATCTTTTATAACCTTATGTTGTCCTGGAATGTTTGAAAAAAAAAAAGTTGTATCTGTATATTATTTTTCAAACTGGAACAAAAAATTACTTCGAAACTTATAATTGTATTAAAGAAAATAAAAAGACTTCAAATTTATATTAAGACCTTAATACGATAAAAAAAAAATACTTACTGGACCGAAATCACTTAAAATATGGAAAGCACGAATGAAAAGTTCATGCTGTGGACATAGTCAATGAAAGTGAAATACACAACAACAGATATCATAGAACAATGGAGAAATACATAACAGATATATACCAAAAATATATATATAATAGAGAAATATATCAACTTAAAAATACTGTGTTAAAGAACTGAACAAATCTGTGGTTACCATTTTGGGGAATTTTAAATTAACATTTAAAATAGTTAGATCAGGGACTCATAACTGGTAACATTTATATATGTAGCTAAATATATCTTATCTTATATGATACAGACATTACTTCAAAAAAGATAATAACGTCCTATGAGTCATATTAACCAATGACCTAAATTAGCGCTATGGAAGAAGGAGCATCTGTACAAATTTGTCCTAGCATATTAACATACAAAATAGGCAAAAACACACATATATTTTCCCCTTTTGCCTTATAAATTTTTTTATTTATTATTTATAATAACTTATAGCATGCGTTTTGTGTTATGGTCCTATCACATTAGTGAACCTGTGGTGGGAGGGTGTATTAGGGAGAAGGTGCTCAGCAAGTCGGGATTCAAATTCGAACCCCCTTAATAGGTGGCCAAGTGCTTAGCTAAATAATACTTTAACAATAAAGAAAAAACAGCACAAGATCTACTTACAACGCTAAGAATTATTGGATGACATCCAACTATAAATGGCAAGTTCCGGAACCCATTGATCCTGTGAGCGATTCTCACTGGCAACTCTTTGCTTAAGTACTGGACACTTCTCTGATGGAAAGATACAAAACAAATATAATTCTTGAGGAGCACAAAGTTAGAAGGCACCAAGAACATGGGATGTAAATGTTTGCCTGAACACATGGTCCCAATGATGTATGGGCATTAGGGATGCAAACTGTGAAAAGGCATATTGTAAATGTAAATGGATATTTAGATGTATACAAAACTTATTGAAGAAAATGTCTCTTGTCTATCACTACAACTTTAGTTTAGCTAGCAAGTCATCATTTTAGATAAGAGAAATTACATGAACATTGGACTGTTCAAATGAAAAGTAACAATGTTTAGTGTACACAAAAATTCCCTGAAGTCATTAATTATTTTTTTTGCCAAGCTTATCTCAACACACTCTGTCTGGTAAAAAGATTATAAATGTTATTTCTCCCAAACCCAATCTCCATATTTGATGACAGAGTCAACAAAAAAGCTATCTGTAGCATTCATACTCTCCCCTCTTGACTACTGCAACCCCATGGTAGCAGGTATACCCGATGACAAAATCGCCAAGCTGCAATGAATTCAGAACAATGCTGCACGAATTGTCCTATGATAAATAAGATGAAATTCTGCTACTGCTCTCTTGCACTCATTCTATTGGCTTCCTGTGAAAGCAAGAATTGACTACAAGGTGGTCACACTATGTCATCAGTACATCACTCCATATGTTCCTATGTTCCATGGACTCAATGTTTCTAGTGATGCCACGTTTCTGCCTATGACGTTATGGTTTACGGGCTATTTCTGTACAGGGACTAAAGGTTTGGAACTCACTCCTCATTGATATCAGACAGACAACATGCTTCACTACATTCAAGAAGAACTTTAAGACCTATCTGTTCAAATCTTTTTTAGATTAGTTTGTCATTTTAGCTCTGGTGATTATGTTTGTAATGTTATCACAGCGCCCTTGAGCCTACATCATGTTTGTTAAAAGCACTCTATAAATTACATTATTATTATTATTAAGCTGAAATTGTGCACAATTATTTCTTGTACCTGACAAAACAAGAATCAAAAAAAAAAAAAATTAATTAGTTAATTAATCAATTATTTGTTTTGTGCTGAACAAGGGAAAGAAATTGTACTTGACAGATGTGGTGGTATAAGATGAATTAGTCCCCTTTATACTTTGTGTAGGTTAGGTTGCCACTTTAAATCATTAGGTAACCAAATAACCTTCTATTTTCCTAAGCACTTTGCAGGCACAGTGGTTAGTGCTCTAGCGGCTAAGTCCTTGAGTTCGAATTCAAGTCATACAACTTAATTTTTTTTAAGCAAATAGCCCCCTCCTTTCACAACTGGTCTGCACAAGTGGTAGGATCATACCTCATTGAGAAAGCTAAAAGCATGAAATTGCGCTAAACAAAAGCAATTGGTAAAAATATTTCTAACCATATAGATGTATTATTGTTAATCTAGATATATTACAAATTTAATAACATGACTGATCCAAACTAATTGATACAATTACACTTATATAAGCTTTTTAAAAAGTATTTTTAATTTATTTTTTGTCCTTTATTCATAACTAGGTTTTCACATAGACAAAACAAATAAAAAAAAAACAACAGGGTTAAAGAAAACTTCTGTCAAAACTGGCAATATTTCCGTTATCTTTTGTTTACACTTGCATGATGTTTCAAACCTGTAGTTTTTTGTTGTTGTTGTTTTTCTGTAAGTCAAGCATTATAACACTAAAAAAGAAAACAGGGTTTTAGAAGGAAACTGTTTCTTTTAACAAGCCGCTATAGTAATAAAAAGTAAATTGCATGCTGAAATATGTACGGTATAGGAAGATATGGAAAAGAAAGAGATTGGGGGGGGGGGGAGTGGGGGTCAAATGGTGGTAGTATGGCCTTTGAAATGCCACTAAATAGCATCAGCAAGTCAATACAGTGTAATAATAGTGTGTCAGTTTATTTAGCCCTATAGATCTATATCTTCTAATCTCTATTCAAATACATAATTATCTTCTAAAGTACGCTCTAGAAATCTACCCTCTTCCTCTCTACCGATTTACTATTATACAGTAGGTTTGTTTAAAGAAAATTGCCAACGACCAACGCGCACGCACGAGCAGATGCATGAGCTGTGCAGGTTTAACTAGACCTAGAAAGTGCTCTCGTCTGTTCACGTTGGCTCTCTCACGTAGCTACGCAGTTTGTGCATCACGTAGCCGCCTGTACATGAGTTCAGGCACCGCTAAATAGGTCAAGTCTAGTCTAGCATGTAGGTCATACTATGGCGCACATCGATCACAAGCAATTTAATTTCGATCTTTTTGTTCCATCCTTATTTAGGATTCGCTTATCTTTATAATATTACATATAGAGAGATCTAAACATATAAAACAATTACAAAACACATCGATCTTTAAGTAGATATCTAGACCTAACTGCCTAATGCTGCCATTGTCCCCAATCGCCTCGCGACATGCTGATTTTTACATCTATTTTTAGCTTGATAGCCTTTCTTGACCCTAGCGTTTTTTGTTTTGTTTTGTTGTTTTTTTTGTCGCGATGACCTGTACGTTATGTAAAAAACATGGACGCGGGGACTCCAATGTTGATATAACATTCAATTGGGTAAATAAATGAGCCATTGAACTACCAACAAACTCCAGGAGACTAGATCCAGATACACATTCCTTGTTTTTGTTTTAGATAATTTATAACTGCGATGAAGAAATGAGCACTGCACATACACCGTACTTTTAAAAGGTACCGATTATTATGATTTTGGATTTGAGACATTCCTTGATGATTGGAACGTTAGGGCCGAGCTGAATAACGAGCCTAACAGGGAGACAATACACATCGAATAGTTACTTGCTCTGAATCACTTTGAGCGCAAGGCCAAACAAACAAGAACATTCTAAAGTGAAAGTACACGTAGATATGCATGTCTAAACCTATAATGCAAGGGGTTATGAGGGGGGCACAGAGATATTTTCGTTTGATTTATGGCGTGTTTCATAGTTGTTGCCACCCCTCCTTTTAAATGTTGTCTTTTTTCCCCCCACTGAAAGTGGTTGCCTATATGGTGTGTGAATGTGATTTCTGAAAGAGGCTAATTAACTCCACGAGGAAATGTGACATGATTGGAATAAAAAACATATATATTTATTAACTTCATAGGTTCTTATATATGATGGGTACAGTGCAATTCAACGGTGCCAGCTCCGAAAGTTTCAGTATAAACAGCGGAGTTAAACAAGGATGTGTCCTGGCCCCAACTCTCTTTGGAATACTATTTTCACTGCTAATCCACAACGCGTTTGACAAATCCACCGAAGGTATCTATCTCCATTCCAGATTTGATGGCAAACTCCTAAATATTGCCAGACTGAGGGCCAAAACTAAAATCAGAACCATCCTCGTAAGTGATATGTTATTCGCGGATGACGCAGCGGTAGTGGCACACACGCAAGAGGAACTTCAGTCACTAATGTCCCGCTTCTCTCAGGCCTGTAAAGAATATGGCTTGACTATTAGCACGAAGAAAACAATTGTTATGGGACCACCTGCTACAGCACCACCCTACATTCTTAGTTTATGCTGTCTACTATGTCTTGAGATGTTAGTCTTAAAAGCAGATGTGATAATGGTTAGGTTCAAGAATGAGGCACATTATCAAAAGAGCACAAGCTATCTTGGCCTAGATCTTGTATAATGTTTGACAAGAGAATGAATGCTGGTTGTGAACTATGTATGGCTGATACAATGGTGAGATATGGGCAGTTACATTGAAGGAATCAAATCATCGACCAAGAGAACAAAGAGGCTAACAATAATAATGAAGACTTGAGTCAACACAGGCAAATAAGTTTCAAGTGGGACACAGAAAATTTATAGGCAAAAGTCAAGAGGAAAAAGGCACTTTTATATAGTCCCCCCCCTCCCACCACCATGTGCCAGTTTGCGTGAAGAGATTTATATCTAGCCAGTTTCTCAAATCCAAATTTTCTTTTAAGCTACTATCTAGTCAGATGTATGTTTACTTAAAATTGTAAGAGATTACATTCACCAGGGAAAAAAATACAAGATAAGGAGGCCAAGGAAGCATGAAGAAGATGAATTAAGGGAAAAAAATACAAGATAAGGAGGCCAAGGAAGCATGAAGAAGATGAATTAAGGGAAAAAAATGACTAATCTAGTCAGAAGTATTTGAATTTCAATGAAGTTGGAGGAGCTATTTTTATCCAGGACTTGTAATCCAGTCATCACAAAATATGATGTTTAACAAAATGGTGTTCAACAATGTTCACACACTTATCACATGCTAAATGTTTGTCAAAATAAATAACATCATTTCTAGGTTAACCTCATAAAATCACTCAAGCTTACACTGACATAATAACAAAAAGTTTTGCATTGTTAAACTATAGCCAGCTGTTATAATGAACACAACATGTTCTCCCAGTCTAACAAAGATTGCAATGTAGGTTATGTCACTATTTTGTAATGTGACTACTCTTTGGTTTATGCTGTAAATATGATAAGAATATGTTTACATATAGATTTCCTATTTCAGCCCCATATGTTTATCACAGCAATGCTAATTATGAAAGTTTCTAGAGACTCTATTAGGTTGGTGAAATAAGTTCACCTGTTACTGTGGCCAGTGTTAAGAAGGTGGCAACACAACATCACATCAACTTTCCCATGTCAGCCAGGTGAAATCAGGAATATCCATTAATAATACAACCAAAATGCCACCTCGTTCAAATATCTAGCATGAATTGATCAACTCTGTCTATTTTTTGTTGAGTGCAGTGGATAGAAATCAAACAGTGGCAAGAAATGTAAATTTCGGTCAAATAAGTCTTCAATACTTACCAAGATGTGACTTCTGTCTGGACTTTTACCAGAATACAAAATGGCAGCTGGTGTCAAACGTACAGAAGGCTAAAAAAATAATAATAATAATTAGCTGTCAATTTCAGTCACCTAAAGATTTGTAACTGTGAACAAGCCAAACACATAAGAAAGTCATTACTTGACTTATGTATAATATTGCTTAATTGTTAAAAAAGCTGACTACATTGAAAACAAATTTTATTATTTATGACATAAAATTTTGTTCATTTTCTATATTATATCAAAAATCTGATTTTGACAAATACTGTCAAAAATATCTTTCAAAAGAGGATTAAGCTCAATATTCTAATCACACATTCTTGTAGTCAATATCGAATAACAGCTGTGTACTCCTAATCAATTCATTAATATCACATTATTAACCAGTAAGAAAGAAAATAAAAAATAAATTAAAAAAATTATTGTTTCCTTTTAGTGATTTATGAAAACATTAAAATATTTGTTTTAATTTTATAATATAGTGGGTAAAAAAGATTGACAAAAATAAGATTTCTTTACCATGTTTTTTTTTTTAAATAGGTAGTCATATGAAATATTAGTTTAAAAAAAAAAAATTTTAGAAGTAAAGAAGTGGAATATGCCTTGTCTGACTAAGCAGGAGGTGCTGCGGACTAAACAAAGTATGGTCCATAGCCCATGGATAGGAGAAGCAGCTGGAGCTCTCTGGCACCAGGTCATAGAGTAGGATTCAGTGTGCATTTTTTGTATTTTCCTGATCTGGTATAAATTTT
Organism: Biomphalaria sudanica; assembly: GCA_036873155.1. Lineage (NCBI taxonomy): Eukaryota > Metazoa > Mollusca > Gastropoda > Planorbidae > Biomphalaria > Biomphalaria sudanica. Next base: position 1,687,271 of record JAZGLO010006654.1, on the reverse strand, counting down.
TCTTTACAAAAAACTTGATTGACATTCAATCTTGAATCTAGGTTGAATCTCAATTATGCAATTCTAATGCTGTGAGTTTATATTTTAAAAAATCACTGACCTGTACTAAATTTTCTCTATTATATATATAAACATTCCCATTTAAAGTAATAAATAAGATGTGTCTGTAATGTTCAAAATCACAGCTACACAAAGTACAAAAAGCATTTTTTAATTCAACTTAAATTTATTGTCTTTTAACTTTTAAAAATTGTTTATATTTATTCACATCACCTAGATTATTTGCAAATTACCTAGAACATTACCAACTAGGCACTCCTTAAAGTGAAAAAAATAATTAGGATTTAAGTGCTACCTCAAGAGCAGAGATAAACCTAACCTTAACCCCTAACACTAATTCTTATCACTAACCCTACCCCTAAATCTAACGCTAACACAAATCCCTAAGCCTAATCCTACTTAAACTTTAATGGTACTGAGACCATTAAATTTCACATTACCTAGATAAAATGAGCATTCTGCACATCAATGGAGCAAATCAGTTGATAGATCAAATGATAGAGTAGAGTATCATGGCATGGCGCTGTGAAAACAGGCGCACAAATTGCAGAGATGGCAAAAGAACAACGCTGGTAGAAGAAAAAAGAGCAAAAAAAAGCAAGCCCAATGACACTAGCTCCAGCTAGAATAATCTCCCCAGTGTGCAGCCAAACATTCCAGGCTACATAGGTCCTACCAGCCACATGAGGAGGCACAAAACCCCAGAGCAGAGCCCTCAGCACTCTGGATGACAAAAGTGGCCATCATTAAACCACGACAGACAAACTATATTATAACTATGAAATACAGATATAGTATAAATGTTTCAAATAAAATAGGCTCAACATATTAATTATATTAAATGTATTAAAATGAAATTTTCAGATTTAATCTCTTTATTTATTAATACCTATCCAAACATTGCAAGTGTTGTTTAGCTGGCCTTGTATCTTCGAACTAAGCCTTTTGGTTTGCTACTGTTTTGTTTATAATTAATCATGTTACAGTGTGACCCTAGATCCATATATATCCGCAGCCAATATAATTATGTGAGTACCCTAGAGGATGTCACTAGGCTTTTAAGGTCACTTAGCACACACACAAAATTTAGCTAATAATCATGGAAAGAGGTAGGGCAGACTATTTTAAGATTTAAGCCATGACACTGAAACAGAGTGTATGTTTAATATTACTGTGTTGTTTTTTTGTTTTGTTTTGTTTGTTACTAGGTTGGAGCAGGGGGAGGAAAGACATGTATGCACAAAATGACAAGACAAAAAGCCTTTAAACTTACAAACCCAACCCTACTTAGATGTTATCCATATATTTATATCATATAATATATATTATATGTATGAGTTTGAGTTTTTTGGCACATCTGCACAATTTAGGCCATGTATAAATGGCTGTCTAGTTATGTTGTACGTGCACAGAATTATTATCTCATTGGTATTAGGTTTGAACCGTGCCACCCCCTGCTATACTCCTAGATGTTTGAGGTAAGATATATATATATACAGTGCTTTTTTTTTTGTACTCAGTGATTGATTGTCTAACTTTCAACCACTAATAAATTAATAATATACATTAAAATGCAAGAAAAGTAATTAATTGTTTTCCCACATTCAAAAAGGTGCCAGTACACCATACCGGTGCGTATCGTCACAAAAAAAAAAGCGCCCTGACTATATATAAAAATAATATATATTATGCTAATATGTTTATATTACCACATTGTTTGTTGTGAATGTTTTTGTGAGAAAGTACTTTTATTTAAAAGGATGTGATGTAATGAAATGAGAATCTTCAATGTCTACTTTTATATCAATACAAAGTCTCTGTACATTAATTAAATATTATTAATGTCTACATGTATTATTATGTATTTTTTTTTAAATAAATGTTCTGTTGCCACAGAGAAATAAATAAAATACTGTAGAATACAATTTAGAATTTCAGATAGTCTTGATCTCTTTACATAACGTAACCTCTAAGCTTTAGTTAGCACTTTTTTAAAAATATAATATACTTATATATATATATATTAATATAATATATATATATATATTATATATTATATATTAAAATACTAAATGCTGGTATCTTGACTAACCTGCATAGCAGCAGCATCTATGGCACTTTGATAATAAAAACTGGTTACATTTCGAAATTCCTTCCTCACGTCTTGTGAACGTCCATGAAAGTTTGTGTTGCCAATCTCATTTCTTTTGTGGAAATCGTCGGATAAAGAACGACATAGTATCACAGGTGAAAGTTGAAACACTTTTTTGGGTAAAATTAATATAGAGCATTGCATCCTACAAGTTGTTGCTATCTTAATAAAAAAAATGAATGTGAATCACTGAGTGATGAGTACTAGATCTAATTAACTAGATCAGCGTCTGACTGTGATTGAAGAACTGAAACGTCGATTTAAGTGAAAAAGTTTAAGTTAGTAAAACTACAAGAACAACATAAACTAAAAATTCCCATAACAATCATCACTCATTCAATTCACCATGATTCACTGGAAGCGGCCAGCCCAGCACTGTGACTACTAAGTTAGTGAGTACTGTGAGTGTGATGACAGTCAGTGACTCCAGTCAGTAACAATAATAGTAGAGAAGGGATCCAGTCCTAGATTAAGTCTATAGGGAGTGTAGCCTAGGTGTAGCAAGAACGTATCACTTAGACCTTAGACTTAAATTCTAGATGTCACTATATATTTTTTACTATATAGATTATAGATCTAATATAGATCTAAATATAAACATAGACGTCTATTCCAGCAGACAAAAGATAGAACTAAATGCATAATAAGAAGTTAGATCCTCTAGAATGTAGATCTAGATCTAAATCCATATTTTCAATCTGATCTAATTGCTATCATTGTTTTTAACACTGCACGTTCCTTTATAGATTGGATATTTGACTTGGTTTATTAAAAGTTGAGCTTCAGCTGACCTCATCTGAAACGAAAATAGATTAACCTATGACCTCGTCTTGTTCTTGATTTCTTTCAATCTCACTCTCAGGTCAACTAGGATTAAAAGTACAATACGATTCGAATGTCCAAGACAAAGAAATGAAATAAGTAATAGATAGGTTCAACCCCCCCCCCAAATGAAATCCACCCCTGCGAAATTTTTGTTTAACATATTTCGGATGTTCCTTCAGAGATGAAGATAGTTTACTTCCTAGCCCAAACCTCCCGCAGGACGACGGGGGATGGGAGCGGGCAGGGTTTGAACCCGGGACCATCGATAAATCCAAACGACAATCCAGCGCGCAAACAGCACGACCAGGCAGCCATCCCATGTGCAGGCTTAATCAAAGATAGTCAGACCTCCTTGGAGGGGGGGGGGAGGAAAGGAGATATCAGATTGTGTTAAAAATATTTAGTGTTCTCTAGACAAAATGAAAGCTACATATAATGATGAAGGCCTATATCACGTGATATATACGCTTAAGTCGTCATAAAGACTATTGAATTGTATTGATGCGTGATAAATCTAGATCACTTCCATACAAACTAGAGCCTACAGTAAATTATCAGAGCCATGAAAATCGTGGCTTCAAGATTACCTACACAAGGGCATTGAATCTAGATCCATCCGGCCCTAGTCACGATTTTGCTGTGGGGAAAAATGTAGCTGCACAAGAAAATGCGTTTCCTATAAAAGTATGGTTATATTCTTAAAAACACTCAAAGCAGTGAGCGGGGCCCCGGACGACTGTCATACTCGAGCCCTGGGCGAGCTAGTGTCATACACGGGGCCAGGTGCTGTAAGCGTGGATAATATAATATACCGTACCACGTAACACTAAAGGGCTCGTCCGCCTCTAATGCTGTACGCCTTTTTATAGTTACAAAACAAAGTACCAAACGTAGGTACAGTTACTATTAGCAGTTTGACTACATTACGTAGCCTACTTATTGTAATTGCTCTGCTTGTAAGATCTTGTCCCCAGTCCCCTAATATGTTTTTAGTGGCTTTTAATCAACCTAACTTATTATTCTATTTTTCTAACACATTTCACATGAAAAATCAACACACTAGAAGAGTGATTCCAAAAGTGGTCTATATAGACCCCCAGGGGTCTACGAAGACTTCCTAGGGGTCTACGAAAGTGAAAAAATAAATTTGGGGTCCATGGGGGTGTGCCTTTTTATGACGATATGAAACAAATTACGCTGGAGGATAATTTGAGACGATGCCACACTGATAAAAAAGATACAACTTTCAAAAAGATTATGTTCAGAATAGACCAACAAAATCTCTCTTCGACATCATATTGAGAAGATGATGGTTTGTAAACGTCTTACAGTATCTCTTTGCTAATATAGCCAAATACGGACAAGACTATTGATTTTACCTGCCGCTGAAGTAGTTTTAGAAACTTGTTTTACACAAACCTACACCTGATATTAAACGAATTTCTTTAAGCAACACTACAGTTCAAGGGCAAATCGGTGGTATAAGTTATAACATTAAAAGCTTCTTATGTAACTCTTTGCAAACGACTTATACAGTTTGGGACAAGCGGTCTAGCAGGCTGTTTGCTGCAAACTACACAAGGGCTGCTGGCTCCTTATTTTTCCTCAGGGTTGTCTCACAAAACCTTTCCCATGATTGGATATAGCTGCAAGGCAGCAGAGGTTTGAATTCGGTTATCCTTCTGCAAAGTGGGTAGCAAGCCATGGCTAATGAGTACCGCCTGTCCAAAGCTTACTGGTTTTGGCGCTAGTTACTCGCCTTCTGTTAGTGAAAAACAATTCTGCTGACCCAATATTTGAGCCACATGTGAAAGATCAAGAAATACAAGAGACACTGCTCTTTGTGAAAACGTGTACAATAATACCTAAAGCAAATTAATGTATTACTATTTAATATTTCAAGGACTACTTCATAGAACAACCAATTCCTATATGAAACATAATTTCCGTAGCAATGGATGATGAGCCTACAAATAAAAAACATTCCCAGTGTGTTTGATGATTCCAGAAATATATATTTTGTTATTTTAATGGTTTAAATTTAAATTTTATCAATAAAAATGACATCTGTATAACTTCAAATGTAGCTTTAAATTACTTTTGCACTCTAAGACTCACTACAGTTAGAAATTAGTTTTAAAAAATGTTGATGAATTTGCAAAAATGCAATACAATTTAAGCAGGGGGTCTACCGAAAATCAGAAACCATGGCAAGGGGTCTACGAGACAAAAAAGTTTGGGAACCACTGCACTAGAATGACTAGATAATAACTTCTACTATCGCAGCCCGAATCGCCTTGGGGACGCTCAAAGGGGGACGATACTTTAAATTTTCTTCAGTAACTAAAATTTAACTAGTAGCGGCCCTTGTCAAAAGGACAACTAGGAATATTTGTGTGGCATAGTCGTATCATAGAGGCATAGACTGGCATAGACTACATGGTCTTACTACCAACACTAAAGAAACAAGGGAATATTTTAAACTACTTTTTTAAAAATAAAAAGCTTATATTTAGCATAGTTGTATCAATTAGTTTGGATCAGTCATGTGATTAAATTTGTAATAGATCTAGAATAACAATAAAAAAGCATTTATTAAAATATTTTTTAAAAAATGGATGGCGGGAGGGGGGGCAATATGAGTTAATACTTGTGGTTCAAGCTTTCTCAGCTTCTCAAGCCAACATGGTAGCCAGTCTGCTAGCGGAAGATTGTCTAGTTATCTATTGTTTCTATAGTCTCGTCCTCTAGTTCATGCTGTGCCCATTAAGACGACCTACGAAGGAGATTAATTCAACTTACACCACCACATCAGTCAAGTACAAGTTCTTTCCCTTGTTTGAGATACCAAACAAAATCATTTGGTACCAATATTTAATTAAATGATTGGTTTTTTTTTTCATTGATTCTTGTGTTGTCAGGTAAAATTTAAAGAGTAATTGTGTGATATTTCAGCTTTATCCGAGATTGGGTGTGAGAAAAATAACATATACACACTTTTTACCACAAAAACAGACAGACAGAGTTGATATAAACTTTGTAAAAAGAGATTATTTTCCTTTACATCAAGGGTTCTTAACCTGTGGGTTGTTCACAATTACTGTTGTTTTTTTTTTAGATATATACCTAATAGCGATTATAAAGATTAGTTTCTAGACCAACTTCTTAAAATGACCACTGCTGCACGTGATGTAATTGACAAAGTTAGTTAATTTTTGGAAAAGTAAAAGACCTCTTGGAAAAATATTTGTGGTGTCTGCTCAGATGCTGCTGGATTTAAATGTCTGGTAAAGAATGAATGACCATAAGAATGCATTGTAAGTCGCTGTATGATTCATTGATATATATTAGCAACAAAGATACTGCCACAAACATAACACCAATAACAACGCAGCTAAATATGATTTCTCTTCAATGTCAGTTACAGAATTCTGGATCTATTGTTTGCAGTCATTCGGTTCTAGTTGAGATTTTTTCGCGACTTCCTCCTTCATCTTCAACACTATATCTTTGTGAAACATGTTTTGTTTTGTCTTGCAGTCCGTTAGCAAAGCCTAACTACAGAAATAAACTGGATGCAGAAGATGTGAATTCCTAATCTAGTAAAATAAAAACAAGCTCAACCTTCGCAATAACTTAAGCGTGTTTCAAAATACTGTCGAAACAATAGTGTAGCTGAAGTTTACTGTGTCAAGGACTGCACGTTCTCCAAACTTAGCAATATTTTAAAATTGTCATTTATGTACGCAACATGAATATTATAAGCAAGCAATAATAAAGTAAATAAATGAAAGTTATAAAAGATACTCTTTTTTTTTTGGAATTGAAGCGTACATTTATTTTACACTAAATTAAGTTATTGCTTTGTTCAGTCTCTAACAATGAAGTTAACATCAGTGATCTACATTTTGATAACGATTTCATAACATTAGCGAAATCACATTTACCTTGGCTCATCAAATTGTATGAGGGGGTCACGGAGCTAAAAAGGTTGAGAACCTCTGCTTTACGTGCCAATAGTTTTGAAGTAGCTGATTTAAACAACCATGATCATCAAGTCGACCCACCCCCCAAAATTAAAAAAAGTTCTTCCATACAAACTATTCGCACATGTCTACTTCTTTCGTGTTAGGTTTGGTTAAATCCCAATTTTCTCTAATTTGATCGGATGAAATAAAACAACTGCACTGGCGTTTAACTGTCAACACTCATGCACGCAAACGGACACACAGAAATCTTTAAGTTCTATTGCGTTTCTATGTTTTATGACATTGCTTTGCTTATAGTCTTAACATCATGAGCTTGATAGCAACACGGGATACTTTGCGCGAAGGCTGTTCGCAGCATCAGAACTAATTGCACACTCTTACCCTACTTTTGAGCTTACCAAATCTTCAAAAAATATGCGGTTTCCATGTAGGCCTAATATCTGTGCCGCCATACTCAACTCCCAAGAGGGGATAAAGTAAAAGTGATTTGATTGCCCCTTTCAAACCTTGCGATCTAGATGGTGTATAGGTCATGTCTTCGGTGTTGACATGGGGTCACTTGGCCAGCACAACGTTCCCCAACTAATGTCAAGTACCCGTTAGACTTGGGTGGACTTGGGTCAACTTGGGTGCGTTCTAAAAATCCCTAAATTTAAAATCTCAGTCTTCGCTAAGATTCAAACCCGAGACCATTTGGTTCGAAGGCCAAGCACGTTACGACTCAGTCACCACTCCTGAGAGAGAGAGAATGGTGAAGCTGAGGTGGTCCATTGTAGTCAAAATGAATTCCCATTTGATAAGGCCAATAAAATTATCTTATCTTATCTTATCTTACATAATTACTTCCGTCCAAGTATCTTTCGAGAGATAAGATACAAGTGTACAGAAACATTCTTTAATTCAAAAGCCCGACAAGAGACTTTTGCATGATACCCACAAGAAACTCAAAGGACTGTTTATGTTAAGGGGTAACTATCCACCCTCAAAAAGACAAATCATGAACATATAGAGTTAATAAAAGATCTCTGTCCAAGTGATCGTATACATCGTTTTCATGTTTTCTAGAAACTATGGAGATGCGTATCGATGGCGGAAAAACTATTAATAGCTAACTTTTTGGTGTATCCAGTGTACAGAATAAAAGAAGTGTTGATAAAATGTTTTTTTTAGGATTTATTTTGTCTTGTTGCACTTTTAAGCACAGCAGAATCCAATTTTTGAAGCTCTTCTGTTTGTAGATCAATGATTATTTTTATTTAGTTGGCAACAGTGAAGTTTAATTTTGATGTCCTTGACATTGTTTAGTTTATCTTGAAAATCTTCAATAATAAACAAAAATACGACACCTATCGACATTTTTATACAATGCGAATTTATTCACTTATAAATTAAATGCATCAACATAATTTGAATAGATCACATGTGCATCGTATTTTATTAGGCAACTGCAATGAATCAGGAATATATCAATAGCTTTAGTTTTACTTTCTGAGTACATACGTGAATAAATATAAACAATGCGAGTGGACAAATAGTTCTATTTCTGGATAACTACAACGTAATTAAGGCGATCTTATTGCTGTTGCGCCCAGCTCGCAATTTCGTAATGAAGGAAAGCTTTGAGCTTTTTGTATTCAGTTTGCTACTACATTTGTTTTTGGAGAGCCTTTCTCTATCGGCTTGGTCCTTCTGAGATTATTGTTAGTTAGATTCAGGGCAACTCTGACCTGGCCCAGCCAGGGCTTGCCAGTAAAGGTTTTGGCTAGCGTCAGAGATTTGATGGCTCTTTCTCGGCTGGTGTCGCCTCTGTACTTGGAGACCAGCCCCAGGGTTGACTCCACGAGTTCATCCTCTCTCTGGCCATGGTGATAGAAAAATGGCCGACGAGCCTGCTCGTGACTCACCAGTGGAAGTGGAAGCCCGCCCTCGCTGGACTTAGCTTTGGACAGCAACATAGCGTCCGACAATCTCTCTTTCTTTTTCTTCAATCGGCTCCTGCGGGTCTTAGAATCTTCTTCAGAATCATCACCCAATGATACCCCGGAAGTTACGGAAGGAGCCGTTAGGCTTTTACGATGTTTGTCCGCTCCGGCGTATAAATACATGGCCCCCTTGGCTTCTGTCGTCTGCTTATTTTGCTCTTGGAGAGTTAACTTGTTTGAGCTCGCTGTTGAAGATGATTGAAAATATGCCCCTTTTGAGTTGTTGATTAATCTGATCATTCCTGCTTTGGACTTAGAGATGTCACCTTCGGGCTTGATGTCTTGATCATTTGCGTTGAAAAGCCGTTGTGAAGAAATTGGTGGCAGCTTGCCCACTTCAGACCTGGTTAGATATACTTTAGATTTGTTGGTGTCAGAAATAGAATTGTTGTAATGTCTACTTGAATTTGTTTTTATATCACCTGTAAGTAAAACAAACAAAAAATTGCCAAAAGAGTTCATTTTGTTTTATAAAACTTTTGCAGAACTAATTGCGACTTCATCTAAGATTTTTATTTTGAATAGCTATAATGTAGCGCAGTTTTAAATTCATGCTTAGAGCGCTGTGGTCCAATCTCTATTGTGGACCAGCAGATGGAGGGGGTATCTGGGAGAAGGTTTTCCGTGATGCCTTTTATGGGCTCAGTAAACACAACTCTGCTCGAGTCGGGTGTCGAAATGTTAATTTCAGGATTTTTATGGTTCCCCATGAGTCCACCCAACTTTAATAGGTACCTGACTTTAGTTGGGGAAAGTAAAGGCGGTTGGTCGTTGTGCTGGCCATAGGACACCCTGCTTGTTTACCGTTGGCCAAATAAATAAATGACCTTAACATCATCTGCCCTATAGATCGTAAGGTCTAAAAAGGGAATGGCACTTAATCTCAAGCTCTGTACTTTTGTAAATGTATTTTCTCGTCTATTTCCCCGCCTTCCCTCGATGACCTAAGTCAGATCCTCATAGCTCCTTGTCCATGTTTTCACATCACCATCGCGTAATGGCAAACCCAAATGTCAACTAGTTCACAATGTCACCGCTACCAAATAATCTCATTTGTTGGAGTCCCTTCACTTTTTTTGTCTTAGTTCTATGTGGCTACTGAGTTTGACCCTTATGGTAAAAAAAAAAAAGAACATGAAATGATAATGAGAGCTAGTCTCTGGGAGACATTGTAAAGAAAGGTTTCAAGAACTTGAAATAACATTGAAGTAATTCCTCAACAGTTTGTTGTTGTTGCTTCAGTAGCACTTAGGTAAGCGGGTAATGTGTGGGCACCTTTTTACCCTGAACATCATATTCAGGTTTTGTTTGATCCTTTGTAAAAAAAAGAATTAATTAAATATTAAAGTATGTAACAAAATGAAAAGTAAAAAGGAAAGGGTCCAATACATCATTAATCAACTGATGAAAATAATGACAGATTTTTTTTTAGACCCCAAGCAAATAATTTTAAAAATAAATCTTCTTTTAAAGACTCTTTTCATAATTTCAAGTTTTTATTTTTCAAAATTAGTAAAAGTATTGAAATTGAAGTGGAGGGTGTGTCATGGTTGACCATTTGAATAAAAGTAATTAAACAATTCTACGACCCTAATAAACAGAACTGGCAACACCCATGTAATAAAATTACATGTGCACACATACATTGACAGGAGAGTTACCTTGTTCATTAGCAACATCGGAAAATTCCGATCTTGGCATGGGAAATAATTTGCTCAGCCTTGGCGGGAACTTGACGTGTCCCTTCTGCTGTGTCTTCATGTTGTGTAGTGCTATCAAAGTCCTGAAGTAGTTCTCTGGGTCCTCTTTGTATAATGTGGTCAAGTCTTCTTCACTCAGGAAGTTCTTTTGCCGGCGTTGCTCCTCTTTAGCCGTTTTCTCTTCTTTCTGAAGGGCCGCCCTGGTTCTGCCGTTCATGGGGCTTTTTGAGAATCCGTCGACGAGTACCCCGTGGTTCACCAAAGCGCCGTTGTAAAATGTTCGTCTTTTGAGGGAGGATTTGGCCACGCCGTATTTCAGGAGGGCGCGCTCTTTGGCCCGCTGGCACCATGCTTTCAGCAGGGCGTAGGTTCCTAAGCGAACAGCGAACGTTTTCGTGATGTTTATTTTGGACCACTGCTTGGACACCAGGAACGAGGCGCAATGTTTGATCTTGTTTCTAAGGGCGAGGTTGATGGGTTCAAGGCCTTCGCCATCTTTGGCCTTAAGGCAAGTGATGTCGTGGTAGACAAATAATTTGAGCACCGCGAGTTGACCGCAAAGAGTAGCTTCGTGTACTGGACACTTCCGGCTGTCTTTGTGTCCATCCTCCTAGAGAAAGAAGTCAGCAAAAACACAGTACTGTAAACATCCTGACACCAAAGTTTTGTTTAGATTTAAATTATCCTGGGAGAAAAAAAAACCCAGACTACGAGCTACCAGTCAGAAATATCGAACTATTCTCAATAGATGAAGACGTCATTGGCTTTAAAACAAAAGCGGCTAAACTCCCATCCAAACTTGTATTCTACAAGCGATCCCGCATGGGCACCTTGTTTAAAAGCAGGATAAGCCAATACATTTTCCGGGCAAGAGAGGTGGTAGAAATATTTTTTTAAATATGAACCAATACATGTAAGTAATGAAGACTGATATACGTGGTTTCAAGAGAGTCATAAAAATTAATATCTAAGGTTTGGGAGCATAATATAGAGTGCTAATATAGAATCAGGGCCGGTCTTAGACTACTGCAACCTATGCGGCCGCAGTGGGCCCCGCACTTTCATAGGCCCCGCGCGATGCGAATTCTAGGTGTAAATTATTAAATTAAACTATTTTAACTTATCATGAAAGGGTTCTTGGAATTCTCCTCAAATTAAAAAATATAAGAAAAAGTCATGAAAATCTCCTGAAATTATTAAAATCTTTTGAAAACTCATGCAAATCTTAAAACAGACAAAATTGTCATTTCGGGGTTTCATTCAATATGGAAAACGCCAATCCTACTCGCGATTAAAAAAAAACGGCACTGTCAGCTTTCAATCAATAAAAATGTAATAATAAGCCGAATTTTAACCAAAACAAGAAGTTGAAATACCTTATTTACTACAAAAGTCACTGGCATACAAATATAGATCTAAATCTATCTCGACCTCTTAAAAAAAAACAAAAGCGATATTTTGCTAGTCGATAGTAAATCTAAAATACAGATCTGAATGTTAATCAGCTTTTTGTGGAAAACTACTATCTACTGTGGATGGCTCGTAAAGTTAATTTGACAGTGATTTTGTACTTAGTAAAGTATAAATACAATGCAAAGACGACTTTATTTGTTAAAACGCAATCTTAATTTTCACTTATTATCCTTATCACTACCCAAATTAGGCCCCGCGCAATCCATTTCGCATAGGGCCCCGCAACCTGTAGGACCGGCCCTGCGTAGAATGCTACCTTGGATTTGGCGAGCATAATAAAGATTGCTTCCTGTGATTTAGCAAGCCTAACAGAGTGCTACCTGTGATTTAACGAGTATAATATAGGTTGCTACCTATGATGTGGTGAGCATAATATAAAGTGCTACTTGTGATTTGGCGAGCATTCTGAGTAGGCCTTTCTTAACAAACATTCAATCAACCTACCTGGCACCAAGCACGTGACGGGTGATAGCCAGTGGCCTCGTCTGATCTGCACCCTAGCTTCAGCAAGTAACGAGCAAGGTCTACGTGGCCGAAGTGGGCAGCTATGAACAAGGCCACCCTCATCTGATACCTGACCAGCGCCTCGTCTCCGGCCAGCTGTGCTATTACCTGACAAAGGGTGCAAAAAAAAAACAAACAAACAATAATGGCAATGTCTTCGATTGCAATGATTAAGAATAAGTGCATTGTTTCACATGACTACGCAAAAAACAATTTTTCCGCATCTCGTGCAGACAAAGACGTTGTCCGCAACGATCTATTTAAGCTTTCTTTTCGTCTCCTGTACCCGACTTCAATAAGGGCATTTCTTTGGGTCTCAAATGTGTGCCCCGCAGCTTTTGTGAGAGCTCTCCAACTGTCTCTTTTCAGAAGCCATCTGCCTCCAGCTAATTTTCTCTATGCCAGTGAGGACGAAATGACGCCTGAGTTGATCTTTATAGCGCTTAACGGGGCCACCTCTATTACGCCGTCTTCCTTTAAGCTGGCCAAAGAAGATCGCCTTTTAGTTGGACGCTGTCTGGAGCTACAACCGTAGTACAACCCAACCCTTTTCACCAATATTCATTTTCTTTTATAAATAAAAACAAGCAATAGAAAAAAAGGTTTCTTTAAAAAAAAAAACAACTTATCTAAGGAAATGAACCACCAATTACTGTCATTTATCTTAAAATGGCAGGGTTTAGCTCCATTTCTGCTATATAAGACAAATTTAATTAATTAGTACTAATCGATTAACTAAGTGGTTAATTTTTGGATTGATTTGTGTTTTGTTATCGACTATAAATAATGATGGCCAAATTTCAACTTGATCCGAGAATGGGAAGTGGGAGAACAACCACATCTCTCATTAAACCACATGTATTCCCTTTATTTCAATATCAAACACAATAATTAATCACCAATAATCAATAAAGTAACTGATTTTTTACAATTGATTCATGCCTTGTCTGGTACAATGAATAATAGTGCACATTTTCAACTTGATCCGAGAATGGGAAATGGGAGAAACATATTCAAACTTTTTACCAGACAGACAGATTGACAGACAGACAGACAAAGTGAGTTAATATAAGCGTTGTTATAAAACTGCTAAAGCCCCTGGCTTCTGACGGTCTCTAGGTTCAAATCCTGGTGAAGACTGGGATTTTTAATTTCGGGATCTTTAGGGCACCTTTGAGTCCAACCAGCTCTAATGGGTATCTGACATTAGTTGGGGAGAAGTACAGTTGTTGGTCGTTGTGCTGGCCACATGACATCCTCCTTAGCCGTGGGCCACAGACACAGTTGACCTTTACATCTGCCCTATAGATCGCAAGGTCTTAAAGGGGAACTTTTTATGCATTCACGTGTACACCAGGAAACAAAGCTAAAAAAAACATTTGAAATCAAAAACTTAAGGAAATAGTACAACACCAGATGATACGACACATATGACCTTTTCCCCGTTGCTATAACTTCTTAAAGATCTCTCAAAGATAAACTGTTCGGGCTGCGTACGTTTGTTCAATGTGCGTACCACGTGACATGTGTCTACAAGTAAGATCGGATAATCTGATAACACCTTCCTGATCTCGAGCGAGACTTTCAGGTTTTATTTCAACCTTGTCGGAATAAATGTACTCCACCTTCTGCATGTGGGAGAAGAAAAGACGGATTACAGGAGACCCTTTCCAAGACATTTTAGAATTGATAGCTAGGGGAGGTAACGTTCTAGTATCCCTTTCCAAGACATTTTAGAATTGATAGCTAGGGGAGGTAACGTTCTAGTATCCCTTCGTTGTTCTACTTTCATCTAGACACAGACCTACGCCTACAGGAGGATAGTAAGAAACTAATTGCTGTATACAAGCTGAGTTCCGATACATAATAGCTGTAGGTTGGCTATTACAAGTGGAATGCAGACTTCATGATTATAAAATGAGCAATGGGTTCCATGACGTATGGCGGGACGTTTGACCATTATTTTCTACAACACTTAGGACTATATGAACTAACTCAGTCTGTCTGGTAATGCATACCCGTCATTAATTCCTCACCGGATCAAGCTGAAATTTTGCACACATTTCTTTCACATGACAACATATGAATCAATAAAAGAAATTAACTAATTAGTCAGCCATTTCGTTATCTTGTTAAGTCTAAGCCTACGCTGCAGTACAATTATCCCATAATGCCCCTCACTTCGTTTTGTTCAACGTAGTCTAAGACAGTGGCAAGCTAACATTTTGTTCGACGTAGTCTAAGACAGTGGCAAGCTAACATTTTGTTCAACGTAGTCTAAGACAGTGGCAAGCTAACATTTTGTTCGACGTAGTCTAAGACAGTGGCAAGCTAACATTTTGTTCAACGTAGTCTAAGACAGTGGCAAGCTAGCAGTTTGTACGACACATGTTGGAGGGAAGGCTAGCATTTTACATGTAGTCAAAAGATCCCAACCAGTTTATATTACCCCACCTAACATTTTATTGATTTTTTTTTTTTACTTAACATTAGGGTAAAATGTTCAGATACTTGAAACCGCCACAAGAGAAACCTCTATACATAATACATGAACAGACTCTTGAAACCTTGTCATCAGACATTCAGCTTCAAAGGACAGGTCTACGTGATTAATGCATGTTATTAACAAAGAAAAAATTCTTTCCAACATTTAAAAATTACAATTTTTATCCAGATGTGTGAATTGAAATTTTATCTCGGAACTATCAACAAATTACTGTTTCTGTGGTTAAAAGTTTTAAAAAAGCGCGAATCACGTGATAGAAATCAGTAATAAGAATCGTTACTTTCTCTAATTATATATTGTGCTAATAGGTTTATGGATCAGGAGTCAGGGTCGTTATAAGATTCCGAATTAAAAATCTCTGTTCTAGTTTGAGATGTTCGGTTTCAGCAGCCCAGCTTCTTTCTATTCGATTGACTGCGCCAAAAAACATCCTGTACCCCATCTTAACACTGTTACAGCAAGCATCTTACCACTCATCATTACTAAAGTTCTACATAGTACTACATAATTTGTACTAACTTGTATATACCTGTGGAGTGAAACCCTTACAAAGTACTACATACTTTGTACAAACTTGTAATATTTACATACTTGTGGAGCGAAACCCTTACATAGTACTACATAATTTGTACTAACTTGTAGTATTTACATACTTGTGGAGCGAAACCCTTACATAGTACTACATAATTGTACTAACTTGTATATACCTGTGGAGTGAAACCCTTACATAGTACTACATACTTTGTACAAACTTGTAATATTTACATACTTGTGGAGCGAAACCCTTACATAGTACTACATAATTTGTACTAACTTGTAGTATTTACATACTTGTGGAGCGAAACCCTTACATAGTACTACATAATTTGTACTAACTTGTAGTATTTACATACTTGTGGAGCGAAACCCTTACATAGTACTACATAATTTGTACTAACTTGTAGTATTTACATACTTGTGGAGCGAAACCCTTACATAGTACTACATAATTTGTACTAACTTGTAGTATTTACATACTTGTGGAGCGAAACCCTTACATAGTACTACATAATTTGTACTAACTTGTAGTATTTACATACTTGTGGAGCGAAACCCTTACATAGTACTACATAATTTGTACTAACTTGTAGTATTTACATACTTGTGGAGCGAAACCCTTACATAGTACTACATAATTTGTACTAACTTGTACATACCTGTGGAGTGAAACCCTTACATAGTACTACATACTTTGTACAAACTTGTATATACCTGTGGAGTGAAACCCATGATAGCCAAGTTAAGATACTCGTTCCAACCATCCCAGTTCTCTAGCATTATGGTGTGACCAATGTCCACTCCGTAGTCGTCCAGACGGTTGCCATCAAACATCTCCCGTCCATCTTGGGTGACTAGTCTGAAGATGCCAATGGGCAAGCCCGTCTTCATGGAGGCAAGGCTACGTACCTGTAAGAAAGAAAGTTGCACACCTATTTATTGAATAGTTCATTCACACTAGAACTTGTACTATTTTGGAATTAATTAGCATTCACACATTATTAGTTTTAAACCTATACTTAGGCATTTCACACACACACACATACATAAATATATATATATTGTTATAAACTTAAGGAAAGCAATCAAGCACATTAGGTCTTTATTCAAAGCCGTCACACAAACACATACATAAAAAGGTCTGTGTCTTGGTCACAGAAATACTTCGCGGAACCCCTTTTTTTTTTTTTTTTTTTTCTTATTAAATGTCCACATTTTGAGATGTTCGTATCTTGTACACACCATGTGAGTTAGTCTAGGAGCAGAGTTATAACTATATATATATATTGTTGGTAACATAAATGTGTATATGAAATTATTGTTTATGAATGTACACATTGTTGTTGCCGGTTGTCGACTCTTAGCACCAAACTGCTGATAGACAACTAAACCTTTGTAGGCGTAATATATCTCACAAAAAACTACAAATATCGTGAATAACTTCCTTGTGAACAATACTAAATATAGCCTAACTTTATTTATAATACAGACAAAATCAATCTAATTTTAGATCAAATAAATGAAGTAGACTTTAGTAATGACATTCTTTTAACAAAATCTAACTCACTACAATAACACATCCTTTCAGTCTCACTCTTAACACCAACTGACGACAATGCCACCTGTGTTGCATTATTCACAACTAATAGCTAATCTCTTCCAACCGTCACCATAGAAACACACACACTCCATATCACACATACTTGCAGGCACAGAAATTAAAAAAAGCACAAACTTTGATCTTCTCAATCTCAATTATAATTTGACCTTATGCAACAGCCTACACATCATCTTTTTTTTCTCTTCCAAATCATGAGCCTAACAGTATGACTCTTCTAGATCTCTACCTGGTCAAGTTTCATACGTGAGATATAAATTGTTTCAAATACGTTGATGGTCTGTTGGTTGTGTGAACAGTGGATAGACAAGACTGGTTTGACTTCTTCCTTCAACTGCAGATCACACAGAGTTAAACAAAAATATTACAAGACTTTACAATCTGTTAGACACTTAATTAGTTTAGAGACACACCATAATTGATGGACTTTGAACGTGACATTTAGTGACGTCATGAATTACTGTGTTTTAGTTTATTTATTAGACAGTTGGTGTTAGGACTTCAAGGTGATAACATCTTATTACGGACAGAGACTCGACTGTGGTCTTTATTCAAGTCTCTAACGGTCTGGTCTTAGTCCTTTCTACTTGTTAATGTGTAGGTCTTGTTCATAAGTAGTTTAAACTCATCTAATACACCCGTACAAGTAATCTGAGAAAGTCAGACAGCCATCATAGAACTGCAAGGTCAAGGTCTATCACAATCAGTGTACAATAGATGCTTCATAAGAATAGAAAATACTTGACAACGAAGATGTATAATGATTATCCCGATTGTGTTTTGTCCCAAAGTGACATGTTTGACATGTTTCAACTGTTCTTTCAGAGTTGAAGATTATCTACTTCCTAGTCCAAACCTCCCGCAGGACGACGGGGGATGGCAGTGGGCAGGATATGAATCCAAGACCATCGAGACGACCTAACGACTGTACAGCGCGCAGACCACACGACCATATTTCCACATGTGAATTTGGAGATACCTGTAAGTGTCAATTTATTGCAAATCACTGAATAAACATAGCGCTGAATATATTTTTCTTTAAATCACTAGTACAATGATATAAAATTGATTTAAAATATCAGGCCTACAGTTAAAAAACAAACTGTGAAAAACTGTGGAGCGCTTCATTTGTCTTCCAAGCCTGATGCTCCACAGTTATATTTAGTTCAACAATTTATTTTCCTTTTTTTTTTTAAAATATAACCTAAATTTTTGTTTACATTTTTTTTTGGGGGGGGGGAGTGTTATAGAGGTATTGTTATTTTATCTTATATAATACAGACGTTACTTCAAAAAGAAGATGATTACGTCCTTCGCATCATGCAATTAGTCATGCATATTAACCAATGACCTAAATTCTGCCAAGTCACTGGTTTTCCTGTCTAGCTCAGGCAACCCATTCCATGCTCTAATAGCACTAGGGAAGAAGGAGTATTTGTACAAATTTGTCCTAGCAAATGAATTTAGAAATGTGCCTTTATCTTTGTGTTTTTCTGAGTATTTTATTAGATTTTGTATTTGAAGATTATGGTTCAGTGTTTTATGTATAATTGCTACTTTACTTTTGAGTCTTCTATCCTGAAGGCTTTCTAAATTTAGTGTTTTTACTAATGGTGTTACTCAAGTCAAATGTGAATATTCGTTTGTTATGAATCTCACTGCTCTATTTTGTGTCTGTTCTAGTTTCTTAATGTTTTCTTAAGTTGAGGGGTCCCACACGGTGGATGCATTTTCTATTATTGGCCTAACCAAAGTTAAATAACATTTAAATTTTATGTTCTTATTTGATTTATAGAAATTTCTTTTAATAAGCCCTAATGTTTGTTTGATTTTTTTGATAGTTTCCTCAATATGGGGATTCCATGACAGTTTTTCATTTATTATAACACCTAGGTATTTTGCGTTTTTAGTCTGTGTTACCGGTTTACCATGAATAAGATATGTGGAATTAATTTGTTTGAGTTTTTTTATTATTCTTAATAATTGACATTTTACTGGGTGGAAAGACATGCTCCAATTTGATTCCCATTTTTGTAATTCATCTAATATAATTTGGTAAATCATTTAAATCATGTAAATTAAAAATAGTAGTGGACCTAAGGTTGTTCCTTGAGGTACATCTGAGTTTTCTTTTATTGGTGTTGATTTAGAGCCATTTATCCTTACAGTTTGTTCTCTCCCTATCAGAAAATCTTTAATCCACTGATGCAATCACCAATCAATTACCAAGCAATACCAAAATATTTTATTTTTTTAAGCAAACTATGGTGGTGACTTTGTCAAAAACCTTGGAAAAATCTAGTAAGATAGCATCTATTTGCTCACGATTATCTAAATCTTTCGAAAAATTATATTTCATGTATTTTTATGTCATTAAAACATTACATTGGGATTTATTGATCCTACAGAAATGTTTTATTGTAATTTATTATAAGCGTGGACAGCTAAGTGAAGTTAAACGTCTAAACATCAATTATGTTCAAGTTCAATTAATGATTCATTATATTATTGCAGTTGGAAAAGTTGTTTTTTTAAGTTGAGCAGCATTTTTATTTCTTCCAAGTCTTGCATGTTTCTGAGTGCCGGTGTACGCTATACAATCTATTATGAAACTACAGTAGTGGACAAAATATATTTCATTTTTTTAAATATTAGTACAGCCGAGATATACTTTCAGAAAACTTTAAGGAACTTAAAATTTACTCAGTTATCACATAATCGTTACACTATGGCTGACTACGCAATGTTTTAAATTATTCCAATAATAGTCCTCAGACTAAATTTTATGAACATTTATTTATTGTACTCTTGACTCAAAATGCCCGTACGCAATAGTCCTTTCAGGAACGCGATAGTCTTTTCAAAACTGATGCTGGATCTAGACCTAGATTTAGTCTCTAGCCAAATTTACATTTATTTATTTTTTTATTATGAAAAATTATAAGTCAAACTAGAGTATTCCCCATGTGGCCAATGAGCTAGTAATTCTTTTCTCAGCGATATACATCAACTGTTAAATTTCTAGGAAACTCGTTAGAGACAATCAGCTGTCCAGGTTCCTGAATTCAGGATCCTGTAACCAGGTTTCAGGATTCAGGTTCCATGAAATTCTGACTTGAATATTGTAAAAAGATTTAGACTAACATCTCATAGAGAACTCGAGGAACATTTTTCAAACTTTGCTTCTGAATACTGGTCGAGAGGAAGATCTACACTCTGTTTAAACAATTTTCACCTACTGTGTTACACGTTTGGTTTCCGTTCAATTGTCAATAGGCAACATTCAATACTTATGGGATGTGTGAATAAGAGAATGGGTCACTTAACAAGAAGGCTCTAGTTCGAAACTCAACTCGAGAAGCGTTGTTTTTGCTAAGCCTAAAATGTTCCCTAAGGGCAGCACGGACCCCCCCCCTTTCCTTCTATGGTACAAAAAAGAGATGGGACCACAGCGCAATGAGCATGCAACAAGATAAGATAACATAACTTTTATTCAATTTGACTACAATTGACCACCTCAGCGTAATTACTGTAACAATAACAATATAGAAGCAAATACGAACAAATTCACACACGAAACGCATATTCTCACAACCAGCGCTGATAGATGCACAGTAAAAAAACAATTTTAAAAAATACAATGTTAATGTTTTATGTCAGTTAGGCCTACAAACTATTCTTCTAATATCCTAAAAGCCGAGGAAGTAGATAACAAAATGCTCCACAGCAACGCTGCGTAGTTCTGTCAAATGTAATTTTAGTGCCGATGAGAATGGCTGACAAAAACATGATATAACTTACTTTAATTTGGATGTTAGTCCCTGGTATAATACCCAAGTCAGTAAACACCAAGGCATCTTGGAGATCGGCTCCTGCATAGGTTAGTGCCAAGACTTTCTTATCTTGCCTAGAAAAAAAAAGTTGTTAACAAAACGAGCGTAAATGATTACAGATGAGACTAAATGTCGTAATCCCAGGATGAGAACCTTCAATCAAACGTATTCTTCTAACATGAAGAAGTTTATACCACACACGAGAAAACGTTATGTTCCTACGGCTAACGGTTAACGAGGGTGTCATGTGGGCTGCACAATGGTCAACCACCTTTTAATTAATTTAACAAACGCCAATCACCTATCATAGTTGGTTGGACTCATGGCTTCCTAAAAATCCCGAACTTCAAAATCTCAGTTTTTCACGTCGGTTCAGAAGATCGCTTTATCATTCAGCCAGTATGTTTTTAAAAATCAAAATTGCTTACTTCTAAATAGTCAGAATGGCATCAGATACTAATGTTGGCCATTGGGACTTTCATATTACGTTATAATAAAATAAAAACTATCAGTTCAGACATACGTCCTTAATGTTAGGTCATACAACATTACATTTTTGGAGGAGTCAAGAAACTCGGCTAAGCACTCAAATGACCAAAATTTGCAAATACTGCCAGTCATTAATTTCATTTGAAAAACCGCTAGAGTTAAAATATTTAAATTCCTTGGTAAGGTACTTAATATATCTTTGAGAATCTCTGACTCAAATTACTCTTTGTCTTTTTCTCCTAGTCACGTAAATCTTAGTGTCAATTGTTTATTGTCAATGGCTCTGTTGGAAAGATCGTGTGACAGAGACTCGACACCAAGAGTTGTCAGGTCGATAAAATTCGACTTACAACAGGAGACCTAACATGACCCAGTCATTGCCGTAAGGATAGCGTCCGTTACCCAAATGTAGAAATTAAACTTTCATTGCAATTCCACTGGTCCATCTGTGGACATTTTCTTGTCATCACCAGTAAGGATGGCGCTCCTGACCCACTTGTAGAAATAAGCTTGTCATCATCAATAAACATTATTACACCTGACCTACTTACAGAAATGAGCAAAGGGTGGCGCCCATAAGCAACTTGTAGAAATAAACCATTCATCACCATGAAGGGTGGCGCCCCTGACCCACCTGTAAAAATCTTTAGAAATTCCTAACAGCTGCTTGATGTTCTCTTTCAACTCCGCCACTGTCATCCCGGCCGAAACTTGAAGGGTCAGTCGCTGACCTCTGAATGACCCAAATATCAACATTGTTCGTCGTTGACCTAAAGCACTCCAGCGACTAAGTCAAAGACCAACACTTGACCCAATACGTGTCAACAGTCATCTGAAATTAAAGTGGCCAGTGACTTTATCATGGAGTATTAGGATGTTGTTTAGTTAGACCCTTGATGTGCGCAAATATTAGAAACAAACAAAATGAAGAACTCAACTTGACAGAATCATTATTAGATGCAGGACTACTTAAAAAAAAACAACAACTAATTTCTAACATTAAAAATTAAATTAAAAAAAAAAAAGAAAAAGTATTATTAAAAAAAAAACATTTTACAATTTTAAGCATTTACTAGTTAAGAAAAAAAAAGGTTACAAAGACAGTTTGTGTGGAATTACAAACTCAAAATCGCCCCTGAAGTGGTCAGGTTTCAATAATTTCAGAAAGAATATCAGAATGAAATTCTATCAAAGGCAAATGACAGAGAAGAATAGAGAAAGAAGGTTGACAGCCTCTGTGTGGTGCCCCAGCGGTCCAGCAGACCAAACGATAGGTGAAAGTGAAGGTGAAGTTACATTTGAACCTGACCTAACTAATGTCGTATAATGATTATCTAATTGATCTAATTGTTTTGTAAAGGGTCAATCTCTTATTCGAAGCCTCAAGAAAAAAAAACATTTCCGTAAAAAAAAATTAATAAAACATTTTTTTTATCAAATGTAGTAATTAATATGACAGAACTTACTTAATTTAGCAATACAATTGTAAAGAAAAAATTTATTTGACAAAAAAATCTAAAATCGTTTGCATAAATGTGTTTAAAACATAGTAAATGGTCACCCTTACTAAATAGCCTCCTGTGTTTGTTATTATTAATAGTGAATAGTTGTAAAAATGGTGTATTTTAATGAAAAAAAAAATGCTTGCATAGTTGATTTATAAAAATGAAAATTTTCACATTCAGAAAAGAAAAAAGTAGCCGTTGCATCGGAACTTTGAATGGTCTAAAATATTATGATGTCGGATTTTCACTATCTTTTCTAGTTTACGAGAGCTAAACGGGACGGACGGACGGACAGACCACACATAACTAATAGCGACTAATCCCCTTTCTGGTGCCGCTCAAAAGCTATTGCCTTTGCTTTTACTAACTGTTAAGACGTTAAAATAGATCTACAATTCGAGATAAGGTTTGGCCTGTTTCAATGCTTTGGGCTCAAGCTTTCAGGTGGTGATTATTTCTTTCAATTTGTAGAATCCCGACCAACTTATTGAGTTACTTTATGTTCTATTGTTCCGTTGATCTTGTTGATCTAGAGCAGTAGTTCTCAACCTGTGGGTCGCGACCCCCTTGGGGTTCGATTGACAATTTCCCAGGGGTCGCCAAAGACCATCAAAAATAAGGATTGTTAATGTCTATTCTTCTATCGCTGTGTGTGTCTATTGGGGGGTCGCCGAGCTTAAAAGGTTGAGAACCGCTGATCTAGAGTCTTTTCCAAACATTTTAATTATCAATCAAATCTTAATATGTAAAATTCTGTATTATCAATCTCCCGGGTATGCTGTTCTGCCTCATCGTGGTACCCGGGTGGAAACGACCATTAGAGGAAGTGGTTAGGCTAAATGAATGGCGAAACAAAACTTCCTTGGGGGTGTCCTCGGGTAGGCGAGAGCTTACCTATTGCACGGAGCGGATTTGAAAGAGAGCCCTCACAAACCTGTCGATAATCCCTGCGCCATTCCTCAAGGGACCGTTTACTCTAATGGCGAGTCCTCCATGGTTAGCTTGGTACAACATAGGAAAATTGCGGAGGTTCCCGGTGCACTCGGCCTTAGGCCATGTCTAGCCCATGCGTCGGGGGCCGGATGTATTGGAAATAGCAATGCTTTACATAGGCATTGACTTGGGTCCCTTCCAGACAGAACTGTGTGTTCACACAGGTTTATTTTATTTACTGTTTGACGCTCTAACAGGTTTTTTTTCAAATTTAGAGCTCGAAGAGCCTTCGGCTCAGTTCTTAGACGATCTAATAGTATTATCAATCTATGCGCGTAATTAAATTAATATTGTCCTACTAAACTATATGTTTTAGTGTTTCTAATATTGTCCTACTAAACTATATGTTTTAGTGTTTCTAATATTGTCCTACTAAACTATATGTTTTAGTGTTTCTAATATTGTCCTACTAAACTATATGTTTTAGTGTTTCTAATATTGTCCTACTAAACTATATGTTTTAGTGTTTCTAATATTGTCCTACTAAACTATATGTTTTAGTGTTTCTAATATTGTCCTACTAAACTATATGTTATTAGTGCGTCTAATATTTTTGGTTTTATAAACATTAATTTGTGTTATAGAAAAAGAGCATGCATCCTTCTATAATTATATACCTAATATAACATTTCCTTATCTATATACAAACAAGTTATTGAAGTTTAATCATAACAGGGGAGTGAAACACAAATGAGCAAAATGCCATAATTCCGTCGGAAGGTGGAAAGTAATGACGGAGAAAGAGAGTTCAAGGTGGATGCCTAGTCATGTAGCATGCGCTCTGATCGTTGTTCGATGGTCTCGATAGTCCCGGTTCGAATCCTCACATTCCCCCCCCCCTTATTTTTTCGTTCTGTTGGAGGTCAGCGGATGTAATTACCTTGAAATCTAAAGGGACACCGAACCATGTAAAACAAAGTTTAACTAAATACACCTTTCCAATGCAGGAAAGCCTATTTTCCAAAGTAAGCAAAAGAAATCAAATAACGCATATGCTACTGCACCAAGTAATTATTAACAAAGCCATAAAATTAAATGATATCCGAACTAAAAATCATTAATAATGTAATATACAAAATACACATATTCTTTTGTAGGAATCGGAAGAAATGCATTGATCAGGTCAATAATACTTACAAGCCTTAAAACAGTTCTCTGTCCAATGTGATTGCTTTTTACTTCAGCATATGTCTAGTTATTTTCACCATTACTTGAGTTAACAGGCCTAGTACTTTATTCGTATGTTTTAAAACTCAGAACACGAATGCCTGGCGCTCTACAGACGCCATTAACAACGACAATAAATGACTAGATCAAGGTCTGACAAGGCTTCCTATTGTTAACACAATTAGAACAATTCTAAGTCTGGTACATCTGATTGTAAATAGCTAGATTACAAACTGAAAGATAAGAAAGATAGGCTCGTAGACTTCAATGTTTGAGAACCGTACATTGTTTGTTCATTTTATTATCTCCATACTGTTATGCTATTGTGCAATCGGGATATAAACATTGGGAATGTCAACGCTCCAAGTTGGCAGTGTGGAACTCTTCATTTAAACCTTCCCTTGCAGGTGCTGATATGTGGACAATTGACAAATAGGGTGGGTACCGTCTTTATGTTTCTTATTTGCCAATCTTTTCTCAAGTTGTTGATATTTTTATTAAGCTTTTATCAACTCACCCTGTCTGTCTGTCTGTTTGTATGGTAAAATGTGTGTACATGTTATTTCTTCCACATGAAACTTTTCACAATTATTTATTGGCAACGACAAGACATGAATCAATAAAAAAAAAAGTAATCTATTAGTCAATTAATTACTGTTAATTCATTATTTTGTTTGACACCAACAAGGGAAACTAATACTTCAGTTTTCAAAGATATGGTTAAATTTGTTGGGTTTAGTCCCCTTCATTAATTTTAACGCTATTTCTCCCTCACGCATTCTCCGATCAAGTTGATACTTTAAACAGTTATTTATTGCATCTAACAAAACATGAATCAATACACAAAAAATACTGAATTAGTCAATTAATTATCGGTAATTAATTATTTTGTATGATAACAAATAAGGGAAATAGCTTGTACATTATTGATTGATATAGTTTTAAGGACCGAGTTCTTCCCCTTTAGATTAGTTTGTTTGGTTTTTTTAAATTATATTTTGCTTGTTTTTTAATTGTAAAGAGACACTTGCAAAGTAAAGCTCGCGAGGTAAAACAGAGTCTCGAGTTAGATTCAAGATTATTGTAAACTTTTTATTTCAGATTATAGGTTACCCTGATTAGAATAAGTACATACTGTCACAGGCCGTGATGGTCTGCTCGAGATGTTCTGTAATAAGCTTAGAATTTAGAATTATAAACTAATTAATAATTAATTAATGTGAGATTAAAAAACAAAAATGCCCCCAGTGTGACCAACGAGCTAGTAAGTCTTTACCCTGCCCCCAGTGTGACCAACGAGCTAGTAAGTCTTTACACTGCCCCCAGTGTGACCAACGAGCTAGTAAGTCTTTACCCTGCCCCCAGTGTGACCAACGAGCTAGTAAGTCTTTACCCTGCCCCCAGTGTGACCAACGAGCTAGTAAGTCTTTACCCTGCCCCCAGTGTGACCAACGAGCTAGTAAGTCTTTACCCTGCCTCAGTGTGACCAACAAGCTAGTAAGTCTTTACCCTGCCCCCAGTGTGACCAACGAGCTAGTAAGTCTTTACCCTGCCCCCAGTGTGACCAACGAGCTAGTAAGTCTTTACCCTGCCCCAGTGTGACCAACGAGCTAGTAAGTCTTTACCCTGCCCCAGTGTGACCAACGAGCTAGTAGGTCTTTACCCTGCCCCAGTGTGACCAACGAGCTAGTAAGTCTTTACCCTGCCCCAGTGTGACCAACGAGCTAGTAAGTCTTTACCCTGCCCCAGTGTGACCAACGAGCTAGTAAGTCTTTACCCTGCCCCAGTGTGACCAACGAGCTAGTAAGTCTTTACCCTGCCCCCAGTGTGACCAACGAGCTAGTAAGTCTTTACCCTGCCCCAGTGTGACCAACGAGCTAGTAAGTCTTTACCCTGCCCCCAGTGTGACCAACGAGCTAGTAAGTCTTTACCCTGCCCCCAGTGTGACCAACGAGCTAGTAAGTCTTTACCCTGCCCCAGTGTGACCAACGAGCTAGTAAGTCTTTACCCTGCCCCAGTGTGACCAACGAGCTAGTAAGTCTTTACCCTGCCCCAGTGTGACCAACGAGCTAGTAAGTCTTTACCCTGCCCCCAGTGTGACCAACGAGCTAGTAAGTCTTTACCCTGCCCCAGTGTGAACAAACGAGCTAGTAAGTCTTTACCCTGCCCCAGTGTGACCAACGAGCTAGTAAGTCTTTACCCTGCCCCAGTGTGACCAACGAGCTAGTAAGTCTTTTCCCTGCCCCCAGTGTGACCAACGAGCTATAAGTCTTTACCCTGCCCCCAGTGTGACCAACGAGCTAGTAAGTCTTTACCCTGCCCCAGTGTGACCAACGAGCTAGTAAGTCTTTACCCTGCCCCAGTGTGACCAACGAGCTAGTAAGTCTTTACTCTGCCTTAGTGTGACCAACGAGCTAGTAAGTCTTTACCCTGCCCCAAGTGTGACCAACGAGCTAGTAAGTCTTTACCCTGCCCCCAGTGTGACCAACGAGCTAGTAAGTCTTTACCCTGCCCCAGTGTGACCAACGAGCTAGTAAGTCTTTACCCTACCCCCAGTGTGACCAACGAGCTATTAAGTCTTTACCCTGCCCCAGTGTGACCAACGAGCTAGTAAGTCTTTACCCTGCCCCAGTGTGACCAACGAGCTAGTAAGTCTTTACCCTGCCCCAGTGTGACCAACGAGCTAGTAAGTCTTTACCCTGCCCCCAGTGTGACCAACGAGCTAGTAAGTCTTTACCCTGCCCCAGTGTGAACAAACGAGCTAGTAAGTCTTTACCCTGCCCCAGTGTGACAAACGAGCTAGTAAGTCTTTACCCTGCCCCCAGTGTGACCAACGAGCTAGTAAGTCTTTACCCTGCCCCTAGTGTGACCAACGAGCTAGCAAGTCTTTACCCTGCCCCCAGTGTGACCAACGAGCTAGTAAGTCTTTACCCTGCCCCAGTGTGACCAACGAGCTAGTAAGTCTTTACCCTGCCCCAGTGTGACCAACGAGCTAGTAAGTCTTTACCCTGCCCCAGTGTGACCAACGAGCTAGTAAGTCTTTACCCTGCCCCAGTGTGACCAACGAGCTAGTAAGTCTTTACCCTGCTCCGGTGTGACCAACGAGCTAGTAAGTCTTTACCCTGCCCCAGTGTGACCAACGAGCTAGTAAGTCTTTACCCTGCCCCAGTGTGACCAACGAGCTAGTAAGTCGGTAGACATCAACTAGGAAAATCGTTAAGAGTTGTTTTTAAGATCCGTGTCCATGTTTTTTTCCCAGACTATTCCACGAAGGTACTAGCTGAATAGAGGTATTGTAAAAAAAAATAGGCAATCAATTTGAAACTTTTGTTTGTAAGTAAAGCAGCACTCTAGAAGTATGCTTTATTATTGACCAGAATGACCATGTATTTTTGCGATGCATTTGCCCAACTGTTTGATCACATGTGGGTCAATGCTAATGTAAATGTATTGATCCAGTAGTCTGGGGATTAAATCGTAAACCTCAAGTTTAATACATTTTTTTTTAAGTGATGAGCATGGGGGGCTATTACTAAACAACCTCAACAGTAAATGAAAAAAGCTAACTCTTTTTTAAGTATATGACTTTTGAAACTTGCGGGACCGGACATGGATCCTACACTATATGAGGCCGTGATGTATTAAGTGCGCCTAGGCATATTGTTGTGTTTTTTTTTTTTGGGGGGGGGGGGGTCGTATATGACTAACGCCAGTTATCTGTAAAGATAGTTTGTGTTAAAGTTATTCTTTATCATGTTAATGCAATAAAAACAAATCTTACCTGAGTTTAAAGGGTTAATGACGACACAAGCTATTAAATTGAGACACAATCACGATGAAGACTACAAAGTTTTAAATCAACAGAAGAAAAAAATCCTCAATATATAACAATTGTAGGCTTCTGAAATTCACTCAATCACTGTTGTTTTTTTTTAAAACCAAGTCTAAAGCTTTCTTAGAAAAACTAAATATTTTTCTTCCATTTAGTAGATAGTGTGCCTAGTGTTATCAATAAAAACATTAAAACAAAGTCTTATCGATTAATTGATTGCCTTTCCATTTGAAAACACCCTGATCCTTGCTTGTATCTTAATCGTACACAACGCTTTCTGTAACAACTCAACGTGCGGTATGTAGACCAGTTCAATAGACTAGTTTTTACCCTAACACCGATATTTCAAATCTATTAGGCCTTACAGCTTTCTTTTTTTCTTTTCTTTGCTTTTATTTTCTAGGATATTATTTTTTTGTAAGGTAACAATAACACCGTTTCACGTCTGCCAGGAAATACCACTTCCGGTTAGGTGTGAGCCCTGTGTTGTTTAAAAGGCTGTGCGTCTTCATAATTTACCAATTATGAATAACAAAGAGAAAGCTGGCATGGCGTGATCGAAGTTTCTCGTCCGCTCTGTAATCAACCCATAAAATCTATCAGCCTGCAGACGGGCTGCTGTTTTATTGCGCGATGGAGATATTGGGCCGATATGGCGACGATAATATGGCCGCGAAGGGGACGTCAGAACCGTAGCACTAAAAACCCTTGAAGGACCAACAGTTATAAACTTGTCACCATGGTGTAATAACACAGTATCAGTATGTCGATATTAGCTCTGGTAGTATCCCGGTAATATCTCACGTTTCAAGTAACAAAGCTATGCAGTGGTTTATACAATACTTTATTAGAAATACTGGAAGAAGGGTGTTTCTTCTCTATGACTGTGATTGTCCTTCAAGGGTCGAGACAGCGCCCTTTTACGAACCTTAACCAATGGGAAGGATTTTACCCTGAGCCCAGAAATGAGAGATGGCTCTTCGCCGATCCCTCTGTCCAGAGGCCTCCGTTGTGAGACACGGTTCCTTTATCCACGCCTCTCGAGAGATTCCCCCGTTTTCCCATCATGTACCGCTACTAATCGGGAAGGAACAGCCACCGCGGCGTACTGATCACGCCGAGGAACGGCGTGGCGGATGAGACCGTTTAGTGGAGCCTTTCTTTTATCCTCTCCTCGTGCAATGCCTGTGAGCGTGCTAGAACGTGCTGTGGGAGCCCACTGTAGGGAACAGTTTCAATCCCAGTTAGCCTATCTGACTCCCCTAACAGA
This sequence comes from Biomphalaria sudanica, assembly GCA_036873155.1. Classification (NCBI taxonomy): domain Eukaryota; kingdom Metazoa; phylum Mollusca; class Gastropoda; family Planorbidae; genus Biomphalaria; species Biomphalaria sudanica. The sequence continues at coordinate 1,656,836 of JAZGLO010006654.1, read as the reverse complement.
CATTTCCAAGAGGGCCACACGATGAGAAATGTACCCCCTGTGTTAATTCAAAAAGTATTTTTTAAAGCCAATACAACTAAAGTAAAATCTTGGTAAATGGTTTCAATATATCCTACGGCCTCAGCAATGGTCTAAACTCTAAAGAGTAGTCTTGCCAAAATTGGTCAAACATTTTATTTTATATATACGATAACAAATAGCACTTACCGATCATCGAAGATAATATTTTAGAATGGAAAAATAATTGTGTTAGATAATAATCCAAAGTTCAATACAAGTTTATATAGGTGACACATATAAAAAGATCCCTGAAATAATAACGTTCCAATATGGGCACACTAAGCATTGTCAGGAGCTCAACAATGAAGCCGTACTGTTATAAAAAAAAAAAACACAAATCGAAAAGGTTAGGCGGATCAGACATACGACTCCCTTTGAGTAATGTCACTAAATATATTGGGAACAAGACAACGCTGAGAGGCTCAAAGCTGTCATGATTGAAGGAGTTGTGAAGACCCAATCAACTGTGAAGGTTCCAGTCAGCAGAGAGACATTCACGGGAAGGTATAGGGAGACCAGTGAGACGGAATGTATTTGTGTGTGTGGGGGGGGGAGAGATTTTGCGTGTGTGCCAGAGATGGTTAGGGGTGGGGTGGTACATATTTTGGTATCTTAGCGAGACTGTTTTGTTCAGGACTGCGTACTATCCGAGATACTATTATGGTAGCTTTGTGTTGAGTTCAGCGGTTCTCATGTGATTCAATGTGGTCCTTTTTTTTTCTTCATTTAAGTCCAGTGCACGCTTAAAAATATAATAAAACAATGTGCGGATAATCAATTTTTACTTTGTTCCTGGATATTCACCCTCTGAGACCTTTTGTTTTGATCAACAATGCTTTGTAGTTGAGTAGGTTCAGGCTTAGCTCGCGTCCTTGACGACATCAACATCCACACAATATCATGTTTGTTTGTTTGTTTGTTTGTTTGTTGTTGTTGTTGTTGTTTTATGAACTACACAGAACTGTAGTAAAACTGGAATCAAGTATAAACCACCTTTTTAAAAAAAAAATATTTTGTCTTTGTATCAATCAAGAATGACGCTCACTATTGTAATAATAATAATAATAATAATAATAAGGTTTGTCTTTGCGTAGAACGTAATCATGTTCTTTTTTGAAGTAACATCTCTATTTTATAAGATAAGATAAAATTTAGATAAGATAAGATAAAAGTTTGAGGGGGGTGCAGTATTTGACAAATCCAACGCAGACTAATCCGTTGTCTCCTGGTGATCAATTCTCTTTTCGAAGTCTACACCACTCCTCCCAAGTAGCTTTCCTTTTTAATCTCAAGTGTGTACATCCCACAACCATAGTAAGACATCTCCCTCGGAAGCCTTTTCAAACTCATAAGCGGCTCTTGTGGGTCTGTTGTTTGGTAAGCAATTAGTCCAAAAAAGTGTGGTTATTTGTGTTTACATTGACGAACATGGCACGATCAGATGAAACTATCGCTTTACGTTTTCCATACATTATATCAAATATGTTTGCAAATACAATCAAAGAAGTAGGTCAATCAGTCGAGCGTTGGGTAAGCCAACCTCATCCATGAAATCAGCTGTATTCCATAGTCTTTCTTTAGTAGCCGCTTCTAATATAAAATAAGCAAACAAAACAAACGGTAATTTTAAAAAGCTCTCGGCCAACGACACAGTTCCTTCTTTCAAGTAATCCTTGGCTTACACTTTGAGAAATCCCGACATTCTTTGCTATGTAAAGCAGCACTACCCTACTGCGCCACCTGTCAATAATTTTTTAATCAGTAGCCTTTTAACAAAACACTCAATACGCATTCAACACACATAATTTCACTTCTGTGATCTTTAAATTTAGTTCAGCAGTGAATAGAAAAAAAAACACTTTTCTAAAGTGACAGGGGAAGTAACCTATCGTGTATTTAAAAGCAGGACTATTAATAACAGCAGTCTGTGTGGTTATTGTCAGGCCTGTTCAAAAGAAAGGTTATTAAGTGGATAACAATCCAACATAAATGCAGAATTGATTTTTATTTTTTATGACTTTTTGTTATTGGATTAAGTTCCCACATATTGATATTGATACAAGATAACCGAAAGCCTCAACGCTCTCCATTATTTGTTCATTGGTTCGTTTCTTGTTTTGTTCTTCATAAGATTAGAAGGGACCCAGTCCTCGGCCTTGGTAAAATTAGAATTCTTTGAGTTGATATCAAAGTCTAAATGACTAAGTATTTATGACAGTTTTTTTGAAATAATAATACAATAGTATAATTTTTCACTATTTCACTTGGGCTTTACCAAACGTCAGGAAAAGATTAGAGAGGACATGTATAACAGCATTTCCTTTCAGACCCCATCAAGACTTTTCAGGCAACAACATGGATTTCCGTGTCCTAGCATTGATTTCCATGTCCTAGCATTGATTTCCATGTCCTAGCATTGATTTCCATGTCCTAGCATTGATTTCTAGGGCCCAACATTGATACCAGGACCCAAAATTGATGTCCCTGTTCCAAAAACTGATTTCCATGCACCAACATTGCTTTCTTTTTAAGTCCCAACTTTGATTTCTAGTCCTCAGCATAGATTCCCATGTCCCAATATTGATTTCTAGTCCTCAGCATAGATTCCCATGTCCCAACTTTGATTTCTAGTCCTCAGCATAGATTCCCATGTCCCAACATTGATTTCTAGTCCTCAGCATAGATTCCCATGTCCCAACATTGATTTCTAGTCGTCAGCATAGATTCCCATGTCCCAACATTGATTTCTAGTCCTCAGCATAGATTCCCATGTCCCAACTTTGATTTCTAGTCCTCAGCATAGATTCCCATGTCCCAACATTGATTTCTAGTCCTCAGCATAGATTCCCATGTCCCAACATTGATTTCTAGTCCTCAGCATAGATTCCCATGTCCCAACATTGATTTCTAGTCCTCAGCATAGATTCCCATGTCCCAACTTTGATTTCTAGTCCTCAGCATAGATTCCCATGTCCCAACATTGATTTCTAGTCCTCAGCATAGATTCCCATGTCCCAACTTTGATTTCTAGTCGTCAGCATAGATTCCCATGTCCCAACTTTGATTTCTAGTCCTCAGCATAGATTCCCATGTCCCAACATTGATTTCTAGTCGTCAGCATAGATTCCCATGTCCCAACATTGATTTCTAGTCCTCAGCATAGATTCCCATGTCCCAACTTTGATTTCTAGTCGTCAGCATAGATTCCCATGTCCCAACATTGATTTCTAGTCCTCAGCATAGATTCCCATGTCCCAACATTGATTTCTAGTCCTCAGCATAGATTCCCATGTCCCAACATTGATTTCTAGTCCTCAGCATAGATTCCCATGTCCCAACTTTTAGTTCTAGTCCTCAGCATAGATTCCCATGTCCCAACATTGATTTCTAGTCCTCAGCATAGATTCCCATGTCCCAACTTTGATTTCTAGTCCTCAGCATAGATTCCCATGTCCCAACATTGATTTCTAGTCCTCAGCATAGATTCCCATGTCCCAACTTTGATTTCTAGTTCTCAGCATAGATTCCCATGTCCCAACATTGATTTCTAGTCCTCAGCATAGATTCCCATGTCCCAACATTGATTTCAGGTTCCAACATTATGTTTCAGCCACAGAATGGCTTTCCAGGCCTCATCGTCTTGTCTAGTTCATGTGGAAGTAGTTTCGTTCTAAATACTATTCACTAGACTGCCAGCTTGTTTGATAGGAACTCTGGACAGTCGTACGGTGTTCTCGAAGGTCCCGGATTTGAACCCTGCCCGCGGATATCCTTCGTCGTTCTGCAGGAGGTTTGGGTTAGGTTGACATTATCTTCCGAAATCTGAACGAACATCCGAATTGTGAAAAACAAAAACAAAAACTTTTACTTGTTTTAGAGGAACAAGCAATTTAGCGGGGATAACAAAGCGTTACGTAGGCCCAGGAGCGGACTGGGTGTTGAAATCGGCACTGGCATTTCCATACAATCCGGCCCATAACGTGTAGCCTATATCATATGATGGGCATCCAATTCTAAGCCTACCTGTCCTCAAAGTCATTCTGTTAAGTTTAAAATGTATCGATATGCATGCATACAGTGAACTCTAAATCTGTATAGAAATAACGGCCTTATGTTGCTTTTTTAATCGCTAGATGTGTTGGCCCTAAAAGGATGAAGCCTACTAGTAGCACTGTCTACGGATGTAGGCTATCTTATTATTTCTGAAAATGTGTTAGATTAAAATAGTATTACACTGTAACTGTAGAGTCTGTGAAAGTTTTTTTTTAACACAAAGCTCAGAGGGCCCTTTTATAAAACCTTTAACAACTTGATGCGTGCCATAGTGGCATCATGAGGCCCTTTCGTGGCCCTATCAGTCCATTAGTGATCCGCCCCACCGGCATTTGCCCAAATGCCCATATAGCCGGTCCGCCCCTGCTTAGGCCTTTAACTAAATGAATAAAAGGATTGTCTTCTCAACTTCAAGTTGAAAATGTATCCCACAGACATAATATATATATATATATATATATATATATAGGTCTGTGATGTATCCATAATTTCTCTGTAGAGACATGAAAGAGCACTCCAATTTCTGTTCTTCTCTTCAACAAATACATTTAGGCTAGAGTTATCTACCTTTTATAACTGTTGACCCAAGCATGACCCAACTGTTAAAATAAAAGAAATCGATACAACGGTCTCACGTTAAATGTTTTAAAAATGTAGCCCTCTTGAGATCGATCAACTTCTCATTTTACTAATCAAGTATCGAATACCATCTTTGACGGCAATGGGGACTGAGGCGCGTTTCGCTTTTCTTTGGCAAATATTCATGAAGACTTGACAAAACGAATCGTGTTTGTGTCTATGTTCAACCCATACAGAGAAATGTCGTCAATCTAAACAGACAGATTGACACTAACGAAGTCAAGGAAATGTACAAAACAAAACAACGTTCCCCTTTAAGACCATGTGGTCTATAGGAGAGATGAAGGTCATCTGTTTATAGGAGAGATGAAGGTCATCTGTTTATAGGAGAGATGATGGTCATCTGTTTATAGGAGAGATGAAGGTCATCTGTTTATAGGAGAGATGAAGGTCATCTGTTTATAGGTGAGATGATGGTCATCTGTTTATAGGAGAGATGAAGGTCATCTGTTTATAGGAGAGATGATGGTCATCTGTTTATAGGAGAGATGATGGTCATCTGTTTATAGGAGAGATGAAGGTCATCTGTTTATAGGAGAGATGATGGTCATCTGTTTATAGGAGAGATGAAGGTCATCTGTTTATAGGAGAGATGATGGTCATCTGTTTATAGGAGAGATGAAGGTCATCTGTTTATATGAGAGATGATGGTCATCTGTTTATAGGAGAGATGAAAGTCATCTGTTTATAGGAGAGATGATGGTCATCTGTTTATAGGAGAGATGATGGTCATCTGTTTATAGGAGAGATGATGGTCATCTGTTTATAGGAGAGATGAAGGTCATCTGTTTATAGGAGAGATGAAGGTCATCTGTTTATAGGAGAGATGATGGTCATCTGTTTATAGGAGAGATGATGGTCATCTGTTTATAGGAGAGATGATGGTCATCTGTTTATAGGAGAGATGATGGTCATCTGTTTTTAGGAGAGATGATGGTCATCTGTTTATAGGAGAGATGAAGGTCATCTGTTTATAGGAGAGATGATGGTCATCTGTTTATAGGAGAGATGAAGGTCATCTGTTTATAGGAGAGATGAAGGTATCTGTTTATAGGAGAGATGATGGTCATCTGTTTTTATGGCCCACGGTTAATGAGGGTGTCATGTGGCCAACAAAACCACCAACCGCCTTTACTTTTCCCAACTAATGACAGAGGCACCCTAAGGATTATGAGACTAAAAAGTATTCACCAGGATTCGAAACCGGGAGTTCCGGTTCGGAAGCCAAGCGCTTTACCACTCAACCACCGCGGCTATAAAAGAAATGAAGGGAGTTCATTAGACCGGAGGAGGGGGGGGGTCCACAGTTCTGATTTATTTCTTTTTTTTTTATATTCAACTACATTGTTTGTTTGTTTGTTTTTTGTTTTTTTTTTAGAAAGTTTAGGCCATTCTTCCAGAAGCTAATTTAAACTTCGTACAGGACGACAGGGGAATGAAGCGGGAACGGTCCCAACTCAGGAACTTTGTGACCACAGTTCGAAGCGAATACCACTACCACACGACTAAACAGCGTATAAGGATAAGGGTATACTCCCTCTTCCTTAGCGAGTGCTATCTACACCTTAACGGTACTTCGGAACGCCAAGTTAAGATTAGGATTTCTTCTTTTCTTTATTTGTTACAGTTAGGTGCGAGGGTGACATTATCCATCTCAACAGTGACCTAATTCCATCCAGTGACATTAAATACTATGACTGCAATTGTATATCGTCAGCTCCGTGTATTTTAAATTAATAACAATAAAAAGATTGATTTTAGAAAAATTACACCCTAACAATATTTGTATAAATAGGGAGATTTTAAAAAGGAGCAAACTATTGATGCCACGATAATTTATTTTCCATGTGAAAAAAAAACAACTATACCATTTAAAGATTTATAACAAAATAATAAAAATAAAATAAATTACATGACTGAACCAAAATAATTGATAGCAAAGTGCTACTCCATATTCATAACCAGATCTCTGTGGAGGGGAGGCGCTATTAGCAAACACACTTCAAATGAGTCAAATCACAAATACAAAATCATTGACATAGTCCCCCTTCACTTTGTGATTACTGCTTTTATCGAAGGCATTCCTGGCAGTGTCAGAGAATGGCATTGAAACATGATTGTAATATTGCAATGCTAAGTCAACAATAACATCAATACTAATGACTTCTCTGAGATCTCCCGCATGGTGACAGGGAAAAGCAGTGGGCAAGGCTCGAACTTGGGACTAACATGACAACAATCACAGACCTATGTGTATGCCACACGACCAGAGATGTTGGATTTAACATTTTTTTGCGGCAATCAATTTTTGGTCAATGCATAGAATTGAGGTTTTATAGTATTCTATACTATATTGTCTACTTACGGTACACTACGGAAGCCCAGTGTGATCAATTATCCTAAAATCAGGAGCTAAATCGAAGTACAATCTTTATATGTCAATCAAAGTTCCGGTTATGCATGCCAGTAACCCTTTGACTACTAGGAGACACCCAATAGGGGCCTACAGTTTTCGGGAGGAGGGAGCGGGGCAGGAGGACAGTACCCCAAAAGCACCAACCCTCACTCAACCAGCTGATTAGGTGGAGAATAAAAGAAAGGATCTAGGGTAAAAGAGAGAGAGAATCTTGACCTGTCAGTTATGTTTGAATCTAATCAAGAATGTTTTTGTTTACATTCACTTGGTATAGGTGCGAAAGTGAGGGGAGATAACTAGATTTTCTGGTGACTATTTTTATTTAGATATAAGCTCCAGCAATAAATGGCTTTCTTGGCTATTCTTTCAAATACGGAATGGCTAAACTGTTTTGAAACACTTGGGCTCAAAAGACTAATGTTTAATTCCCAGTAGATTTTTTAAAAATGTGTCCAATAAATAAAGTCATAATTGTATCAGGGAGGGTACCTTAGAAGTAGGCCACATAGTACTTCCTTTTGTTCTCGTGTACCTTGGAAGTAGGCCACATAGTACTTCCTTTTGTTCTCGTGTACCTTGGAAGTAGGCCACATAGTACTTCCTTTTGTTCTCGTGTACCTTGGAAGTAGGCCACATAGTACTTCCTTTTGTTCTCGTGTACCTTGGAAGTAGGCCACATAGTACTTCCTTTTGTTCTCGTGTACCTTGGAAGTAGGCCACATAGTACTTCCTTTTGTTCTCGTGTACCTTGGAAGTAGGCCACATAGTACTTCCTTTTGTTCTCGTGTACCTTGGAAGTAGGCCACATAGTACTTCCTTTTGTTCTCGTGTACCTTGGAAGTAGGCCACATAGTACTTCCTTTTGTTCTCGTGTACCTTGGAAGTAGGCCACATAGTACTTCCTTTTGTTCTCGTGTACCTTGGAAGTAGGCCACATAGTACTTCCTTTTGTTCTCGTGTACCCTACAAGTAGGCCACATAGTACTTCCTTTTGTTCTCGTGTACCTTGGAAGTAGGCCACATAGTACTTCCTTTTGTTCTCGTGTACCTTGGAAGTAGGCCACATAGTACTTCCTTTTGTTCTCGTGTACCTTGGAAGTAGGCCACATAGTACTTCCTTTTGTTCTCGTGTACCCTACAAGTAGGCCACATAGTACTTCCTTTTGTTCTCGTGTACCTTGGAAGTAGGCCACATAGTACTTCCTTTTGTTCTCGTGTACCCTACAAGTAGGCCACATAGTACTTCCTTTTGTTCTCGTGTACCGTACAAGTAGGCCTAAGCGGAGGATGCATTCAGTGTTATGGTGTGTGTGCTTCTATGGTGACGGTGAGAAGTTGGTGATTGGTTGGTGGCTAAGCAGTGTGAATGATGAAATATGGGCTGATGTGTCGTAATGCAGTTGTTTGAGACGATTAAAGGACGATTTAGAGATTACTACTGTTACTTCCAGTTTTTGGGGCTCCTTTATTGTGGACTTTCACATTAAAAGTTAGCCGCAGTTATAGTCTCTGTGTTTACATTAAAATTTTTATGATTCCTTTGTGTACGATTGGATTTAAATTTATACATGTGTTAGCTGTGTTGTTGTTTTTTTCTATACATTTACTTGCAATTATTAACCAAACTATGGAGCTCTGTAGTGAACACTACAAAACAGACCTAACATGACCATGTCAATCGGTCCCTAACCAGTGGGTGGGTGTTCGAACCTTTATGATGACATTCTGAAGACCCACACGGCCATGAGACCACACGGCCATGAGACCACACGGCCATGAGACCACACGGCCATGAGACCACACGGCCATGAGACCACACGGCCATGAGACCACACGGCCATGAGACCACACGGCCATGAGACCACACGGCCATGAGACCACACGGCCATGAGACCACACGGCCATGAGAACACACGGCCATGAGACCACACGGCCATGAGAGCAGCTCAACCAAAAATGATTCTTCTAATTATAGCTCTGAGTTTATTTCTATGTAGAGAGTTTCTATTGAACATTTGGGTTGCTGGTGTACAGTTTGCATGTGGTCTACTCATTTTAATCATCTTGGACACGACAATGTCACAGGTAAGCGAGGTGACTCAGCTCCTTTCATTCTGCGTTTCTTTCTAGTTCAACTAGTCTCTCTCTCTCTCTCTCTGTACAGACTCTGGAATAAATGTAACCTAACACAACTACACCAAGCTGCATTAAACTTTCAACAAACATTCTTATTAGAAAAAGACATTAACCAACCAGTCGATGACCTCTGGAATTTCATTAAAAACCATCTTAAAAGCATTATAGAAAATCATATACCAACTAAATACACATCAAACAAAATAAATAAATGCTGGTTTAATAATAGACTAAAGAAGCTTTGTAAACAGAAGGAAAACCTATATAGAAAATTTAAAGAAACCAAGGCAGAAAGAGTTTACAAAAAGTATATAAAAATTAAACACCTAACCCAAAAAGTAAGCAGACAGCTGCAGAGTGAATACATAAACAATGTAATATCTAAAGATAACAACAAAAACCTATGGTCATACATTAAGTCTAAGAAAATGGAAACAACAGGCATAGCGCCATTAAAAGATGAACATAACATAATACATAATGATAATGAAACTAAAGCAAACATCCTAAACAGATACTTTGCATCAGCATTCTCAGCCCCAGGAGACAAAGACATATTTCTTAATTTGAACCAAGTAGACAACATAGAAGATTTAGTAGTACAAGAAAATGGAATTAAAAAACTATTAGCCAACACCAAACCAAATAAAGCGTCTGGACCTGATGGTATTCCAGCTAGATTACTCAAAGAACTAAGCAATGAGCTAGCCCCAGTGTTCAAAATACTCTTTCAGGCATCGCTTAACCAGGGCAGAGTACCAAAGGACTGGAAAGAAGCTAATGTCACCCCCCTATTTAAAAAAGGAGAAAAATCTGATCCAGGAAACTACAGACCAGTATCACTTACCAGCATCACATGTAAAATACTAGAACACATAATATGTAGCAACATCATAAACCACTTAGACAAACATAATGTCCTCACCCCATACCAACATGGCTTTAGGAAATATAGATCATGTGAAACACAACTAATAGGACTAATTGATGATTTCTCAAAAGGTTTAGATAATAGTGAACAAATAGATGCTATCTTACTAGATTTTTCCAAGGCTTTTGATAATGAAACTAAAGCAAACATCCTAAACAGATACTTTGCATCAGCATTCTCAGCCCCAGGAGACAAAGACATATTTCTTAATTTGAACCAAGTAGACAACATAGAAGATTTAGTAGTACAAGAAAATGGAATTAAAAAACTATTAGCCAACACCAAACCAAATAAAGCGTCTGGACCTGATGGTATTCCAGCTAGATTACTCAAAGAACTAAGCAATGAGCTAGCCCCAGTGTTCAAAATACTCTTTCAGGCATCGCTTAACCAGGGCAGAGTACCAAAGGACTGGAAAGAAGCTAATGTCACCCCCCTATTTAAAAAAGGAGAAAAATCTGATCCAGGAAACTACAGACCAGTATCACTTACCAGCATCACATGTAAAATACTAGAACACATAATATGTAGCAACATCATAAACCACTTAGACAAACATAATGTCCTCACCCCATACCAACATGGCTTTAGGAAATATAGATCATGTGAAACACAACTAATAGGACTAATTGATGATTTCTCAAAAGGTTTAGATAATAGTGAACAAATAGATGCTATCTTACTAGATTTTTCCAAGGCTTTTGACAAAGTTCACCACCATAGTTTGCTTAAAAAATTAAAATATTTCGGCATTAACGGTCCACTGTATCAGTGGATTAAAGATTTTCTGATAGGGAGAGAACAAACTGTAATAATAAATGGCTCTAAATCAACACCAATAACAGTAAACTCAGGTGTACCTCAAGGAACAGTCTTGGGTCCACTACTATTTTTAATTTACATAAATGATTTACCAAATTGCATTAGTTCAGGAACAAAAGTCAGATTATTTGCAGACGATTGCATAATATATAGAACAATAAAAACAAAACAAGACACAGATATTTTACAAAGAGAATTAGACGAATTACAGAAATGGGAATCAAATTGGAGCATGTCTTTCCACCCAGAAAAATGTCAGTTGTTAAGAGTAACAAAAAAAATTAAACAAATTAATTCCACTTATCTTATTTATGGCAAACCAGTAACACAGACTAAAAACTCAAAATACCTAGGTGTTATAATAAATGAAAAACTGTCATGGAATCCACATATTGATGAAACTATAAAAAAATCCAACAAAGCATTAGGGTTTATTAAAAGAAATTTCTATAAATCAAATAAGAACATAAAACTAAAATGTTATTTAACCTTGGTTAGGCCAATAATAGAATATGCATCCACCGTGTGGGACCCCTCAACTCAAGAAAACATTAAGAAACTGGAACAAACACAAAATAGAGCAGTGAGATTCATAACAAACGAATATTCACATTTGACTAGGGTAACACCATTAATAAAATCACTAAATTTAGAAAGCCTTCAGGACAGAAGACTCAAAAGTAAAGTAGCAATTATACATAAAACACTGAACCATAATCTTCAAATACAAAAACAAAATTTAATAAAATACTCTGAAAGACACAAAAATAAAGGCACATTCCTCGTCCCATATGCTAGGACAAATTTGTACAAATACTCCTTCTTCCCTAGTGCTATTAGAGCATGGAATGGGTTGCCTGAGCTAGCCAGAAAAACCAGTGACTTGGCAGAATTTAAGTCATTGGTTAATATGCATGACTAAATGCATGACGCGTAGGACGTAATCATCTTCTTTTTTGAAGTAACGTCTGTATTATATAAGATAAGATAAGAAGAGACACATCAGATAGAATAGAATCAAATTATACTTTCTCAAATCAGTCGTAGTTTTAACTAGTTAGACTGTCTTACAAAAACATCAATAAGCCAATGACAGAGTTTTCCAGACAGCCCTTTATTTATTACATGTAAAATTAAAAACAATATGAACATAACCAGGATGAATTCTAATTCAAACAAACTTTTCAAGTCACACAGAGAAAACATTTTTGTTATCTGGTTCTGTGTTACTGTCATTGGCTTGAGGTAGAGTTGAAAAAGTCAACATGGGACAGTCTTGAAAGTTACATCTTTTTATTTAAATATAACAATAAGTTTCACAAGAGTAAATTTGTTGCAGTTTTATTTTGAAATAATTGTTTCAAATTTAACATCTTTCTGTAATTAGCCCTTAACATCTTTCTGTAATGAACACATAAGCAAAATTCAAGACAATATTACATTTGATAATTGTTTCTGAAAAGACATTGAATAAACAACGGGACACTTTGAGTTTAGTACTTATAGAATGTCCTTTAAAAATATTTTTGACTCTTGTACTGCCATTTCTGTGCATATATCAGCCTGACTTGAAAATATTTATCAAATTTACTGTAAAGCTGAAAATTGAAAAAAAAAAATTCTTGAAATTGCTTGACTTCATTTTTTTTTTAATTTACAGCCACAAAAATTCCTATCCCCACTACTTCTCAAAGCTAAGACTTTTCAAAGGTAAAACTATCTGGCCCACTACTTCTAAAAGCTAAAACTATCTGGCCCACTACTTTTCAAAGCTAAGACTATCTGGCTGTCTAGTTCAATCTAGTGCTTACAAACTTGATAGGGAAGGGGAATCATTGAACAAAATTGAAATGAACTTGTAGGAACAGTAAGTGTTGTAAAGAAATAGCACTTTCAAGACACTCACCAACAAACAGTATCCCCTACAAGACATTCAATACATTTCATAGTAGATTCAATTATGTAGTCATACTCCATGATCCAATCCATTCCAATCTGCCACGTGAACCAACGAATGCACACATTGCTCATAACGAAACCCTGTCTTTGAAATTGTGAAGAACAACCTTTGGTCAGTGTCCTGGTCAGGAACAGTTTCAGGAAATAAAAACATTTTCATGAGTTTTTAAAAAATACTGCAATCCACCATGAGTGATTGAGACTTTCAAAAACACTTTTATAAAGTAAACAAAAACATTCAATGTGTATTAATAATAATATAAAATATTTTTAAAACTTATCATAAGGTCATAACTGTATATATAAACAGTGAACTAATGGATTATAATGCTTAAAATAAAATGGATTAAGTGTTAATCATGTTTTATACATCCAGCAAATATTAATAACTTTATATTTGGTGTCAACAACATAACAACAAATATGTTTCTTAGTTGTTTTGCAAAAAAATATTTTTAGAAGTAATGCTAATTATTGGTTCAGCAATACTTTTGGTTGCATTAATGCAAATAACAACAAGGCTTAACCATTTTAAAAAAAAATACTTTTTTTTTTGAAGGAATGTCTGTAGATTATAAAATTAAAATTGTAAAAAACCACGAAACAAAATGTTATGTACTCATAGCAATGCAAACGAAGAATTTTGGACCAAGTTCAACTGTTTCCCTTCCCCCCCCCCCCCCCCCCAAAAAAAAAATTCACTATTATTTTATAAACATTCCCCATAAAATCAACTACTTTTATAGCTTACTAAGTAGCACATTCAAAATGGTAACATAACCTAAAAGAAAAATAGCATTCTTTAATGATTTCTACTATATAGTGTGTAACATCCACATTTTGTATGTCTATACATATAGGGAAAGAAATAAAGTTAAAAGCTAATCTAGCTGTATAGATTATTATGGGTTTATAAACATCAATTTGTTTTATATAAAAAAAAAGAGGTGCATACCCCATTAATTCTATACCAAATATAATATTTTATTGTAACTAACAAAAACCTTGTTGAAATTCAATCATAACAAGGTAGTGAAATACAAATGAGCATAATCAATCATTTTGTCCGAACGTGGTAAATAATTACAGAGAGAGTTAGAGAGTTAAAAAGCAACAACTTCAGTTTCAACTTTAACAAGAATGAACTTTAAGAAGTAATAAGCACTTTCATTGGTATGTTTTCTGAACCTGAACTTGTAGCCTACAGACTATAACTTGGATATATATTGAACTCAAAGACTTTCAACTTTAAAACTGTATCAAGTCCCATTTCAATGTCAATGTAGCAAATAGAGTTTGGTCCAATGAAGCTCAGTTAGAAAAAATTTCATTTGGAGTACAATATAAATGTGTACATCAAGACACTGATAACACATTGTCATGTAAAACTTGTGCAAAACTTCAGGTCAATGCTCTAGACTTCATTAGCCCATAAGTTCATCATATTTATGTAAATGTAGTATCAATAAATTTTGTGTGCTGCTCATTTGTTTATTATAAGGCATTGTGTTGAAGTCCAAAATTTAGGCTATGATTACAGGCTTTAAAGTGCATAAGGCATGAAGCTTACATGTGTGTGTGAAAGCATATGTCATGCATGTCTGTACAAGCTAATGTAATATATATAATAGGCCAGTGGAAGCAAATGTCAAGCATGTCTGATAAAGGCAATGTAATATAGGCCAACTAATGTCAAGCATGTCTGTTAAAGGTAATGTAATATAGGCAAGTGGAAGCAAATGCCATGCATGTCTGTAAAATCTAATGTAATATAGGCCAGTGAAATGTTATGAATGACCAACTGCCGAATAATGTCAGGGAGAGATAGCTGAGCTGCCCAACTTGTCCAACATGGTTAACATTAAAAAGGTGACAAGTCTGGTATAGACTGAGACTCTATGGGGATACTAAACTCTCTAAAAAAACATAAAGTATGATTACACTGTACGTCTGTCATTAAATGGCAGGTCAGTTAAATATAAATAAATAAATAAAATTGTCTCAAATAGGATATTAACTTTAAACCTTCATAAAAAAGTAAAAAGAAGTTTAATGATATTCAAATGTAAAACTATATCTGTGAATCAATCATGAAAGTTAGTTCAGAACTAAGAAAAGATGACACAAAGGTATGTGCAGCAAGAAGTACTCAGCAGAAGAAATGTGGAAGCATTTTGGTGTATTGGACATTCTAAAAGTTGAACCTGCAAGTGAGTTCAATTTAAAAGATAATTTAATGAGATTTTCTTTAAAAACACCTCCAGTATGTTAAGTTCTAGTAGAACTATTGTAAAACCTAAAATTTGTAACCCAATTTTTGTTTAATTTCTATAAAGCTGCCAAAAAAAAAAACAATAAAAAAAATGTGAATCAATGAAAAAATTCTCAGCTGCCAAGAAGATTGAATCACTTTGTAGTTTAGAGAAAAAAGGAATAGAATGATGAATGTGTACATTAGTTCAAGGTTTAAAATACTGACAAAGCAATATGCACATAAGTTCAAGGTTTAAAACATTAGTTCAAGGTTTAAAAAGATTGACATGACATATGTACACAAGTTCAAGGTTTCAAACATTAGTTCAAGGTTTAAAACATTGACAAAACAATATGTACACAAGTTCAAGGTTTAAAACATTAGTTCAAGGTTTAAAAAGATTGACATGACATATGTACACAAGTTCAAGGTTTCAAACATTAGTTCAAGGTTTAAAACATTGACAAAACAATATGTACACAAGTTCAAGGTTTAAAACATTAGTTCAAGGTTTAAAACATAGACAAGACAATATGTACACAAGTTCAATGTTTAAAACATCGACAAGACAAAATATGTACACAAGTTCAATGTTTAAAACATTGACAAGACAATATGTATATAAGTTCAAGGTTTAAAACATTGACAAGACATTATGTACATAAATTCAAGGTTTAAAACATTGACAAGACATTATGTACATAAGTTCAAGGTTTAAAACATTGACAAGACAAAATACGTACATTTAGTTAGTGAAAAATAAAATACTTATACTAGAAGTTATTATTTAAAAAATCCAAAAAGAAAAATACAATTAAAAAATAATGTTAATTACAAAGTCTTGAACAAAGTCTTTTCAACATTCTTTCTCAATCCCAGAGATAAAAAGTAAAATGCAGAGAAAACAAAGTAAAAAATTATGTTGGGAAATAGCAGAAATAGAGCAACAACAAAACCTTTGGGAAATTAGAACATTTTTGTAAACAACAAAATTAAAAAAAAAAATCCCAATAAAAAACAAGATCAACACAAATATAACAATGCAGAATATTTTTTTCCACATTACAATTGATGTTTATAGATGGCACAAATGCAAAAGGTAGTAATGCTAATAAGAGTTTAAATAATTATTTGTTCATCACATAATTAGTTCTGCAGAAGGAAAACAAAAACAATCACAGAGAACAAAAATGATGAACCAGTGAAGCAGATGATTGGAAAGTATTTCAATTCATTGGACTTTACACAAATCATAGAGTTTTTCTAGTCTACAGGAGCTTTACAAATGTATATGATGAATGTGAGAATTCTGTAACATTCTTTTCTTAACTAAGAGACATTTTGGGTAAACAGCTGTAAGCACAAATCATTACACTGCTGCAGGAGTATTAGGGCAAAAAATGTCAATAACATTTTTTTTGTAACATGAAAAAAAAAGTGCCAACTAAAACACCATGAAAGTTGGTAAATAACATCGCAGATTTTTTTGAAGTGTTGAAATTGTGATTCGACAGGTTACATAAGCCACTTGTTCTAGACCATACATGCATCAGGCACAAGATTTTTACCAGGGCTTTTAAAGGAAAGGATTTGAATCTTCCAAGCTTTACTTAAACAGAATTTAATGATGATTATTACACATAAATAAAATTTTTTTTTTTTAAACTTTGATGAGCTTATTATTGAGCTTTGAATTTGGGATGTATATATATAGTTCGTCCATTGTGGTTAGATGATGACCACTTTGTCATCCAGGGGGCTGAGGGCCTTGCACTGATTGCCTCCGCATCTGACTGGTAAGACCTATGTGAGCCCGGAATGTAAGGCCACACACTGGGCAGGTTATTCCAGCTGGAGCTAGTGTCGTTTGCCTTGCTTTTCTTCTCTGGCGTTTTTTTCTTCTGCCAGCGTTGTTCTTTTTTCCTCAGCTACATGTATTGGGATGTATTGGAGTGTTGGCAACTTAAAATGACTGAAATGGCTTTAAGAACATGTAAACCTTAGTATCATATTTTCCACACTTAAGGTTCAATTACTTTGGATACCATCATTAATGAGAATCATTATAAATAAAAATATACATATACACAATTGTCTTATTTACAAATAATCAATCATGGTAAAATTATAAACATTATATTCTATCATAATAAATCTCTTTTTATAATAAAATATTCGGTTTTAAAGTCATTAAATGGTTTAAATTTATGTACAAAATAATCTAACAATGACTTGAACTACCTTAAAAACTATTTTATATCTGATATAAATAAGGCAGTGATGTCACTGTTGGCATATCTGCACTTTATACATCACATAAATATAGATGTATATTGACTATCTTAAAGTGCAAGATTCAAGAAGACCTGGCCACTTGAACACTATGTTGAATGAATCAGTCTAGTTCTTCAGCTTTATTTTACTACACACTTCTGAACATTTCCTAAGTTGATTCTCCACCTTCTGCTAAAAAGAAACAAACAAAAAACAAGTTTGGTTTAATAAAGAAGATAAAGCTGAGGAGAAGATAGTTCCAGTCTTTAGAAAAGTTCCCCTTTCAGACCTTGTGATCTATAGGGCAGATGATGTAAAGGTCATCTGTTTCTGTGACTAACGATTAACGAGGGTGTCATGTAGCCAGCACAATGACCAACTGCCTTTACTTTCCCCAACCAATGTCAGGCTGGGTGGACTCAGAGACGCCCAATGATTCCAAAATTAAAAATCCCAGTCTTCACAGGATTTGAAACCAGGACCCCCAGTTCAGAAGCCAAGCGCTTTACTGCACAGCCACCATGCCTTCTCTAGTCTTTAGAGCATATCTAAATCAACCACAAAAAACAGGTGAATAATAATATCAAAAAGAGAGCCTTAACAGAACAGATAAAATCAAGTTTATACAGGATTTAAAGTCTATACAGAATTTTTCATTCTTTAAATTAATCAGCAATATAAATATAAGTTATAAATAAAGATCATCTTTTCATATGGCCAAAAATTAACACCATTAGATAATGCATGGACCTCGCTATAACAGAAAGCTAAGAAAAGCAAATTACAGAAAGGTATGAAAGGAACTGGGAAACAGTAGTGTCCTTTCAATAGTCTAAAAATAAAAGCTGTAGAGCAAGTTAAATACATGGAATCTATTCGTGTAAAGCTTAGTGCACAGAACATTTAATTTTTTCTTAATACTTCATATTATTAGTATCATTTTTGTCTCTTCTTTGTTTGCTAGACTTTCTTAATTCTCATCACTACATGAGTCACACATTTCAGAGAAAGAACTGCTCTTCTCTCTCAATGTATATTTATATATCTACCTCTAGAACTCTGGCTGTAAATGTAAAGAGTGTCCTGATCTGTTCCGTCACTTTTTCTGGCTCTATCAAAGTCATCCATGTGAATACAGCATAGATCTGTTAAGAAGTCAGAGAATAGAACAAGATAAGTCAAAAGTCAAAGAATAGAACAAGATAAGTTAGACGTTGGTGTTGTACTACTCTCTTACTGAGGAAACAACTTCAGAACTGAGGTAACTATAGAAGCTACTGAAAGGAATGAAATACTAAAAAATCACTTCAAAGGGAATTAAGAAAGAACAAGAAAAATATTTAAAAAAAAATAATACCTTCATTATACAACTTCAAATATGATAAAATAAAACAATAAAATTAATTTTAAAATGTTTGGTTCAAACCAGGTATTGAATCTGTGATTTTAAAACTGTCAGCTACTTGGATGAACGATGGTCCCGATTTGGCCAGCGAGAATTGTATAAAAAACAAATTATTTATTGGTAACTTCATTACATGTAGAACTCTTCCGATCTAATCTAGATCTAGAATCTATGACATAATCTATATTGGATTTACCTAAACGTATAAGCAAAGCTTAGAGAATCTTTTAATAACTTAAAGCAACTTAAAATTATAAAAAAAACTCAGTTATCTGTACACTATGCTACGCCTGACTATGCCATGTTTTTTTTAATGGAATAATTACAATGATATGCCTTAAAATCTAGACTTTAATATTAATTTATTAAACTCTTGAATCAAATAATCCTTTACTTTTGGAAATTCCTGAATGAGATAGTTATTTCAAGAATGCAATAGTCCTTTCTAAACCAATGTTGGCGCTAGATCTCAGTCTAGTACTCAATCCAAATTTACATTTATTTTTTTACTTTGAAAAATTATAACTGTCAAACTAAAGTTTCCCCACATCGCCAACAAGTTAGTAATTCTTGTCTCAGTGACATCAACTGTTAAATTTCTAGGAAAATCCTTATAGCCATTTTTGAGATCAGAGTCCTGAAGGTTTACAGTTCTGACTTTAAAAAAACTTCCAAAGAAAAATCTTACCATGGCTATGGGAATCTGGGTTTTTATAAAATATTAAATCCTTATGTGTATCATAGCCACACACCACAATGAAGTGACCTGACAATAAAGAAGAAAAATCAAAACAAAAAAGAAACATTAAAAGTTTAGAAATCAATCATTTGTCATAGATATAAAATCAACCAATCAAGACAGCTGGGTGAAAAAAAAGTACTTTAATTGAAAGTGGGTAAAGCTTAAAAAAAAAGAATTAATAAAATAAATAAAGATGATTTTTAAAGTAAACACTAGATGACCTACGTTTAGCAGAAAGAAGATTGAAATGAAAAAGCAAACATATTAAAAATTGTTTCTGTATTTCTTTTGACTAAATGTTTTTATTTCTTTGACATTAAGATACTACTGTGTATGAAATATTACTAATTGGCTTTTTTAAAAACTAATCTTAGAGTTGAATTTTAAGAATTTAAATAAAATGAATTAGTTAAAAAATAAATTTACTGGTTTTGATGTTCTCAGACTTCATTAACAGAAGAAGCTTTAGATTGCTCATTTTCAATTTAAAATGCTGAAGAACTCATTGCCAAGCAAAGAAAAGAAAATAAAGAAGTGTAAAGTCTAAAAATTCTACATAATTGTTAATTTTTTGTTTCAATTACCTTGATAGGGTCCCTTGTTACATGTAACACAAGACCAGCATTTGCGCAACTGAAACAATATAAACACATTAACTTCACAGCAGCAATAAATTAATCTTTCAGCCATATTACACAAAATCAATGAATAAAAAGCCTTAACTCAATGAGTGCGGAGCGTCTATCCCATAGACGGTCTGTCTGACCCTAAACGCACAGAACGTCTATCCCATAGATGTTCTTACCCTACCTTTGTTTCGTTGCATTTTTAAATTAAAATTTTAAACTAACAACAGTAGAACTATTTTTACATTATAAAAGAGTTCTTCACCCTTTGTTTACATAGAAATTAGAAGCTTTTGGCTTTATTTGAACATTTATTTATTACTTTTTTTACAATGTAAAAAAAATGACGCCATGACTACGCTAGTCAAAGACACACCCACAATGTTTACTACTGAAGAAACTTTATAATTATTCTAAAATTTATCACAAATAAATAGTAATAATGACGACTTTGATATACATATATATACATTAGATCCAGGTAGGTCTAAATTTAGCGTATTTATATCTATATTATTAGTATTTAGATCTAAATCTATTATTGTCAGTAGGCTAGGTCAAGTGTAGAGTGTAGTCTGTAGATAGAGATTGACTAGATCTAAGCTTTTATCTCTAGACTTGGACTCTAAGCTTATGATAAATAAAACGAAAGGAAATGGTAGATCTACATCAAATAATTATCCATTTTCTTTTTTTTTTTTAGTATTGTTTATCTGTAAAAATCTACAACATCATGGCTATGCTTGTCCAAGACACACCCACAATGTTTACAACTGAAGAAGCTTTATTATTGTTTTATTTATACTTCTATGAATTGTAATAATGAAGATCTTGATCGAGATTTAGCATAGGATGAAGCAGATTTGGACATTATTAGCATTTAGATCTAGTATTGCCTTATGCTTAGGCCTTAGCCTTAGACTAGGGCTAGGTCTTGAATGTAGATCAAGGTTGACTAGATCTATGCTTTTATCTTTACACCTTTGTTACACTTTGTAGATTCCTATATATCTAAGCCTAAGATAAATGAAAACAACAGAAATGGCAGATCTAAATCCAATATTCATCCACCATGCTGGGCCTTTTCTTGGTATATTTTCTAGCAATTTTTTTAGTATTGTTTTGTGGTAAAAATCATCACCATCACTATACTGGTTCAAGTTGCACTCCAAAAGGTTTACTGCTAAATAAAATTAAAATATAAAACTATTCTAGATCCATAATTTATCACAAAGGAACAGTAATAATGATCTATTAGATGTCTAAATCTTAGGTAAAATGAATTAGGATTTTTATTGTCCTTCATCTAGTTAGAGATTTAGGCTTTGATCTCTCGCTAGCCTATGTCTTGCACTGGTCTAGTATTAGAATGAAAGATGTTCTAGGCAAATAAAAAGAAGACAAATCTAGATCTATATCCCATTGATTCAAATGTACATAATATTTGAGTGCATTTGGTTGATAGATTTAGTACTGGTATCTATTGTTATTGGTAGTAATGAAAAGCGCAATAATTTTCACTTTTTTTTCTGACTAAAAAAAACGTAAAAATAATAATATAATCAATGATTCATCATCTTTTATTGACTGTTTTATCACATTTCTTTTTGAAAATGCTGTAAATAGTCTAAATGTGCTGTTTCAACAGTAATGCAAAGAACAAAATCTAAATTTAGGTCTCAAAAGTTCTAAAGTTGGCATTCATTTTTTTTTTCTGAGTGTCATATTATTTAGATTATAATTTGTATCTTATATTTAAATAGAAAGATGTTTGCATTTTCACATTCTCCATTCATTTACCTTTACTTTGATACCAAATATGTTACTATAGCATCATTGGTACTTAAATAATAAATTTTTGTTTTAGCCATGTTTGAAACATTTAAAAAAAAAAAAAAAAAAAAAAGCATTTTTTTGAAAAAAAAAAACACTGCAGTCAATGAGTTAAGAAAAAAAGGAAAGGGTTAAACATAATCAACAACTTTTTTTTTCTCCTCACACAAGAACTTAATGGTCAATAAAACTTTTTTAACAAAAGTTAACAACAGAATTTAAAATAATTTTTAATTAATTTAAAATTAATAAACCAGAATGTTAAATTTGATCACTTACCCTGCTGTCACACCACAAAAATTTAATCAATTACCCTGCTGTCACACCACAAACATTTCATCACTTACCCTGCTGTCACACCACAAAAATTTCATCACTTACCCTGCTGTCACACCACAAACATTTCATCACTTACCCTGCTGTCATACCACAAACATTTCATCACTAACCCTGATGTCACACCACAAACATTTCATCACTTACCCTGCTGTCACACAAAAAAATATTTCATCACTTACCCTGCTGTCACACCACAAACATTTCATCACTTATCTGCTGTCACACCACAACATTTCATCACTTACCCTCCTGTCACACCACAAACATTTAATCAATTACCATGCTGTCACACCACAAACATTTCATCACTTACCCTGCTGTCACACCACAAACATTTCATCACTTACCCTCCTGTCACACCACAAACATTTAATCAATTACCATGCTGTCACACCACAAACATTTCATCACTTACCCTGCTGTCACACCACAAACATTTCATCACTTACCCTGCTGTCACACTGCAAACATTTCATCACTTACCCTGCTGTCACACCACAAACATTTCATCACTTACCCTGCTGTCACACCAAACATTTCATCAATAACCCTAATGTCACACCACAAACATTTAATCAATTACCCTGCTGTCACACCACAAATATTTCACCACTTACCCTGCTGTCACACCAAAAACATTTAATCTCTTACCCTGATGTTACGCCACAAACATATCACCACTTTCCTTGCTGTCACACCACAAACATTTCATCACTTACCTTGCTGTCACACCACAAACATTTCATCAATTACCCTGATGTCACACAAAAAACATTTCATCACTTACCCTGCTGTCACTTACAAACATTTCATCAATAACCCTACTGTCACACCACAAACATTTCATCACTTACCCTGCTGTCACACCACAAACATTTCATCACTTACCCTGCTGTCACACCATAAACATTTCATCACTTACCTTGCTGTCACACCACAAACATTTTATCAATAACCCTACTGTCACACCACAAACATTTAATCAATTACCCTGCTGTCACACCACAAATATTTCACCACTTACCCTGCTGTCACACCAAAAACATTTCATCTCTTACCCTGATGTTACACCACAAACATATCACCACTTTCCTTGCTGTCACACCACAAACATTTCATCACTTACCTTGCTGTCAGACCACAAACATTTCATCAATTACCCTGATGTCACACCACAAACATTTCATCACTTACCCTGCTGTCACACCACAAACATTTCATCACTTACCCTGCTGTCACACCACAAACATTTCATCAGAGTCCAGTCCACAAGGACAATCATGGGGTTGTTTTTGTGCAGGTGGTTGACTAGGTCATCTATACTCAAGACCCTAATGAAAATATTTAGATAATTTCTTCTGTTATTATTCTGATTTTTTAAAATTCTGTAACTAAAGGGATGTTAGTTATTAATTTATAAAGCACTTCCACTTACCTTTTTTCATATCGAACACCTTTTTGATGGGCATTTTCAAACATAGCATTAACCCGTCGTTCATCCACTGTGAAGTTTTTACTGTAAAATGACTGGAAATGCAAATTGAACATATAGTTTTGTAAATAAGTATCAGTTTTAAAAAAAAGTCAGATTTTTGTTGCATGAAAACAGCAATAGTTTTGTATGTGCATGGATACAAGTGCCTAGCAAGGGAGAGAGTTTAAATAATACAATTTTTTCCAATTCTTTTATCAAAGCTCATCACTAACAGACTTGGAAGAGTTAGATTTACCGTACCTTCTTCCCATGTGCAGAATCAACACCAACACTGATAGTGTACAGGCATGAATCCACATTGTGTCTCGTTAAAATATAGGCTAGGTCAATGGTCCAGATGCTGGAAAGAAAAAGAAACAACACCATTACAACAAAAAAACAAGACCTAAAGAAAATCTAATCGTAATTTGTTTTCATATTAAAGCATGCATCCAAAAGCATTGGAACAATTCAATGTGGCCTTACTCTGAGCAAGTAATTTCATTAGCGCTACCTAGAGCAGCATGATTATCAAGTAGTTTAGTTTTATTTTGTTTTAAATATTGCATGACTGATGCTGTTGTTTTTCTATCAGAATATTATCTCAAATAATGCAGGTGAAAACTTTTGCAGATTCTATATTTAGGTGAAATACGGGCCATTAAGCTTGGGAAACGTTTAATAATTTTGAGTTCAGATAGTGAATATGTTTACTTTGAGTTTGATATGAATGAAATTAGATCTTGATGTAGTAAAAGTAATGATGAAGGAGACATAGCAACAACGAGGGCTATGTCCAATTCTTTGTTGTCATACTTTACAGTACAGTACATACGGTACAGTTAATAAGCATAACAAAAAGAAATATGACACAAAAGTTGTCATTTGTAAATGTAGTCTAGCAGGAGAGGCTTCGAAAAAAAACAAAAACAAAAGAAAAACAATTTCACTTTTGCTCCATAAAGTAAAGATGAAAAGTAAAGTTTTGCCGTCACAGCCATCAACTGTTCTTAGAAGCATCTCTTCATTCTTTTCTCTATATGAATATGTACAGAAGAAAATGAAATATGCCCCAGAGGAGATCCACATTTACTAACTCAAAAGCAATTGCAATTGAAATGCTAACATATATTTAGCAACCAGTATGAACATGAATAAGATGTCACATTAAAAACTAGTCCTCATTGGATGCTATTGTGTACACTCCATTTTCTTTCTGAAATATTGGAGAGAGACAGATATTTTTTTTTTTTACTTTGCTAGTTACCATCTTTCCACACCATTACAACAGAACAAGTAGGCTTCTAGTAATAGTTTTCCAGCTGACTTTAAAAAATAAATTTCAATAGAAGCACAAAGAATGAAGACACTGGACCAATTAAGATGAGAAACAAATAATAGTAAGCTGGTGGATTATAAACCCAAAATAGCCTATTTCTCTAGTTACTTGGTGAAAGCCGACAATCAATATAAAAACAGCAGTTTGGGACATTTACAACAAACACAAAAACAAATGTGACTTGCTTAATAACATAAATATATGAATTTCAGACCAAAAAAGTGTAAAGTGATGGAAAGCATTGTTTCATTGGATAATTTAGATCACAATTTCTAATGCACATGTGCTGCATTAGCTGTGCAAAAGTGCACAAAAAGGAGCAATGTTTAAATTCAGCTTGTTCACACTCTCAGCATAGAAGAAGACACAATAATATAATCTATCTGGGACAGAAAAGAGAAAGATTCAACAAAACATGTCATTGGAATGCCAATTAGAAATCTAATTTCAAACTTTAATGCAGGCAAACATTCTAATGTGGCTACACTTCTTATGGAACATTTTTGTTAACAAGCCTCGAAAGCAAAATTTATTCAAATATTTTTTCTTTTGGATCTACACAATTACAGTTAACATGACAGTATGTGTTGTACTTTATGTAAGGCTACATAATAGGACCAGTGAGTAGTGGTAATTCTAATTGTTTTTCTAAATTATTAGACTTTCCTTCTATTTCAATCATACGGTTCACACAATTCAGCCAAACATTGACAAGAATACAAAGAACCACTACAAATGAATGTACCTTTCTCCAGACTGGAGTGAATCTAGATCATTAGTGTAGACATCATCACAAGGCTCATTGAACATCCTAAGATAAAGATACAAAAAAAATGTGACATACATATATATATATATATATAAGACCTTTCTAATTTTACTATAAAGTAAAGAATGCAACTATTTGAGAATGACTTTTTAAATTCTCTTTATAAATTCAAGCAGCCAATGATTGTATAACATATTTAATACATTCTTACTTATTTTATTGCAATGATATTTTAAACAATTAAAAAAAAAAAAAACTCTTTGAAGGAAGTCACCTCAAGACCATTGACACACAGGCCAGTCCACAGTCCCATGTGTAGCACTGATTAACAAAAGGAATGGAAATGACATGCTTGTCTTTGGAATCTGTTAAAGTGAACTTCTGGTCTCCACCTGAAACAGAATTTCAAAAAATTAGAAATAGGATTCCTAATGAAGTACTTAAAGTCTGTTCCATTATAAAGTAACAGACATATAGAAAAAAAAATCTAGATTTATAATTAGAAAATTAGATCTAAAAAGATCTCTATACGGTTATTTGTTTTATCCATGTAATGTAATCTAACATATAATATTACAAAAACAGAGTGTCTTCAGGTTACAGCATAAACCCATTCCTATGCCAGGTCATAAACCAATTTTTTGTGTTAGTCTAAACATATTACACATACATACTGTTGTAAGCACATATATATCCTCCCTGCACAATTATCAAAAAATATGTTAAATAAAAATAAAGGTAATAGTTTAGATGTCCAGATACCTTTACTGACCACCATGTTGTTTTTAAGCATATTTATCTCCCTTATCTATATTAAACTTTCAATAACTTTTTTTAAAGAGATTTTTGTTCTTATGCTGTCAACTTAGTGTATTTACTGAACTGAAGGTCTAAGAAATGTTAATAATAAATTGATGAAGCTGTTTCTTCTTTTTTTTTCAATTTTTTCTCTTTTTTTAAAGAGAGTTTTTTGTTCTCATGCTATCATTTTAAATGAATTTTAATATTAGATCTAATAGCTGCTAGAAAGAAAGACCAAACAGCAACAGAAAAATGTTGGCAAGTAATTCAAGGGAGATAGTCTAGAATAAAGCCTTAAAACCAAAATGGCGTATTTCCAATGACAATATATGGTAATAAGAAATAAAACGTATCAATTTATATTTTAAAAACTATTTATCTCCGAGGAAATCTAATTACATATTTGTAATCTGCATTTTTTTCTGCATATTCTTAAAATATAAGAGAAACCTGATTTAGCGTTTCTAGTCATGTAAACTAATACCAAAATAAAATATAGATTTAGATCTTCTATCATTTTTGTCTAGTTACCGAAAGTCTGTGTTCTGGTATGACTACTATAGGTACTTCAATAAACTGACCTAGATCCATTTTTTTTATTTCCCAAAAAATGGCTGAAAAGTGTGTCAGCACATTTTACCCTTTTTTTAGGGGTGGTCATTTCCATCAAAGTTTTAGCACATTGTATTTGATTTGAGGACTAATTATGATTACTTTTTGTAAACATAAGATATCAGAGATCATTTTTATATGTAATCAGATTACTACACTTAAAGAGACAAATAAAAATGCAGTTTTTTGGATTATGGGTGATTTCAACCTACCTGATATAAATTGGAAAACACTAACCATAGATAAACACCAAAACCTTAAGGACATAAATGAGCTTTTCATAGAAACTTTACACAACCTAAGTTTAGATCAAATCATTAAAAAGCCAACTAGATTAAACAACACATTAGATCTCTTCTTAACCAACAGACCTGGATTAGTAGTTGATTATGATATTATCCCTGGTCTATCAGACCATGAGATCATAAAAATACACAGTCAGATAAAAGCAGTAGCCAATACAAAACCCAAAAGAAAAATCTTACTCTGGAATAAATGTAACCTAACACAACTACACCAAGCTGCATTAAACTTTCAACAAACATTCTTATTAGAAAAAGACATTAACCAACCAGTCGATGACCTCTGGAATTTCATTAAAAACCATCTTAAAAGCATTATAGAAAATCATATACCAACTAAATACACATCAAACAAAATAAATAAATGCTGGTTTAATAATAGACTAAAGAAGCTTTGTAAACAGAAGGAAAACCTATATAGAAAATTTAAAGAAACCAAGGCAGAAAGAGTTTACAAAAGTATATAAAAATTAAACACCTAACCCAAAAAGTAAGCAGACAGCTGCAGAGTGAATACATAAGAAATGTAATATATAAAGATAACAACAAAAACCTATGGTCATACATTAAGTCTAAGATTATGGAAACAACAGGCATAGCGCCATTAAAAGATGAACATAACATAATACATAATGATAATGAAACTAAAGCAAACATCCTAAACAAATACTTTGCATCAGCATTCTCAGCCCCAGGAGACAAAGACATAATTCTTAATTTGAACCAAGTAGACAACATAGAAGATTTAGTAGTACAAGAAAATGGAATTCAAAAACTATTAGCCAACACCAAACCAAATAAAGCGTCTGGACCTGATGGTATTCCAGTTAGATTACTCAAAGAACTAAGCAATGAGCTAGCCCCAGTGTTCAAAATACTCTTTCAGGCATCGCTTAACCAGGGCAGAGTACCTAAGGACTGGAAAGAAGCTAATGTCACCCCCCTATTTAAAAAAGGAGAAAAATCTGATCCAGGAAACTACAGACCAGTATCACTTACCAGCATCACATGTAAAATCTTAGAACACATAATATGTAGCAACATCATAAACCACTTAGACAAACATAATGTCCTCACCCCATACCAACATGGCTTTAGGAAATATAGATCATGTGAAACACAACTAATAGGACTAATTGATGATTTTTCAAAAGGATTAGATAATAGTGAACAAATAGATGCTATCTTACTAGATTTTTCTAAGGCTTTTGACAAAGTTCACCACCTTAGTTTGCTTAAAAAATTAAAATATTTCGGCATAAATGGTCCACTGCATCAGTGGATTAAAGATTTTCTGATAGGGAGAGAACAAACTGTAATAATAAATGGCTGTAAATAAACACCAATAACAGTAAACTCAGGTTTACCTCAAGGAACAGTCTTGGGTCCACTACTATTTTTAATTTACATAAATGATTTACCAAATTGCATTAGTTCAGGAACAAAAGTCAGATTATTTGCAGACGATTGCATAATATATAGAACAATATAAACAATACAAGACACAGATATTTTACAAAGAGAATTAGATGAATTACAGAAATGGGAATCAAATTGGAGCATGTCTTTCCACCCAGAAAAATGTCAGTTGTTAAGAGTAACAAAAAAACTAAAACAAATTAATTCCACTTATCTTATTCATGGCAAACCAGTAACACAGACTAAAAACGCAAAATACCTAGGTGTTATAATAAATGAAAAACTGTCATGGAATCCCCATATTGATGAAACTATAAAAAAAATCAAACAAAGCATTAGGGTTTATTAAAAGAAATTTCTATAAATCAAATAAGAACATAAAACTAAAATGTTATTTAACCTTGGTTAGGCCAATAATAGAATATGCATCCACCGCTTGGGACCCCTCAACTCAAGAAAACATTAAGAAACTGGAACAAACACAAAATAGAGCAGTGAGATTCATAACAAACGAATATTCACATTTGACTAGGGTAACACCATTAGTAAAATCACTAAATTTAGAAAGCCTTCAGGACAGAAGACTCAAAAGTAAAGTAGCAATTATACATAAAACACTGAACCATAATCTTCAAATACAAAAACAAAATTTAATAAAATACTCTGAAAGACACAAAAATAAAGGCACATTCCTCGTCCCATATGCTAGGACAAATTTGTACAAATACTCCTTCTTCCCTAGTGCTATTAGAGCATGGAATGGGTTGCCTGAGCTAGCCAGAAAAACCAGTGACTTGGCAGAATTTAAGTCATTGGTTAATATGCATGACGCGTAGGACGTAATCATCTTCTTTTTTGAAGTAACGTCTGTATTATATAAGATAAGATAAGATATGCTTTTGAAGCCAATCTGTTAAATTTTTCTTAGCAAAAGTTATAAATGTGAAAGTTGACATTTTTACAACTTTTTTCCTATAAAAGTTACAACAATGCTGTTTGCTACAATAATTTATCATATTATGAAATGTGTATATTTCAAATTTCATTAAATTCTCTTGGCGCACTTTAAAGATATTTGATTAAAATTAACAAAGACAAAGAAGGGTAAAATTTTATTTTTTAAATAAAATAAAAGTGTTTATAGTTACAACAATCTCACTAATTCTATTGAATTTAGCATGTTAATATGTATCTGTGTGCTAAGTTTGAACTTTGTAGCTTGGCGCACTCTTTAGATGTTAATTTTCAAAGTTGATGGTTAAAATCTATTTTTAGTAACAACCAACACTGTGATTTACTGGAAATGGTCAATTTCTGTCTATCCCAAGCTATTTTTAGAAGCACACATAGGAATTTTTCATTTAGATTAACTTTTATAGTGTTTGATTGCTAGATTATGGAGAGGGAATGTGTCTTTATTATAATGACTTTGTAATCTGCAAATTTTAAAGTAAAAATAAATATTTTAAAATAATAATATTAAAAAATTATTTTTTTCATATTTTTAGCTCAGGGAACAATTAATTAATTTTTTTTCTGTGTGTTGTTTTTTTCTATTATTATACATGTAAATTAATAGTTAATAAATAAGTACATTATATTTTTTAAATGATGAGCTATTACTGCAGACAAATTCAAGTAAAAAATCTTTTAATAACTTCGAAAAAAATCGCAAGGTTTCTTTTTTATTTTATTGTCCGGTGCAAGAAATTTTTCATTTACAATCTAATATTTAAAGCAATTAAATTCAGGCATTTTAAAATGATTAATTGCCAGTGCTCTACAAAAAGGTTAAAACTGTTTTTTTATGAAGTTTATGAAACTTATAGTCATTAAATTTTAGGAAATATTTTTCTGCGCAGTGCTATTTTCATTTATAATTTATAAGAATTATCTATCTGATGCATATAAATAGCTATTTAAATACAGTAGAATTATAATAAAACACAATACAGATCTCTGATTTGTTTTATTTGTGATTTTTGGGCTCATATCGACATATGATGACAAAATCACATATATTTTTATTTTTTGTCGAAGGCTTTTGTTTAATATATTAATTCACTTTTTTTCAAAGATTTTATTGCTACGTCTTATTTTTTAAATTTATTTTAACAGAATACTGGTTAACGTAAAAGAGTGTGAAGTTTCAATCCCATATCTTAAAGACTTTTTATAATACAGTTAATTTAAGTTCAACTGTCAGTTGTTTTGGTCACAGATTTTTTTTTGCTTTACAAAGGCTAATTTTTGGCCACTAAAAATTTAATAACTTCCCTCACAATTAACTCAGCAATATAAAATTGGTATCATTGGATGCATTTCTCAAGCTTTATCTTTCTAAATAGGTTCCATTGCATTGTGATCATTTTGAAATTTTTATCGAAGTACCTAACTACTAGTATACTACTATAAATATAATATAAGAATCTACAATATAATATACTAGAATCTAGATCTATATATATATCTAGTCCTAATAAAGACTTATATAAAAGAGAAAGACCAGTGTAATGCCAGTAAAGACTACTTAGTACTGATCACTGAGTAGTAAAGTCAAACTAGTCAAAGTCACTAATCTAAACTAAAGTTAAATTAAAAATCTACCGGACAAAGAATTCAAAGATGTAAAGTTAGGCTGTGCTGTGTTCATTTTTTATTTGATCTATCATCTTTGTAGGGAAAAAAAAGCCGATTTAAACGGATCCAAACAAGAATAATATCTAGAGAGTTAACACTAGTCTCTTGTTTACATCTAGAATAGAGTTTATTGTCTAGATCTAGAATCTGTGTGGTTTACTTGTTTACAACTGTTACAACGGATGTGACGTTTGAAGGGAAAAAACAACAACAAATGAGCAAATTTTCGCAATTTTAATATTGACATAAATATCTTCTAGCATTAAAGAGCTGTTTCGAAAATGAAAGTCCACTGACCTAGATATATATATATATATATATATATATATATATATATATATATATATATATATATATATATATATATATATATATATATATATATATATATATATATATATATATATATATGTGATAACAGAACAACAGATCTTTATACATAGCCTAATAATAAAAAAGACCTAGCTGTCTTTGAGTTCGAAGATTTTTGAGGAAGGCAGTATATAAATACTTTGGTCAGCTCTGCGAACATAATTTAATAGTAAAATTCTACATACATTGATACAACATCAGA
The DNA here is from genome assembly GCA_036873155.1 of Biomphalaria sudanica. Lineage (NCBI taxonomy): Eukaryota > Metazoa > Mollusca > Gastropoda > Planorbidae > Biomphalaria > Biomphalaria sudanica. Next base: position 1,624,417 of record JAZGLO010006654.1, on the reverse strand, counting down.
AAGTAGCTTCCCAGAAGATGCGAATGTCTAAATTAATATAATTTAAATAAATTTAAGTTCGATCATTTCTTTTTTTGGGAGCTAGGATGAAGTCATAAACTGTCCACAGGTTGCGACGACGTAGGGCCGTGTTCAGCCAACTAGATCTATAACGTTTGGTTTCGAATTGACTAGACGGAAACTTCACAGTTAATTCAAGTGTGATATGCGGGGGAAAATCAATTTTAAAAATTTAACAATTATTTAAATAATTATTGGTAATTAATTATTTTGTTTGGTATTGAAAAAAGGAAATGAATGCGCTACTTATTAAGACATGTGGCTGTATATATAGGAGCTATTTCCCTTATTAGGCCTACGTCTTGTACACGTTTTCTTCCTCTTACCATTTTCGGATCAAGTTGAAATTTTGCAATTATTCATAATCGATGATAATGCTCGAACCATTTTTTTTTAAAAAGGAAAATAACGAAGTAGTTAATAAATTAGTGGTAATTTATAAGTTTGTTTTATAGAAAAAGGGAGATTATTCCTGCAGTATTAAAATATACAACAGTGATTTTTGCAGTTCTATCCCATAGATAAGCCTTTTTTTAAAAGCCACTGGTAGAAATTTGTAACCCCTCTTGGCTACGCTCATAGAATTTCATGACTGTTAGTTTGCTAAATTTAGATTTAAATAAAAATGGAAAGTTTTATCATCAGAACCATCTGTTTGGGGATTTTAAACTAAAATATCTCTGGAGTTCAGGGCCGGTCTTAGGCCACTGCAACCTATGCAGCCGTAGTGGGCCCCGCACTTTCATAGGCCCCGCACTTTCATAGGCCCCGCGATAATTCTAATTGTAAATTATTAAATTAAACCATTATCACTTATATATAATAACAGGGTTTCCGCGGCCTTCTCATTTTCCAGGACCTCCAGGAAATCTCCTAAAATTGCAAACTGTAACCAAAAGTTCTGAAAATCTGAAAACTAATAAAAATCTCCTGAAAAATGGACGAAATTCTCATTTTGAGGTGCCTATCCCACATGTGATTAAAAAAAGCATTGTCAGCTTTCCTTAAATAAAAATTAATTGCAAAGATTAAAGTATGTTCTAATAATAAATCTTAATTTTGACTTAATGCTTATCCCCGCCCTGACTAGGCCCCGCGCAATCCGTTTCGCATAAAGCTCGCAATAGTTAGGACCGGCCCTGCTGGAGGTATCTTTTTAAACAAAATCAAAACCCCCTTAGCTACGCTCATAGAATTGGTGACTGTAGTTTGCTTTAGAATAATATAGAAAAGGGTTTCTAACCCCAAAACTCTCTGTAGGGGGGCTTAAAACTAAAAACCATCAGAAATGGTTTTTAAACTTAGTCTTCTGGAGGGGAGTTTAACCTCAAACCCCCATTTGGCTACGTTCATAGAATTTTGTGACTGTAGTTTTCTTTAGTTTTATTATGAAGAGGTGATTTTGAGCTTCAAACCCAGCTGGAGGTGGGGTTTAAACTCAAAACTCTCAGAAGCGTTTTTTTTAAAACTCAGAATCCCTGCTTTAGTCTTACATTGAAGAGAGTTTTTATCGTAAACAAAAAATTGGAGGGGGTTTTAAACTCAAAACCTCCCTTGGCCACGTTCATAGAATTTGGTGACTGTCGTTTGCATTATTTTTTGTTTTATAGAATAGGTTGGGGGTGGCGGTTTAACCTCAAAACCCCCTTTGGCTGCGCTGGGGCAAGTGATGGTTTAACATTAAAATAAACAAAATTAAAGCTTAAAATCAGTCACGAAATTCCCGCCCCCCCCCCCGCGAGCAGGGGGAATTTCACTTCCAAAAAAAGGGGGGGGGTGAAATTTTACGCCCACGAGTGAAGCTATTGTATTTTTCATGTTTAGTTAAACAAAAAAAAAAAAAAAGATCATCTATTTTAGTTTTAGGATAGGCTCTCATCTCTTCGTTAACAAAAACAAAAATAATATAAAACAAAACAAAAAAAAAAGATCATCTATTTTAGTTTTAGGATAGGCTCTCATCTCTTCGTTAACAAAAACAAAAATAATATAAAACAAAACAAAAAAAAATACATGCCATGATAGCCTGAGGCGAATAGCGAAACAGAATTCACAAGAACGAGTTCTTCAAGCCGAATTTCCTGATGTCTGTTAACAAGTATCATGCTGTATGTCCGTGATGAGATTTATGTCAGTGATGAGATGTATTTCTGTCTTGAACGCTCTAAAGTTGTGGTATGGCGAAGCTGTAGTTGGGCATCCAAAGTCTATCTCTACAAATTCATCTCTACTGATGGGACCGTTGACAATGAAACGTCATCTGTGGAGTTAATCAGAGTTTTCCCCCTTCTTGAATTGGGCTGATGTTTGTTAATGAACAGGTAAATTTAAAAGATTGGGGATTTTGTTTAGGAGTTCCTCTGTGCGCAGATTAATTTTAGCATAAAGGTGTATTGTCCCGATTGGCCGATAGAAAGGATTTTCGCGACCAGGCGTGGACCTTGAGCTTTTTACTACAAGTCCTGTCTGAAGGTTCCACAATGGTATTGACCATTAGTGGATTGGGTCGTACCAGATACATGGCGCACCGCGCCTAGATCCTCCGTACGCTCGCTACAAGCGGCCGAATGCAGCGCTAACCACGGAAAGGTGCGGTGGCAGAGTGGTAAAGCGCTTGGGTTCGAACTCTGGTAAAGTCTGGGTTTTAAATTTTGGAATCTTTAGGGCGCCTCTGAGTCCATCCAGCTATAATGGGTACCTGACATTAGTTAAGGATAACTAAAGGCGGTGGGTCGTTGTGTTGGCCAGATGACACCCTCGTAAACCGTGGGCACAGAAACAGATGCCCTTTACATCATCTGCCCACGTGGTCTGAAAGAAAGTAACTTAGCTGGTGGGATTTTTAGTTAGGCGTTGAAAGGTGGTGGAGTTCTTTGCTCCCAGAACGAGGAATGTGGCTTTATCTTTGTGTCTTTCTGAGTATTTTATTAGATTTTGTTTTTGTATTTGAAGATTATGGTTCAGTGTTTTATGTATAATTGCTGCTTTACTTTTAAGTCTTCTATCCTGAAGGGTTTCTAAATTTAGTGATTTTACTAAAGGTGTTATTCTAATCAAATGAATCTCCCTGCACTGTTTTGTGTCTGTTCCGGTACCCCGACAAAATAGCGCCGACAAAAAAGCGCGAACAAAATAGCGCGAACAAAATAGCGACGACAAAATTGCGCAGAATTTTTTCTTCAGTCATTTAAAAAAAAAAAAATCCTTTAGATATAATAAAATATGATAATTTTTTTATGTTATCATTGTTTTTCAGTCATTTTGCAGGAAACATTTTAGGTATCTTAAAACATAAATATGCAAACAGCAAGCAAAAATTATAATAAGCTAGAATACAAATTATCATATTCATTCCATAATCAAGATATCTAATTATACTATAACACACCTGTGTAACACACACACATTATCATACCTAACACTTGAAAGTTTCCCTTTTAGGCCTTGCGATCTAGAGATGAAGAGAGAGACCTTAAAAAAAAAAAAATCTAGCCCAATATCTTTACTTACTAAAACCGGAACTTTCATACACATCATCTATAAGTCCGCGCTATTTTGTCTTGCGCTATTGTGTCGGGTCACGTCTGTTCCAGTTTCTTAATGTTTTCTTAAGCTGAGGGGTCCCTTACAGAGGACGCACATTCTATTATTGGCCATTTATGTTTTATGTTCTTGTAGAAATTTCTTTTATTAAGCGCTAATGCTTAGTTAATTTTTTTAAATAGTTTCATTAACATGAGGATTCCATGACAATGTTTCATTTATTAGGTATTTATTAGGTATTTATTAGGTATTTATTAGGTATTTATTAGGTATTTTGCGTTTTTAGTCTATGCTACTGACCTAGCAGAAATAACATAAGCAGTATTTATTTGTTTTAGTTTTTTTTCCTTGTTACTCTTAATAACTGACATTTTTCTGGGTGGAAAGACATGCTCCAATTGGATTCTCATTTCTCTTGTGTTGTTTTTATTGTTCTATATATTATTCAATCGCCTGTAAATAATCTGACTTTTGTTCCTGAACTAATTCTATTTGGTAAATCATTTATGTAAAAAAAAAAATTGAAGTGGACCTAAGACTGTTCATTGAGGTACACCTGAGTTTATTGTTATTGGTTTTGATTTAGAGACATTTGTTTATTATTACAGTTTGTTCTCTCCCTATCAGAAAATCCGTAATCCACTGGACCATCAATGCGAAAATATTTTAATTTTTTAATCAAGCTATGGTGGTTAAATTTTTTTCCTAAGCCGTAGAAAAATCTAATAAAATAGTATCTATTTGCTCATTATTATATAAACCTTTTGAAAAATCATCAATTAGTCCTATTAGTTGTGTTTCGCATGATCAATATTTCCTAAAGGACATTATGTTTGTCTAAGTAGTTTATGATGTTACTACATAAAATGTGTTATAGGATTTTACATGTGATGCTGGTAAGTGATACTGGTCTGTAGTTTCCTGGGTCAGATTTTTCTCCTTTTTTAAATAGAGGGGTGACATTAGCTTCTTTCCAGTCTCTTGGTACTCTGTTCTGGTTAAGAGATGCCTGAAAAAGTATTTTGAACACTGGTGCTAGCTCATTGCTTAGTTCTTTGAGTAATCTAGCTGGAATACCATCAGGTCCAGAAACTTTATTTGGTTTAATGTTTGCTAAAAGTTTTATGATCCCCTTATCTTGTACTTCTATATCTCCTATGTTGTGTACTTGGTTCAAATTAAGTCTCCTGGGGCAGTGAATGCTGATGTTAAGTATTTATTTAGGATTTTAGCTTTAATTTCATTATCCTTAAGTGTTAATTTATCTTCTCCTTTTTAGCGGTGCTACTGCTGTTGTTTCCATTCTCTTAGACTTAATGTATAAGGTTGCGGTGTTGTTGGGTTTTTTTTTGCTATCCTTGGATATTACATTGTTTATCTGTATTCAATCTGCAGCTATCTGCTTACTTTTTGGGCTAAGTCTCAAAATTTTCTCTATAGGTTTTCCTTCTGTTTGCTATGTTTCTTTAATCTATTATGAAAGTCACAAGCTTCATAATGGAGGAATTTTCTATTTTTTTTTACAAACCTTATAGGAAATCCCTCTGTCAGTCTGTCTAGTAAAAAGTTTGTACAGGATATTTATTTGAGACCCAATCTCGGATCAATTATTTCTTTTACCTGACAACACAAGAATCAATAAAAAAAATAAAAAATTAGTTAATTGTAGTTAATGGCCATAAATTATTTTGTTTGGTATCGCGAACAAGGAAACGAAATTGTACTTGAATGAAGTGGTGGTATAAACTGAATTAGTCCCCTTTATAAATCGTCGCCTGAGGCTTAGTGCATACGACCATGAAATAGAAATAATAGATAAGTATACATTATCTTCTCCAGTCCTAAGCACCTCACTAGCAGAGTGGTTTGCATGTCGGTCCTAAGGGGCGAGAACTAAGAGTTCGAATTCAGGTCGTTCCTTATTATTTATTTATTTATTTTTGTAATGCTTAAAAAAAAAACACAACAATGACGGTAAAATCCACCCAGATCTCCTTTCCTTTGCCCCCCTCCCATTGTCCCAACTGGTCCTGAGAAGTGATACATCGTAGCGTAGTGAGAAAGCTAAAAGCATGAAATTGCGCTAAACAAAAACATTTGGTAAAAATATTTCAAAACGCACAGATTAATTGTTGTTAGTCTATTTCTCTTACACATTTAATCACATGAGAGATCTAAACGAATTAATGTAACTATACATAATACAAGCTTTGTCTTCTTTTTTTAAAGTATTTTTTTTTATTTTCTTTTTTGCTTGTTTAAGTATTTTCTAATATTTGTTTTTGTTTAAAAAGTATTTTTTTTTTTACAAATATTATACTTGACCTTCTACACGTCACAACTTGTATCGCTGCCCCATGTTGTCCACTTTGAATTCAAAGCTCGATAAGTATTACAATGTAATCGATTCCGAAAATTAAGTTTTTCACGTAGCTACGCAAATCCAGGAGCGACCTGTAGTACCATGAATAAAAAAAAATCTTTCTGCGCTTTGAAATAGTTTAAATAGCAGCTGCTGGTACACAAATGAAATATTGGATTGGATCAGAGTTTTGCAACTGATATTAAAAAGTATGTCCTGATGGTCTGGAAATTTTGTAGGAATCTCACGCATGCTTGCTTTGGGAAAAAAATATATATTTCACTTAGTATCCCCCTCCCCCGAATTAGTGTCATCCAGTGCGGTCCAGACACCTCAGGAATGCCACTGTCAGTATTTATTTGTGCCAATTCTTATATTTCAACATTTGTTTACCATGAATCAAAAAGTAGGGTGCTAGTGGGGAGAGGCTGTATCGACTCAAGGTTATCAGATAGTCGTGGTAATGACTGCACTCAACAGTTGATAGTCTCAACCTGTCTCTGGTATCGACTGCAACAATGACGCAGACAGAAATGACCTTTGTTTAGAAATAGTGCTGTATCATGAATTCCTCTTCTTGTCTAAGTAGTTTGGGTCGAGGAATAGATCTAGAGATGTCTAGAGATAGTTATTTAAAGCATGGCAACACATTAATTAAAATATTTTGATGGTCCATTGCATCAGTGGATTAAAGATAGGGAGAGAACAAAATGTAATAATAAATGGCTCTAAATCAACACCAATAACAGTAAACTCAGTCTTAGGTCCACTACTATTTTTAATTTACATAAACGATTTACCAAATTGCTTTAGTTCAGGAACAAATTATTTGCAGACGACTGCATAATATATAGAACAATAAAAATAACACAAGATACAGAAATTTTACAAAGAGAATTATATATATATATTTATATATTTAAAGCTTTTATATAGCGCTACTTTCTTGCTTAAAGCATGCTCAGAGCGCTTTGGTCCAATCTCGTTTTTGGACCAGTGGGGGGGGGGGAGGGGGTATCTAGGAGTTGGTTTTCCGTGCTGCCTTTAGGCGCTCAGTAAACACAACTCTGCCCGATTCGGGTGTCGAACCTCGAGCCCCCTTCTAGGTAGCCAAGCCAAGCTAAGTTTAAGCTCACTTAGGCTCTCGACCACGCTTCCCACAATTAGATGAATTACAGAAATGGGAATCAAATTGGAGCATGTCTTTCCAGCCAGACAAAAATGTCAGTTGTTAAGAGTAACAAAGAAACTAAAACAAATTAATTCCACGTATCTTATTCATGGTTAACCAGTAACACAGACTAAAAACTCAAAATACCTAGGTGTTATAATAAATGAAAAACTGTCATGGAATCCCCATAGTGATGAAACTATAAAAAAAAAATCAAACAAAGCATTAGGGTTTATTAAAAAAAAATTTCTAATAATCAAATAAGAACATCAAACTAAAATGGTATTTAATCTTGGTTTGGCCAATAATAGAATATGCATCCTCTGTTTGGGACCCCTCAACTCAAGAAAACATTAAGAAACTGGAACAGAAACAAAATAGAGCAGTGAGATTCATAACAAACGAATATTCACATTTGACCTTTGGTAAAATCACTAAATTTAGATAGCCTTCAGGACAGAAGACTCAAAAGTAAAGTAGCAATTATACATAAAACACTGAACCATAATCTTCAAATACAAAAACAAAATTTAATAAAATACTCTGAAAGACACAAAAATAAAGGCACATTCCTCGTCCCATATGCTAGGACAAATTTGTAAAAATACTCCTTCTTCCTTAGTGCTATTAGAGCATGGAATGGGTTGCCTGAGCTAGCCAGGAAAACCAGTGACTTGGCAGAATTTAAGTCATTGGTTAATATGCATGACTGAATGCATGACGCGTAGGACGTAATCATCTTTTTTGAAGTAACGTTTAATATTATATAAGATAAGATAATAGATTGATTGACGGATGTTGAGGTATCTGTTTTCTTTAATAGAAGATGTAGGCATTAACTGAAAATAAAGGCCCCACACATTTTCACCTACGTCTGTTGGACCATTGGGGTATCACACAAGATCTTTCTCCAGTCTTTGGATAGAATATCTTTCAATGACAGGCCCGTACATTCTTTTAAGCTGTCTTCCCGTCGCTTTCTCTGCCTCTTCTTCTTTTCCCTGGTACTGTTCCATGAAGGTGTCTACGCTGGCCCTGAGGACCTTGTGATTTGGCCATAGAGTCTAAGTTAACTTTTTTTTTGACAATAGTTTAGCAGGACCCCAGGTTCGGAATCCAATCGCTTAACCACTCAGCCATCTCGCCCCATATGTACAGAATGGAATTATAGTTGACCAGGAACAGAGTGTTTTTTTTTTTTCTTCATCTTATTTACTCCTTTGTTTTTTTGTATGGGGCAGTAGACGTCGAAGATTAAATACATTGCCGTCTGAACGAAACCTGACGTTGATGCCTTCGTGCAATCGCTGCCTCATTTGACCCAGCTCTACGCCAAAGAAGATAGCGAATAGAGTAGGAGCACGTACACAGCCCTGCTTCACGCCATTTTCTATTGGGAAGTGATTAGACAGGTCACCATTGTGTGGGATGCGTAGCCACGGGAAATACTTCATTCCTCATTAACTCTTTCTCTCCTAATCGACGATGCCAACGTTGATTTGACTCCCAATATACTAAATTGATTTTTGGATTTATAAACTTTAATTTGTATTGTGTAAAATAGCATGCATTCTCATAGAATTCAGTACCAAATATAACATTTGCTGATAACAAACAAAAGAAGTTATTGAAGTTTAACCATAACAGGATAGTGAAATACAAAACGAATAATACTATCGAAACGAGAAAAAATAATTACGGAGAGAAAGAGTTAATGATAAGCCTTATTTATTTCTTTGAGCCAAATTACACATTCTGATGAGTAATTATTTTTGTATCTAATACTTGTCCCGTCTAATTACGTTTGCAAGTTGTGGAAACACCGAGACACCTAAGCCAATGGGACGAGGTTGAACTAACGTTTAGAGAAAAAATGAAATACTTATACCAGGGCTCGAACCAAAGACATTTGGATCGACGGCCTAAATAACGCCGTTTCTTCAATAATTAAAATGAAATAAAATAAATCTGTGGCATTTTACGTTTCGAGAGACGACCTTTTCCGTTTGCAACTTCTCATGTGACTAAAGAGGTAATTGCTTGATACACAGCTGTGGTCAAAGGTTGGACAATGGACATCTGTAATCACCAAGCGCTGTAGCACTTTCACCTTTTTTTTCTAGTTCTGGTGTGTTAGCGGCACCTTCGACAACACGGAGGTCACGGTGTAAACCATCTGCAATCCGGTCATTCCAGGACCCTTTCTTTCTGCTCGCTGTCTATGTGGATCTATCCAGTTTCTCTTTTATCCCAATAGTTAGCGTCTGTTTTGAAGAGCTTGATGTCGTGTTTGCATACCTCAGTATACAGGTACATTGAAAGTGGGCGACCAGCGGCTCTTCTGCCTAGACATAATAAGTAATGATCTTCATAGCTTGAAACAAAAAAAAATACTTTTACAAAATCACAAAGTTTATCGTAAGTGTAATTGTGTCAATTAGTTTGGGTCATGTAATTATATATGTAATAGATCTAGATTAACAATAAAAAGCATTTATAACATTAAAAAAAGGGAGGAACAATCTGAATTCTAATCATAGATACAGCCTTCTCACGTTTCTTAAGCCCAAACGGGAATCACTCTGCTAGTGGAAATCCTATGAACATAGAAAATAGTAGACTATAGTCATCTATTGTTTTTATAGTCTCAACCTATTTTTTATGCTCTATTCACTCAGACGAGGTGGATAAAGGGGACCAATTCAGTCTATACCACCACTTCAATTACGTACAAATTATTTTCCTTGTTTGAGATACCAAAAAAAAATAAATTACCAATTGTTTTTTGTATTCTTGTGATGTCAAGTCAAAGAAATAAGTGCGCAAAGTTTCAACTTAATCCGAGAATGGGTGTGGGAGAAATATCGTGTGCAAACTTTTGGCCAGACAGACAGACAGACCGACAGAAAGAGTTAGTTGATATAAGCTTTGCAAATATGCACAAACAGTACAATCGATTCAAACAAGCTTTCATCGAACTCACAGAAAAACAAAACATTTCAGATTAAAATTGTAATCGGTTTATTAATTATAATACAAAGTTATTAGAATAAGCAAATCATATTTATACATTGACATAATCAGCAGTTATTAGGATGGTGGCAAAAAGATTTTATTCTAAAGTTTGGTAAAGTTTTAGAACATTTGTCTGAAGACAATAAAATTGAAACAAACAAACCCTTCCCCGAGTTGTTACAGCAAAGTTATAGGCCTACCACATACATACATACGTAAGAGTTGTTACAGCAAAGATACAGGCCTACCACATACATACATACGTATGAGCTGTTACAGCAAAGATACACGATACATATAGTCGTGTGAAATAGAAACAAGCATTAAGAATTCTGAGAAACATTTTCTAAAAAAAAAACACAAAAAAAAAGACCATTCAACAACAAATATTGTCATTCAACAACAAATATTGTCATTCAACAACAAATATTGTCAAACTTCTGAATATTACGCGAATTTATATTCTGTCACAATATTCATCTTCTACAGACCATAATCAAAACACTTTCCAGCAGCTACAAAACAATAAACTAGAGCAACTTTTACTTGGATATAAGTAACAAATTCATTCTCCAAACCACAACAAATGAACATTAAGTGACTGAAAGACGTGACGAGTTTCAGATGCTCCTTCAGAATTGAAGATAATTTACTTCGTAGTCCAAATCTCCCGTCAGAGGCAAGAAATGGAGATATATGAAAGTTCAAGCCACCAAACATGCACAATAATGCACATCATTTAAATTTAAAACTAAGTGTTTTTTTACCAAGCTTTCCTGAAAGTGAAACATTTGAATTTGACTATGTACTAGTCCATTACTAGACAGTAAAATTAACGCTTCAAATGTGTCTTACAAATATCGTTTCAAAATCATTTCCCTCCTTTCTTGAATGCCCCATACAAGCACATTTTGTATCTGTCTATTTCAGTAAAATATTTCTACAACCAGTACCATAATCATCGTTGGGGTGGGAAGGGTTGGGGTATTAAAAGGTCTTACTTTAGTCCCCCTTTCTCTTTATTTCTAATCTTCACTTCAAAGATAAAGGTACCTCTTTCAGATCTTGCAATATAAAGGCACTGATGATATACATCTGTTTCTATGGCCAACGGTTAAAAGGGTATCATGTGGCCAGCACAACAACCCACCGCCCTTACTTCTTCAACGTATGTGAAGTACCCAGAAGAGTGGGACTGGACTCTCAGCGCCCCCTCTTACAATCTTGGAAGTTTCAAATACAAATTTACGTCATCACAAGGTTTCAAACTCGTGACTCCTCAATTCAAAACCCACGCGCTTTATCACAAATCTGTACAAATCCAGTTTCTTGAAACATTGATCCTCTCCTAGAAGAGATGCTAAGGACTCAGGCTACAGTAAAATAACTGTTCAAAGAAAACATGTTCGTTAGATCCAACTATATGAAAACGTTTTGTCACAAATCTTGTCAGCTCATTGCCTTTGCCAACAGGACTCATGTATTATGCAACAAAATATACTTAGTCCAGAAAAAGAAATGCATGGTACTGATGGTTACAATATACACCAGAGATCCCTGGATAGGATACAGTGAAATAATTCAAGGATAATATTGAAAGTGAACAAGACTTGGTAGATTAGATATGTTTGAATAAGATAAACAATATCCCAGGAAATATATCACAATATGTGGGCCAGTAATGTCCACGGGACATGGACAATAAACGCAAGTGAATTAAATTTCATGTAAAAGCCAGAGCGTCTCTAAGTTGGTTAATGAGCAAATAAGGAATGCATCAATTTAAGTACTGGATCTACCTCTTGTGTCATTCAAAGTCTAATAATACACATATAGTATGGTCATGACTAACAAGGTCTGGTTTGGTGTTTTTTATTTTTTTTATTTCAGGAGCAGTAAGCCCAAAGCCGAAAGTTTTAATGTTTATTAACCTACACAATATCCTCTACAGTCTAATCTGAGTTGCTTGATCAAGAGAAGGTAAACCCTAAGAAGAAAGAGTTTTGTTTTTTTATTAACCCTACAAAATACTCATTACATTCTTACACCATAGGGGTAAATTACATCGAAATTGTGTAATGTTAAACAGCATTTTTGGCGCCAGCTTGGGCGTTGTTTCAAAGAACTACGCCGCTTTTTGCTTCGGTCAGAGGGGGAATAAACATGGAAACGTTTATCTGGCTAAGGGGGCTTCTTTCCTTTTCTTCTTGACTTGTTTTTCTCTATTGCTAATGACTAACAAGTTCATGATCAGGTGTAACAGACCAAAGCTCCATTGACCAACAAAGTCACTGTTTTGGACACACACACACAAACAAACAAAAAATCATTGCCAGGTGTAGTGTAATACTGATACACAAGAGGGCAAGAGAAACAACTGTTCTGTATTTACTTTCTATGTCCTGCATTCAGTTTCCTGCATACTTGCCCCCTTCACAACCTAACCAATGATAGTAATTCAGTTATTCAGTTTACAGTTCAATACAGAATCTGAAATATCTGTTGAAAATGATGCATTATAATTTATAATGATCTATAATACAATACAATTGTACAAAAGTAAATGAACAGTTAATGTATTAGAGAAATATTTACACCTCACAAGCGATGTTTCCCATTCAAATTACTTTCACACCACACACGGGCGCAAAGACACACAAAGGCACATAGTAAAACAACCAAAATGTATTGCGAAAAGAAACATTATGCAAAATGAAGCAAAGCTTCAGAATCCAAATCAATAATTTCAAACAATAATAGAACACTGTAAAGAAAATACATAAAGGATATAATCACAATCATAAATACGTGTCAAAGGATTATTCCTGGATTATTTTATAAAATATAAACTATAAACAGAAAAGATGCAATTATACACTTAAGATTAAAAAAAACAAAAAGATCAATAATAACATTAATATTTAGCAAATATAAGCTTGTCAAAAACAATAAGACTTCAAAGTCATCCAGTCATGACTTAGTTGTACATTTTGATACAGTCATCTGCAGTGATTTTAGTACCGGTACATTAAAGTGCTTAAAAAAATATTTTTTTAGCTGAATGCATTCCAGTATAGATAGTCTCTATGTATTATAACCGAGCTTAAGTAGTCTGTATTTATGATATCCTAGTCTAGCTTGTATGTTTATTATATTCTATCTGATCTTATATAATACAGACGTTACATCAAAAAAGAAGGATGATAACGTCCTATGTGTCATTCATTTAGTCATGCATATTCTCGTTTAGCTTGTATGTGTTTATTATATTCTAGCCTATCTTGTATGTTTATTATATTCTAGCTTATCTTATATGTTTTTTTATATTCTAGATTATCTTGTATATGTGTATAACAGTATTTTCGATTTTGAGTTATTTCACATTATAGTCGTATTGATTAAACAGGCATATATGCCGAAATGTAGAATTCCTATATTCTAGTTTGTCTGATGTATGGCATCATTTTAATTGACTGGATTGTAAACACATATGAGTCATTAGTTACATGTTCTATTTATTATTATCAGCAAAGCCATGGGTGAAAACTGTGAACTTACAGAAGGAAGGGCAAACAGAAACTAGTAAAAGAAAAAGTGTAAATAATGAGTCATTACTTCCACGAAACAATTATAAATAAGAGACTAGTTTGCTTTCTAGATTTGGTGACTTTTTTTTTTTTTTTAACAAAGCTTATTTCAACGGACTCTGGTACATGTTAGTTCTCGCACTTCCCATTCTCGGATCATGTGGAAACTTTGCACAATTATTCACAATGTCGATCACAACACATGAATCAATCAAAATTAAATTAATCACATAGTTTATTTTAACTAATTTTGTCTTATGTAGAGAAAGGGAGATGAATCTTGTGAGATTTGGCAGTAATTGTGTAGTTTTTCCCCTTATGTAAGCTTGGTTTGTACAAAAGTATTTTTAAAAATATTTTGCTTGTTTTTTTTGTTGTTATCCAAATGCATAATGAATAGATCCAAACCGTCTCTTAAGTTTTAGCCTAGACAAGATTGTGGGGCAAGTTGTTGCTAATTACAAATACAGTTTGGTCATCGTTTCATCAATACAAAACTGACCAGATCTGGAACACATATTAGGGCTCTATTTACTCATCTATGGGTTGAAATTCCGAAGTGACATTACAGTAGACCTTCCCTCAAATATTGTAGACAGTGGACATTAAATACACTGAATATATCCTATCGGTAAAAACAAGCAATAGAATGGTGACTAGTCCTTCGCCCTATCTAGGCCAAAAACTATTTGAGATATGGGGCGCTTTACAAGTCCACATATATGTCAGTGAGGAATATTTCTCTGGGGGCCCTATTCTATACTTTTTTTTCCTACAGGTAAATCTCGGCCCTGGAAAAGTCCTCAAAGACATTGGCACTGCATCTACTTCACAAAATAATTTCTGCTTGTAGAACTACGGAATGTCACGTTACAAGCAGATTCCTCTCTTCGATAATACATTCGCCCTTTAGCAAGACTACATCCCGACACTACTAAAGAAGGACTCTTTATTTCATGTTTTTATATGTATACCAATATATGAAAATGAAAAAAAATAGTTAAAAGGCTTTTCTTCGAGTATTTCCATTAGTGCTCTGAACTGCAATACTTCATGTGTCCTACACATTTTGCCACACTGTAATGGTTAAAATAAAGTTATGAATTTGTTCCTAAGATTAACTTTTTTTAAAATTTATATTTATAATTTAGATATTTATACGTAATATAGTGAACATTGTATTGGTTCTACTTTTCGTTAGCGATATTTGCTTTATCAAAGCTCATGTTAGTGGAAAGTATGATAAATATTCTAGCCGAACTACCAAAATGTATTAATATATTATATTAAATATATAATGTAATGATTAAAATGCATTCATTACTAGTGGATTACGACTTTTAAAAAAAAAATAATTTAATGCCTGAGAAAAACGGCTACATTAAAACTGGGTATAATTTGTACCGGCAAGTGAAAGCTAGCTGAGGGCGAATTTATTTGTTTGATGCTAGGTAAGTGCAATCTCTATGCTCGTAGTTCAAAGCTGTGTATTTTGAATGTTTAACATTTTTTATGGTACGAATTTGACCTAATAACTCTTATTACTCTTAACACTGGTCTCTAAATTTAAGAGTGACTATTTCCGTGCCACAGCGCCGCCTAATTAAAAGATGATATTGATTCACGCAGGCTGCATAAGGAGAGTCTTTTTGATCAGTGACACCGGAAAGTTGGTGCCATACAGTAGAACACCCTATTTTGACGTTTATTATGTAGATCCAGTTATTCAAAGGAATTGTAGATATAAATCCAGTTATTTGTAACGATTTTTAGTTATCCATTTAGAACATTTCATTTTATGGTTTATGAATTGAATGTCGCGCTGTTGATACAGCACTCAAGGAAGATATCCCAATCCTTCCTCGAATTCATTCCTTCCCCTGTACATATCCCCAGGGGGCCTTACACCTCCCTGTTGCTGTTGTCTGTAGTTTGAAAACATGTTGGCTATCTCTAAGTCTTTCATCCGGGCCAGCTGATCCATAGAGTCCTGGCCTGCTGGGTACTGGCTGTCCATCTGATAGGACGAGTGGGAGGACTTTGGTCCGGGCCCCCACTGCCGCCCCATCTGGTCTCCATAAGCCGCCGGCATGCTGTACCTGTTTTTATTGTTGTTGTCCTCGTACTGGTGGTAGTGGACGGGGCTACTGCGACGGTAGGCAGGGTCGTCCACCATAAGCCCGCCAGGTGGCTTCTCCCTTACGGTCTCCTGCCAGTTGGTGGTTAAGTCCCGGCTGTCCTCCTGAATACGACCCCTGTTCGAAAAGTTCATGAAGCCATCGTCGTCTCCGAAGTTGCTGCCCATTCCGGAACCGGATTTCCCCAGAGCTGGGTTGTAGATGGAGTCTCGTTGGTTTTCTTTGGCTTCCCGGTACTTGTCCATAAGATCTTTGTTATTGTCGTAGCCTCCCGAATCTTCCAGGTAGTCGGAGGGCTTGTCAGCCTTGGCCTTTAGTTTAACTGCCCTGAAATCTGTCGGAAGCACTTTGATGCCTTTCATGTGAGGAGGCACTTTGGCCACGGGTTTAGCCATATTGGGATCTCTAGGGTCATCCTCGACGACGCGGCTCTCCAAGTTAGACGCAGAGAAGACGGGGCCTGAGTCGTGGATGCGTGGGCTGGTCGGCGGAAAGGCTAAAGATGATCTGGGGGAGGTAACCGGGGGAGACGTTGGGGCGTCAGAATTTCTTGGAGAGAACTGAGGACCACCGACATATACTCCACTGGAAATGCGGTTGTTGGCAGGTATCTGACCACCGGAGATTCGCTGCCCACCACGCATCTGAACATCATCCATCCTCATTCTGACAGCTTGGTCAGATCCGGCATGAGATGGATAGCCCCTGTCGTAAGGAGGGTTTTCCATGCCATCCCCTGACCGCTGATTAACATGCATTATAACGTCCGGCCTGTTTCTGAAATTCTGCTGCTCATAAATGTATCCAGGAACCGTCTCGTGCATCATTTGTTGTTGTCCCATTACTGTAGGGTCCCTAAAGTTTTCTTGCGTGAGCATTATTCCACCATGCATATTTCCACTAGCTGGACCCATGGGGGTATTTTTCACAGGGCTCATAACTTGTCCTCCCATTGGTGGGCCCACTGGACCTCCTAAAGGTGGTCCAACTTGACCACCCATTGGACCACCCATTGGACCACCCATTGGTGGCCCACCTGTGCTGAAGCGCTGACCCTGTGGAGGCCCCTCGTATGCGTTGCTGCCCCGATAGACGGAATATTCTCCGTACTCTGTCCTGATCACATCACCGCGGACTCCTCGGTCGAATCCGGCTTTGGCCTTGCCGTCAGCCAAATCGCCGCGACTGTTTCCAGAAGGCGACATGGGCATTTGTGTGGAGCTGATGACTGCCGAAATATGAAGGGCATTCTCAACTGTATCCAAGGCGAACACGTGGCAGTCCAGCGCCTTCACCCCCGCGGGCCTCCTCACCACGCAAACCACGAGGGGCGGATGGGTCGATGAGACGAGAAAGTGAAACGCCTTTTCAACAGCAAAGGCGTGTTTGTCGCTCAGTGGAGCCTTGCTTTCGTCAGCTGGAGCAAATAGTGCCTTAGGCTTCTTCTCGCTGGACGTTTTGACGGTCAGGAAACGGACCGCCTCCACAAAGATCACGCTAGAGAACTCGAAGAAGATCTCATTTTTGACGGCGCCGTCTTCGTAGATGCTGACAAAGACACCCTTCTGTGTCAGCTTTAAGCTGGCGCTGCGGCTCCCAGTCGGGGACTTCCGGTACTTGAAGTACAACTCCTTTATAGGGTTCTGGAGGGCGTTCAAATTTGTGGGAGGTTTAGAGATGGGGCTGAAGTTGAGGTAAGCGCAGTAGAAACTTGGTCCGTCCATGTCTTTGCTGGACTGTTCCTCTGCTGATGACCCGGTAGTGCTCGCACCAGTGCGATCTGCAAAGTAGAAAACAAAATGTTGAAATGATGGAGAAGGATTTGTTAAAACAAAAACTTTAAACAATAGAAGAAGAACAGAGACCAGGCGACAGTTTCATCACTGTCTAACTCAAAGTTTCATCACTGTCTAACTCAAAGTTTCATCACTGTCTAACTCAAAGTTTCATCACTGTCTAACTCAAAGTTTCATCACTGTCTAACTCAAAGTTTCATCACTGTCTAACTCAAAGTTTAATATATACGGTTTATTCACACGTACACTCGTAGCGTTTTCTAGCATTCTAAAAATAATTTGGAGTTTAGTAAATTTGATTTCTAGCCAGTTAAACATATTCTATGTTATTTTAATATCAACAGAACATGGTATTGATAGGCCCGCTCTTGGAAGTGTCACGTCCCTAGTGACACCTCATTGTTTACAAAATGAGGACATTGTACCTATCTCAAACCAGGTCAGCGTACCCACGCTTAAATGCCAGAAAAACACAGATTAAAACTTAGTTCAAGACTACAGCAGGGAAACAAAATTAACATAGCTTAAATTACAAAAACAGTTCCTAGTGACACCTCGTCGTTCACAGAATGGGACATTGTACCTATCTCAAATCGGGTCAGCGCGCTCGCGCTTTAATGCCAGAAGGACGCCGATTAAAACTTGGTTTAAGGCTACAGCAGGGAGACATAATTGGCGTAGGTTAAATTACAGAAACAATTGAGGGGAAAATTAAATGTAAACGAGTCAAGGATGGGTATTGAGATGTCACGGTTCTTGATTCTAAAGAAAGATATAAAAGGCGGAGTGTTAGCTTGAGACGAGAGAGAGCTAGAAAGTTAGGCTTAGAAGTCGCTAAGTTTTAAAGTAAATATTTACTCATTTTATTGAACATTTTCACTGAATCCTGTATCTGTTTTATATATCTTTGTATGTACATTTATTGTTTCAAGTTCAAGTTTTAAATAATTAAAACTCAAGAAACATATCAACACTTTGTTACTTCATTGATTATTAAAGTGTTTGAACTATAATCAAGGCACCTCCGAACCCACATATGTCACAAGTTCATAGCATCAAGATCTTCTAGCCAAATAAACACGTGACATAAATTGACACCTCCGACGGCTGTATGTACAACGAATTTATTCATCAACGTGATACTACAGGATCAGTACTTTTATCTGGCAACCTTTGACGTCTGCCAAGATAACCAACCTGCAACCATCGAAACAACTCTTTGACAGTTGTGTTGCAACAAACTAGAACTACAGACGATAGTTCTACTTCACTACTCAGCTCCTCACTACTAAGAAAACTTCACGTTCAAGTCTACCACATGTCTTTATGACAGGGTCAGTACAACCTTACGTCATTTTACAGGCTTGATCTATCAACTTAGATCGCCTTGTATATTTACTTACTAGCGACAAGTAATTGTTCTCAAATTGCCAAATCAAGTGGCAACTACAAGTGATAATCATATTATCAATAATCATCTACAATGATCATCTTATAACGACGATTTATAAGGTGAAATATTGAACTATTTATTGTGTGTCTCTTCTAAATAAAAATAACCCAAGAACATTTTAATCGAAGTATATTCAAGTCTACTTTCGAGTAACGACAATCATTTATATTAAACTATCAAGTTAACAAGTACAAGACTACTTGCTACTGAATTACCATGGCAGCCAAAATGTTAACACTACAAGATTTTCTTGAGATGGCCAAAGAATTAGCTATGCCTAAACCAGAAAGACTACAGTGGGCAAAGCAAGAGCTTGAAGAACATGAAAAGAAAGTATTAGCACAACGAAAAGAAGAGATGGAACATGAACGCCGAATGAAAGAAGAAGAACGCCGTATTAAAGAGGAAGAACGCCTTATAAAAGAAAAAGACATACAATTAGCTCAGGCACAAACAGAAGCAGCGAATGCCCAACAAAAGTCTGCAGGTTTTGACAAATATAAACAAATGTCAAAAATGGCAAATTTTCAAGAATCGAAAGACAATATTGATTCTTATCTGATGCGTTTCGAAGAACTAGCCAAAGCATCAGGTCTGCCTGAAGAACAATACTCTAGAACTCTCATGAGCCTTCTTACAGGAAAAGCCATAGACATTTGCATTCAACTTCCAGCGCACGAACTAGACAACTATAGCAATGTCAAAGAAGCACTCCTGAGACAGTATGGCGCTACACAAGATGCATACAGAAAAAAGTTCTATACAGAAAGGCCTCGACAAGAAGATGATCCATTAATATTTGTATCAAACATGACCATGTGGTTTGATAGGTGGATATCCTTGTCAAAAATAGAAAATTCATACGAAAATCTGAGAGAGCATGTCATCATAGATGCCATTACACATGCACACTCAGAAGATATTCAATCCTTTATCATTGAAAGACAACCAAAAGACATTCAAACTTTGACTCAAATAGTACGACAATACAGGGCAGCATATCCAAACAAACCTATTAAACAGTCTGCGGAAGAAAATTTCATCTGTTACACCAAAGAAACCAGAACACCACGATTCTCAAAACCTGAAAGAACGCCAATATGTACAAACTGTAATTTCAAAGGACATTATGCTTCACAATGTAAAACCAGAGACATAGAATGCAGTTACTGTCACCTTAAGGGTCACTACGCAAACGAATGTAGAAAGAAACAAAACTACTCAAGTGACAGATCCAAAGAAAAACAAGCATCCAGGTACCAGCCACAATCTACAAGAAACCAAAACTATGGTAATCAAAACAAATTCTACAACAGAAAACCTAGATCTGACCACACAACAATGACTATAGTTACCAAGTCTAAAGGTCTAGAATACTATCCAGGCTTAGTTGGAAACCAGAAAGTGGAAGTGATTCGAGACACAGGTTCGACGTCTGTGGTCGTACATTCAAAATTCGTCAAGACTCATCAATACACAGGCAAATATGTTGCGGCTACAGCTTTCAATGGTACAGTCAGCAATCTACCTGTAGCAGAAATTAACATTACAACACCTTTCTACAGTGGTGATGTAGAAGCACTAGTATCAGACAATTTACCTGTAAATTTGTTGATCGGCAACATTAAAGGAGTCCGTGATTGCACTCAACGAGACCTACAAGACTGGTCGAAAGCCATAAAAGTAAGCCAAGAATGTAATGCAGTCATTACAAGGTCAATGGCAAAAGAACAATTAGAATCAGAAAATCTACAGAATGAATCAAATTCAAATCAACAAAATGACAACGCAACCAAGGAAACTACAGATCAAGAAAGCACTAATCAAAATGAAATGACTAACCATTCAAACATCCCGCCTGAATTCAACACTGAAGAATTTAAAGAAGAACAAAAGAAAGATCCAACGTTATCAAGACTATACAAGAAAGCACAGACCAATATAAATCCAGAATCAAACAATGAACCATATCTTGACAACGGAATGCTTATGAAACAAAGCAAAAACAAAAATGAAATCATTGATCAAATAGTCGTACCACAAACCTACAGAAAGACAATAATTGAATCAGGACACAGCAAACCTTTTTCTGGACATATGGCGGTATCCAGAACAAAGAAAAGAATTCTACAACATTTCTATTGGCCAAGCATAACGAAAGATGTGAAGAAGTTCGTCAGTACATGTCATATTTGTCAAATGAAAGGACCGAAAGGTAGACACACTCAAGCACCCCTTCAAACTGTAGAACTCACTGACAAACCATTCCAGAAAGTCGCCATCGACATTATTGGACCCATACCAATTGAATCAGCAAGAAATCATAAATACATACTTACTTTAGTTGATAAATGTACAAGATGGCCAGAAGCAATACCACTAGTCAACGAAAGCAGAACTTTAAGAAAATTAGAACCAGGAGATAAAGTGAGACTATTATTGCCAGATAAAAAGAACAAATTTTTTATTCAGTGGCAAGGACCATTTTTAGTTACCAAGAAAATCACAGATGTAGACTATGAAATTGAAATAAACAACAAAAAGAAAGTCTATCACATCAATATGCTACATAAATATAATGAAGAAATACAAGAAAATGAAACAGCGCAAGACGCAATTACATGTTTGACTATTCTTCAAGAAAGTGATTCAAATGATACACAAGAACTCATACTTCCGAATCCAATATCGACACAAACAGAATCATGGAAAGACATAAACTTGAACAATCTACCATGTCCAAGGAAGCAAGAAGTATCAGAGATACTAAAGGATTACTCATCCATTTTTACCGACGTTCCAGGCAAAACATCAGTTATTGAACATGAGATCAATTTGACTAGCGACAAACCAACTAAACAAAGACCATATCCAGTCCCAATACATTATAGAGACTTTCTACAAAAAGAAATCAACCAATTACTACAACAAGGCATAATTGAACATTCAAATTCGCCCTACGCAGCACCTATCGTACTTGTGAAACGACACAATGCTACAACACCTAGAATGTGTGTAGACTTTAGGCAACTCAACAAAATTACTTGCCTAGACTCTTACCCTATGCCGAATCCAGAAGATCTCATGACCCAGTTTGCTGAAGCAAAATATTTTACAAAAATAGATCTTTCAAGGGGATATTACCAAATTCCAATGAAAGAACAATGTAAACCATACACAGCTTTCACTACTGCATTCGGACTATTCCAATTTAACTACATGCCATTTGGTTTAGTCAATGCAAGTAGTACATTCAACAGAGCAATACACCGACTATTCGGACAAAGAAAAGATACTGTTTCATATATAGACGACATATGTATCCTTCACAGATCTTGGGAAGAACATTTGCAAGGACTCAAAGAAATCTTTCATGAACTAAGACAGCATGGCTTCACTATCAAACCAAGCAAAATGGAACTAGCCATGAATGAAGTAACATTTTTAGGTTACAAAGTAAGCTACAACTCTTTAAAACCTCAAGATGAAATCATCAAGAGAATATTAGACATTCAAGTGCCTAAGACAAAGAAACAAATCAGGAGTATAATAGGACTATGCAATTTCTACCGATGTTTCATACCTAATTACACGACTCTCACATCACCCTTGACAAACCTTACCAAGAAAGGTCAACCAAACAAAGTATTTCATTCACAAGAACTGGAAGACACTATAACGAGAATCAAGGACACCTTTTCACACGAGTCCATTCTCAAGTTACCAGACCAAAACAAAACATTCCACCTTGCGACGGACGCGTCCTCCGAAGCGATCGGAGCCTGTTTAATGCAAGAGCACAATGGAACACTACATCCCGTGTTCTATATTAGCAGGAAATTGTCACCAGCAGAAACCAGATACTCTACAATTGAAAGAGAGTGTTTAGCGATAGTTTGGTCCATAAATCGCTTTACCAAGTATCTGTTAGGCAAACCATTCAACCTACTTACAGACCATTTTCCTCTCCAATTTCTAAACACTAAAAAACTGGCTAACAGCAGATTAACACGATGGAGTTTAATGCTAACAGACTACCAGTTTACAGTCAAAACAATCCCAGGGAAAATGAACGTCGTAGCAGACACCCTATCAAGATGTACTTAGATTGCAACTACCAGTAACATAACTTGTACACTTTGTTTCCATTTAAAATTTGATTCATACATTGACTAAAAATGATTATATATGAAATGTATATGTATGTTAATATTCCTATTGGATGGAAGATTTCAAGTTTTATGACATTCATTTTATTACTATAATATATCTTCTTTTTCTGTATTTGCCATGCTTACATATGTTATTATTGTGAAGAATTCTAAAACTAGAATACTGCCTATTATTGAATATTATTTTTATACATGGAAGAAGTAACTGTAATACCTTTGTACGTTAGTAACATTATTATATGTAAGATTGAGCGGTTGCAGTTCCGTTTTACTCAACATGCATCCCGCTTAGGAAGAGGGGGGTATATGTCACGTCCCTAGTGACACCTCATTGTTTACAAAATGAGGACATTGTACCTATCTCAAACCAGGTCAGCGTACCCACGCTTAAATACCAGAAAAACACAGATTAAAACTTAGTTCAAGACTACAGCAGGGAAACAAAATTAACATAGCTTAAATTACAAAAACAGTTCCTAGTGACACCTCGTCGTTCACAGAATGGGACATTGTACCTATCTCAAATCGGGTCAGCGCGCTCGCGCTTTAATGCCAGAAGGACGCCGATTAAAACTTGGTTTAAGGCTACAGCAGGGAGACATAATTGGCGTAGGTTAAATTACAGAAACAATTGAGGGGAAAATTAAATGTAAACGAGTCAAGGATGGGTATTGAGATGTCACGGTTCTTGATTCTAAAGAAAGATATAAAAGGCGGAGTGTTAGCTTGAGACGAGAGAGAGCTAGAAAGTTAGGCTTAGAAGTCGCTAAGTTTTAAAGTAAATATTTACTCATTTTATTGAACATTTTCACTGAATCCTGTATCTGTTTTATATATCTTTGTATGTACATTTATTGTTTCAAGTTCAAGTTTTAAATAATTAAAACTCAAGAAACATATCAACACTTTGTTACTTCATTGATTATTAAAGTGTTTGAACTATAATCAAGGCACCTCCGAACCCACATATGTCACAAGTTCATAGCATCAAGATCTTCTAGCCAAATAAACACGTGACAGGAAGGACTTCAATACCAGGTATTTGTTCTTGCCATTGTTTATAAATATGTAATACTAAATGAAACAGCAGATAAAAGTCTTCGGAAAAAGAGCGCTTTTAATTTTGAAAACTAATTTGTAAACTTATGCATAAGTGTAAAACTTTTTAAATCAAGATTTAGATTAAAGTAAGGGTTTCATTTGGTCGAGTTCTTATCCAGATATAAAGTACTCTTAAAAAGTAAAGTTTCCCGTCAATGGTTTAGTCAATGCTTAATTTTATGTCAAGTCATAACATTGCATGAAATATTATTTCCATAGAATAGAGGAATGAGCCCACACACAAGCAGAATAAATGAAATGTGGATAGAATTTAGTTTCCTTTAGTATGTCACTAGAACTAGCAACACGCGTGCTGAAACGTCAAAGTGTTGGTCCTCATTTGCAGCGCCTGACAAAACACCACAACACACAAGACTGCAGCATATGTGCGGCTCGGAATATAAAGAAGGGGGGGGGGGCGTGCCTGAGATGGAACGAGAGGGGAAAAAAATATAATGGCCCTTAGATTAAATAGAGCAGAACGAGGACACAGGTTACCGTTTTCAGTTTGTGTTGTTCGAAACTTCCGGGAACGCAGTTAAAATATGCACTTGAATTTACATCGAGTATTTCACAAAAAATGTTGGCATTTAGTACGGGGAAAAAACTAAAGGCTGCATAAATAGATGACAAACGCTCTGGTGATGCCGTTTTGATGGTCATGGGTTGAGTCCCTCCAGCAGCCGACCTCCGCCTTCCTGTGAAAAGCTTGGCATAGGATGTTACTAAAGTACATCTGAAACATGTGAAACAAGCAAATCCCGGCATTTTCACTTACATGTCCATCTAGATCTAGAGCTTAAGGGGACGTCAAACTTGGTGAACGTTACCAACCTGGGGGGGGGGGGGGGGGCGGCGAAAGAAATATCCTATATCCATTACGAGGCTCCCCCACTAAGGGCACTGAGGTATCCATTTTGTACAGTGTGATGGAACATAATAGGAAGATGGTGAGAGGGGGGGGGGCTAAGAAGACGAAATGGTCTCCAGAAAGTCGTGCTGAAGCAGCAAGTGTACTATAGTTCCACACAGTCCCAGCTGCGATGGGCAGGTCACGTCTACAGAATGGAAGACCACCGCATCCCTAAACGACTCTTGTATGGCCAACTAAGCGAAGGAAAGCGCTTCAGAGACACTCTAAAAGCTTCTCTGAAGGCGTTCAGCATAGACCCAGGCACCTGGGAGACAGAGGCACGTGACAGAGCATCATGGCGCCGCGCAGTGAAAACTGGCGCACAGGTTGCTGAGGAAAAAAGAACAACGCTGGCAGAAGAAAAACGCCAGAAAAGAAAAGCAAGACAAATGAGACTAGCTCCAGCTGGAATAACCTGCCCAGTGTGCGGCCGAACATTCCGGGCTCACATAGGTCTCACCAGCCACATGAGGAGGCATAAAACCCCAGTGCAAAGCCCTCAGCCCCCTGGATGACAAAGTGGTCATCATCGAACCACGATGGACGAACTATATAATAGAGTTCCTACTTGTTACTAAAGTCCATTAGGTCCGGGACCAAGGAACTGCGAAGAAAATGTTTACATTCCTAGCTGGGGAAAGTTTTTTTTCCTGGAGGTTGCATAAGTCTTGAATTCATTTTTTTTTTTACGATCAGAAGCAGGGGTGGCTTCCCTTGGCAGCGTAGGATGACACGCGGGATATGGTGTGACCAATCAGAGAGATATTCATGACCACGTGACGAAACACAACGAGAAAGCATACGTGTGACTTGACACACAGTCGGACACTCATTAGCGACTGTATTTTAATTACTTTGCAGAAAGAGGCAGGTGTGCCAGTGTCTATGCCACAGTTTGTGTGTGTGTGGGTGGGTGGCAGGCTATTATTGTTCATGACAAAATCATCATATGTTAATGTTAAAAGCACATTCCTCGCTCCATATGCTAGGATAAATTTGTACAAATGCTCCTTCTTCCCTAGTGCTATCAGAGCATGCAATGGGTTGCCTGAGCCAGGCAGGAAAACCAATGAATTGTCAGAATTTAAGTCATTGGTTACCAGGCATGACTAGATGCATGACGCGTTAGACGTAATCATATTCTTTTTTGAAGTAACCGTCTGTATTGTATAAGATAAGATAAGATCTAAGAGCAAACTGATTGGGTCACTTAACAAGCAAAATAAAATACAAAATGTTTAAAGCTTATAAAATGCCTTATATTTAGTGAAGCGAGAGCACCGTTCAATCGCTTCCATATTTATCGATATTGCAAGGTTAATTTCCCCTTTTTCTAAAGAAAAATTAATTAATTACAAATAACTGATTAACTAACTGGTTAGTTGTTTTTTTTTTATTCATGTGATGTCATCGGGAATGAATAATTGTACACAATTTCAAATTGGATGGGGAGCAATGGGAAGTGTGAGAATTTTTGTTGAAAGGATCCACCCAGACAGACAGACGGAGTGACTTAGTACAAGCTTTGAAACAAAAAAGTTTTGGAGTAACGCAAGTAGCCACTTCCTAACCTCTTGGTCTGGGAGAAGAGCAGTATGCAGATATTTTTTATTGAAAAGGCTATTCGAAAATAAGAGCGAAATAAAATAATTCTCAGGTTTGTTTCCCTTGTTGTCTCAACCGAATGTTAGAGTTATATGATGAATTAGATCTAGGACTTTCAATTTTCTCGATTATTTTCTGTATTATGGTGGATGCAACTCTTCAATATTTATCTAGATTTATTACGCTGACAAATATTTTATTTATTGACAATACTTTACTTTTCAGTTTTTTTAACAGCACTGAGATACGAATGCCTAATTTTAAAAAAATGGCAGCAAAAACAGAATTTGACCACAGCTATGAAGCTAGATTGAGATGCTATCTTAATAACACTATTACCATTCGATAGTATCTATAAGGTGAGGTACTACTCAAATTTGTCAATAAATGAAATAACGCAGAACATACGGTACATCCTAGTGCTTGATATATGCAGGGGCATAATATTTGTCACAAGTAGCCACTTCCTAACCAACAAGATTGAAAATTGTAAATTTAATTAAATGTATCAATTATAGAAAGTGGCGTAAATCGTAGTACCTCCTTACAAGTCTAAATAATTATAACACTTTCAACTCTTTCTATGTTGAATGCGACATGTGTATGTATTGCACTAGGTTGTACTTACTTGACTGTGGCTCAGGTTGCTGCATGTCTTCATCAAATAACTTTTACTCACTTATGTAGTACAAACAACACTTTGAGAGAATAGGACATTCGGAACAACAAAAAATACAGTCACTGAAAACTCTAAATGTCACAGTGTTAATTATTTTAGGTGTTCCAAAGAATGTCCAAATATAGAACTATCCGACGCACGAGTCATGATGCTGATGTACACAAATATGTAATCCTGACTTCTCCATCCGGACCATCACATCAAACTGTGATAGAGATAAACAACCAGTGATAAAAAGGATAGATATGTATAACAAACAATAAGACAGTACTGGCGGCGGTCCACAGAGTTCTGTCTTCTCTGTCGCACTGTCGGAGGTGACTTAGACAATACGACACGCGTGATGAAGCGGTCGATGTGTCTGTGTGTGTGTGTACGTATGTGTGGGTGTGTTGGCCGATATGTCAACTGCCAGGAACTAGAACTGTTTAGTATAGATCTACAAATGACAAGTAATACTCTCAAGGCAGATGCAGTGTCAACAAATTCAGTCGCATAAGATCAAACTGTAGGAATCCGCTAACCAACTGTAGATCTATATTATCATCACCCAGAAGTCATATACTTGGACAGTTAGTAGTGTGATGTAAAAGAAAAGAATCTGTCAAATTTTATTAAAACAATGCAACTAAAGTAGCACCGAAAACAAAACAAAACACAAAGGCATATAGGACTATCACAACAAACAATTCAAGAGGCACAGTAGATATAGTAGTCCAATTGTGATGCACAGGAGCTGCTTGCTTTTGAAATCCACTCACTTATGTCTACGGTGAAGGGCACCTGGCGATTACAGTCTACGTGATTGAATAACTTAAGACCGCCTTCAGGTCTACGTCTAACTAGCCAGCAGAAGTTAGAAATCAAAGTGAGGTACAACATACTCCCGATTCACTTGCCAACTACAGTTTGCGTCAGATGGGATACAATCGTAGAAAGCATGTCAACGATACAGTCAGATGGTATGTACATCCGTCAGGCTTTAGATTTACGACTTAAAGAAACACCAGACCTGACGGTCTAGGCCGATAGTCGTCTAAGCGGTAACCAGAGATGTGAGATTCTACCATTCAGACTAGAGAGAACTGGACTCGTATTTCATTTCACATTCAGATTACACATTGATTTAAATCACATGGAGATCTACACCCAAACAAACAAAAACAATGGAGTGTTAACACACTTGGCTTTCTAATCAAACGATCTTGGTTCGAATCTCGATGATGGCAGACATTTTGAATTCGAGGAATTTTAGGACCTCCCAGTATCGAGACAGTTCAAACAGCTACCCTCCCCCCCCCCCTCAATCAGCCATGAGCACCTAGGGACCAGTGGCTTAGCTAGGGTGGGGGAGGAGGGGAGAGAATTTGAAAATCCCCCGGGCCCCACTTGAGGGGGGGGGGCTCCAAATGAGTGTTCGAAATTGTTTTTTGATATTAAATATAATTTTTAAGCAAAATGCAGCCCCCCCCCCCCACAAAGAGGTCAAGCTCCCCGCCCCCCCCCCCAAAAGCTAGAAACGAAAGTGCTTAAAAAGTGCAAAACACTACTACTACTACTACTACTACTATTCTATTAAAACACCTAGCTTATCAACACTTCATTATGTCAAACGCTAGCTATTTATAGTTTTTCCGGCCTAGATGAACATCTCTAATATGCTTATAATTTAGATTTTAAGCTTATTTGCAATGGACGTATGTTAAATATCGTATGACTGTTTTTAATGGAAGTCTGTAACATCGTAGGTTTTTTTAAAGGTCACAATTATAAACACTACACAAAGAATGCTTTAATGTTGCATTCGTACAAAAATGTGAAACTGATTTCCCATAAAAAGTCGTTCTGTATTACATCAGCGAAACATTTAAGGCGTTATCTAGGATGAGAACATATGCCAGTTTCTAAAATGGCAGAGACTGTATTAAAGAAGAAATCCCTGAGCTAGAGGAAGTGATTTCAACTAGAGTTTCATTGAGCAAAAAATCACACATTACATTATAGTGTACATCAAAACTGCAGCCTCAAAGACAGAGCTCATTAATGTCCTCCACTGTCCACGAAAGCATACTTTCATAATTAAATCAGACATCTACAACGAATAACTGTCTTTGGTTTGAGACAGTCAGAAAACATGGGGACAGCCAAAAAACGGCAACAGTTAAAAAAACCTACAGACCTGGGAACAGTTAGGAGGTCTGAGTATAGCCAAAAGACCTACAGACAGAAGACCTGGGAAAAGTTAGGAGGTCTGAGTATAGCCAAAAGACCTAGAGAAAGAAGACCTGGGAACAGTTAGGAGGTCTGGGTATAGCCAAAAGACCTACAGATAGAAGACATGGCAACTGTTAAAAGGTCTGGGTATAGCCAAAATACCTAGAGACAGAAGATCTGTGAAAAAATAGGAGGTCTGAGTATAGCCAAAAGACCTAGAGACAGAAGACCTGGGAACAGTTAGGAGGTCTGAGTATAGCCAAAAGACCTAGAGACAGAAGACCTGGGAATAGTTAGGAAGTCTGGGTATAGCCAAAAGACCTACAGACATAAGACATGTAGGATTAAGAGGCCTGGGTAAAGACAGAAAACCTAGGCACAATCAGAAGACATGGAGATAATAAAAAGACATAGAGACAATCAGAAGAAGTGGAGATTATCAGAAGAAGTGGAGACAGAAGAAGTGGAGACAGAAGAAGTGGAGACAGAAGAAGTGGAGACAGAAGAAGTGGAGACCATCAGAAGAAGTGGAGACCATCAGAAAAAGTGGAGACAGAAGAAGTGGAGACAGAAGAAGTGGAGACAGAAGAAGTGGAGACAGAAGAAGTGGAGACCATCAGAAGAAGTGGAGACCATCAGAAGAAGTGGAGATAGAAGAAGTGGAGACAATCAGAAGAAGTGGAGACAGAAGAAGTGGAGACAGAAGAAGTGGAGAAAGAAGAAGTGGAGACCATCAGAGGAAGTGGAGACAGAAGAAGTGGAGACAGAAGAAGTGGAGACAGAAGAAGTGGAGACCATCAGAAGAAGTGGAGACAGAAGAAGTGGAGACAGAAGAAGTGGAGACAGAAGAAGTGGAGACCATCAGAAGAAGTGGAGACAGAAGAAGTGGAGACCATCAGAAAAAGTGGAGACAGAAGAAGTGGAGACAGAAGAAGTGGAGACAGAAGAAGTGGAGACCATCAGAAGAAGTGGAGACCATCAGAAGAAGTGGAGACCATCAGAAGAAGTGGAGACAATCAGAAGAAGTGGAGACAGAAGAAGTGGAGAAAGAAGAAGTGGAGACCATCAGAATAAGTGGAGACAGAATAAGTGGAGACAGAATAAGTGGAGACAGAAGAAGTGGAGACCATCAGAAGAAGTGGAGACAGAAGAAGTGGAGACAGAAGAAGTGGAGACAGAAGAAGTGGAGACAGAAGAAGAAGTGGAGACAGAAGAAGTGGAGACAGAAGAAGTGGAGACCATCAGAAGAAGTGGAGACAGAAGAAGTGGAGACAGAAGAAGTGGAGACAGAAGAAGTGGAGACCATCAGAAGAAGTGGAGACAGAAGAAGTGGAGACAGAAGAAGTGGAGACAGAAGAAGTGGAGATAGAAGTGGAGACAGAAGAAGTTGAGATAGAAGAAGTGGAGATAAAAGAAGTGCAGACAGAAGAAGTGGGGAGACCATCAGAAGAAGTGGAGACCATCAGAAGAAGTGGAGACTATCAGAAGAAGTGGAGACAGAAGAAGTGGAGACCATCAGAAGAAGTGGAGACAGAAGAAGTGGAGACAGAAGAAGTGGAGACAGAAGAAGTGGAGACCATCAGAAGAAGTGGAGATAGAAGAAGTGGAGACAATCAGAAGAAGTGGAGACAGAAGAAGTGGAGACAGAAGAAGTGGAGATAGAAGAAGTGGAGACAGAAGAAGTGGAGACCATCAGAAGAAGTGGAGACCATCAGAAGAAGTGGAGACTATCAGAAGAAGTGGAGACAATCAGAAGATGTGGAGACCATCATAAGATGTGGAGACCATCAAAAGAAGTGGAGACAATCAGAAGAAGTGGAGACTAAAAGAAGAAGTGGAGACAATCAGAAGAAGTGGAGACAATCAGAAGAAGTGGAGACAGAAGAATCGAAGACAGAAGAAGTGGAGACAGACTGAAGAAGTGGAGACAGAAGAAGTGGAGACAATCAGAAGAAGTGGAGACTAAAGGAATTTTTTTATTTTTTAACGGAAATATTTTTTTTCTTGAGGATTTGAATAAGAGATTGACCCTTAACAAAACAATTACATCAATTAGATATTCATTATAAGACATTAGTAAGGCCAGGGTCACATATAACTTCACATTCACTTATCCTTTGGTCTGCTGGACCACAGACGCACCACACAAGATCTGTCAACCTTCTTTCTTCATTCTTCTCTGTCATTTGTCTTTGATAGAATTGTATTCTGATGTTCTTTCAGAAAATATTAAAACCTTTTACCTGCCTGGGTGGACCACTTAGGGGGCCGATTTTGAGTTTGTGTTTCCACACATAACTGTCTTTGTAACCTTGTTTAGAATTATTCTTGATCTCATTTTTATTCATTACAGACACTTACTCTCTCTTTTAAAAATAAAATAAAAAAGATACATAAAAAAAATCAGAGGATTATGGATGGAGTTTCGAAACAATCCTTCGAGTTGAAACCAAAGATTGGTAAGCCATGACATTTGACCAGATTGACATGACTTCACTCAAAAACGTATACAAGCCATATTTGTTAGGTTAAAAAAATATGTGTATACTGGGTGTGTGTTCTAGATCTAGGCCTCCCAGTAGCACCCATACACATGCAGTGGCGTAGCAGGGTACCCGTGGGCCCGGGTGCAAGAATATGTTGGTGGGCCCCCTTTCCCAATAAGATGAATGTAAAGTGAGACAGAACAATTGAGTAAATTTAATGTATTGGTAAATTTACCAAAAGACATTTCAACGCAAGTGGAGTAGCCTTTTTTTTATATAAGTAATAATGTCTTTACATCTGATTCAGTTAGGACTCAGACAAGTCATGGTGTCTTAAAAGTCAATGTTTGTACAATTTCTTAACAAAATTAAACGTGATGTTTCAACTGAATACAGAAGTGTTTTATGAGTTCTATATTCTACACATTTACATTCCTAAAACACTTCTAGGTGTAAAATTGTTAAATATTGATACCAACTATAGTCTAGTTCTACTTCCATCACTTAACAGTAACTAGATCGAACATTTTTCTGGCCTTCTTTGTAGCAAAGTCAGTAACCAGTAAATATAGAAGTCAAGCTAGATGCTGAAACAAATGATGATACATACATATTAAACATAAATGCACAGCAGCACCAGAGACCAAATTTTTAAATGAGAAAAAGTAGTGAATTAAACGCGACGAAAATATGGGAATGCGCCGACTAAAGTCCGAACCAGTGGCCCTAGAATCGACACCACCACCTAGCGATAACTTGTTAACAGGCTTATAAAGTAAAATCTATTTCGGATCGGATGATATCATTATATAACGTTTCTTAAATCTGTTAAATAATTAGACTTCATACAATAGCAAGAACGCTTCTTGAACAAAAACAAAATACGTTTTACGTATTTTAAATACAAAAAAATTAAAGAAACAGATTAAGCTTTTTAAAAAATTGAATAATTAGTAGCTGTGTCGAAATATTAATTCTTCAGGACTATCTCACTAGACCTAATTGTCATTGTTACTCGCCCCTTTCCTTATTTTTCTGTACAGCACATTCATATTTTCTACATCAAACTGTCTTCTTCCCACTCCATTCATTCTAATAGCAGCCTATTAATACTGGCAATGGTTTATGAACATACATGGAAAACAAGGGGACGACCTGGCAACAGTAGTCTCCCCTCAAACGTACACTTACGTGTAATGAACAAGACATTAAACCTGATGGAGAACAGTTCCTTACTTTTAAACAATCCAAGCCACTGGTATATTAACTCGCGCATAAAACACGCGTGGTTAATGTTTTAAAACTAATCTAAAGTTGTGTGCAACGTTTTGGAGATTTCGAGGAAGTTTTTCAGATTCTATGTTCATTTCATTTTAACAAAAGTGCAATTTTTTTCTTTAGTGTCATCCGTAAGTTCTCACGTGGGCCCCAACTAGTCAAGAGTCATGGGCCCAAGTGCAATCAACCCCTTTGCGCCATTGTTGCTACACCACGGGCTGTGGGCCCTTAATGGTCGTGGGCCCGGATTCATTGAACCCCTTCGCGCCATGGATGCCACTGTACACATGTACGTCTCGTAATGTGAACTAAAAAGTGAAACTAAACATTTCTTTTTTTTTTCTAAACCTTTAAGCCTATGCGCAGCCCCTCCCTGCATTCATATAAAATTGTTTAATCGCCTTCCATATACATAAATAGAGTTGATGCATTAGAATACGATAAGACATCAACCTTTGACCTAAAATAAATCATTTTTCCACGAAATCAACGAAGGTACGCCCATCAGTTAGTGTACATATCGGAGAGGTGTGTTGGAGGATAGATAACAAGCAAACAGATGACTCAATCGACTCAATCAAGTGAACAATCCGATGACAGAAACGCATTGTGGCTAATTAATTGATCACCAGAATGGAAACAATGGCAGGTCTTTTGAAGGTGGGAAAAAATATGCGTTCGACATTTTCCACTAAGGGACACGAATCACGACAGGCATCCGGTTGGACTAATGTGAGTTTCATGAAAGAACAGAAAACTTGACCTAGAATGACTTACGAAGTGAATAAATCTTGGCCTTATCACACGATATATCGTTTTGTTACCTTCTAGTGCGCATGTTTATACTGTAGTAATAGAGACATCATGAAGAATCTTAAAACACAGACAGTCCAGGTCTGCCACCAGAAATATTTTGTCCCAGTCAAGTGGGGGGGGGGGGTACCTGTGAGCTCCTCTGCCTCCCCCTCCCACATGCCAAAACCTTCAAATAAGTTTTCAAGATGATAGATAAGATAGATAGAGAGGTGAGAGAGAGGAGAGAGAGAGTGATAGAAAAGAGAGAAAAGAGAGAAGGAGAAAGAGAAGAGAAGAGAGAGAGAGAAGAGAAGAGAGAGAAAGAGAAGAGAGAGAAAGAGAAGAGAGAGAGAGAGGAGAGAGAGATTGAGCTTATGAGATGTACCCGCTGCTTACAAGACAAGTGAATGGGGTCAAGAAAGTCACTGAAGATGAGATAACGAGACTGAAGCCAGGCGTGAACTCCAGAGTTTGAAGATGTGTGTAACGAAGTTTAATGTAACCACATTGAGGTGGCTTTTCAACATGTTACTGACAAATCAAATGAAGGAGCGGAGAGTATAAATGGATTTCAATCAGTGATAGGTAAACAGGAAGATATATAGATAGATTGAAGACTGGTTCTGTTACAGAATAGCTGAAAGACTGGGAGAGTTAGAATATATGTATGTAACATAGATATAGATATATAATTACACTAATACATGTATAAATAGCACTAATCTAATCATCGTCTATTTTGTACTAACGTCTGTAGTATATAAGATAAGATTTTGACTCACGCTGTCACAAACAAAAAATCTGAAAGAGAGAGAGAGAGAGAGAGAGAGAGAGAGAGAGAGATACTTTAAAAAGATGGCGGATTGAGAGAGAAGGGGGGAGAGAAAGGGAACCAACACCCTTCCCCCAACAAAAAAAAAATGTACCGAGTGCTCCATTGAGCAGACCACTAGAACACATCGACGCGATCAATGAAATAATCGCCTCAAAAAAACAAAACAAAAAAAAAACCCAACTAATTTAAACGGTCAATTAATTAGATCTGTTAAAAAAATATTTCCACAAGAAAACCAACTACGCCAAGGCCGTAAACACCACGCGAAAATCCTTTGCTAGTCACTACTACAACAGCAAGTAGTTCTCTCAATAATTAATAGTCTAATTAAAACATTCAACGAAATCCATGTCACGACAAACTGTTCAGAAATAGATGATAATTCTATTTCTCCAGGTGACATTGCGACTCAAGAATGTGTCCCACACATCCAGCCGTTGTTAGCACACAACCAAAATGTCTGGCCAGAATGGTTCTCTAACATTACAAAGCGAGACTTTCCCGAGAATTTAGGAGCAGATGACAATTACTGCGCGTTACCGGATAAACACATCGAAGTAGATAAAAGTAAATAGGGCCGACAAATTGGACCAAGATGCGCTGAAGATCATTTTTTTGTTGTTGTAATGTCCAATAGAGACATAAATGGATGGCTCCCTGGTTCAAACTCTCCCTGCAGCTAACCATGTCAGCGTAACTAGTGTACAATAACAGTATAAATGAAAAATTCGAACAACATTCACACACGAAACACATACACATTCACAACCAGAGCTTTATGAATTTGACTTCTATATGACGACAGCTGATCCTGTAACACTCTGACCGATAGTGGGATAAAGGAGTTTTTAAATCTTTCTGTTTTAGTCCTAATGGAAAGGAGACGACCACTTCGTTCAGATCTGATGTAACAGTGGTTTCATGGGTGCAGGTTATCCTTAGGAAACGAGAGTGTTTTGGAAAGGCATCTTTCATGAAAAAGCTCTTCAAGAGATGATAGCTGTATTCGAGTGATATGCGATGCGTTTTTAATTAGCCTATTTAGTCTTTGTGCAAGTGAAGTATTACCATACCAGCAGGTGATGGCGAAGTTAATTAAACTGCTGATGGTTGCAGTATAAATAAGTTTAATAATTGTTTTTGTCGATGTTAAATTTTCTTAGCTTTCTGAGATTATATGAAGCAGTTTGTATCGAAGTGAAGCTGGCGAAGGTGGACTAATATCACCGCAGCATACGCGTATCCACCTCTTCGTCCGGATGAAACAAAATGAGTGCTCTGGTGATTCTTTATACAAAATAATAAAATGACCCTCTCGAGGCCCCCCCCCCCCAACTCTTCAGTGAAGTAGCTCCACAATGTTAAAAAGACATAATTTAAAATAATTTATGCAAATATTATGCATCTGTCTGATTGTTTCAGCTGGTGACGTCTTTATTGCATATGGACCCCATCAGAGATTGAGAACCACTAATGGAGGCCAAAGTAGTGCAGAAAAGAAGCGGTTTTTTTTTTGTGAATGTGATAACAAGAATGTCTGGCTCAAGTTGGTGGACAACACAAGCGTGTTGCTAGACTTGTCACGTGACCACATAGCCAAGGACCCTTTTTGAACAAAAATATTTACAGCGGCATTACAGGTACACGTGTACTATTAATATTTGTAGGCTATTTAGTTGTTGACGATGATCAGGGCTTATCAGAAAGTTGCTTGACTGATCAAAGCCACCTGTTTTCATACTATAACAAGCGGAATGATATCGACCTACGTTTTTGTAAGGTGTGAACATTGAAACCAATATCAACGACAACAAATTGTATAGGCCGGCAAAATAAATGAATCGTGTGGTATGCGATCTGGACTGTCGTCTCGATGGACCTGGTTCGAACCCCCCTCCCGCCCACTTGTTCCGCCATTCTGATGGAGGTTTGGAGCATATAAAACAATCAAATCTTAACTTAATTCTGTGTTTCTACTAGATGTTTGCTACTGATGTACAGTTTGTACACCTATTTGTAAGGATTTCAATTCTAAGTAAGCTGTGCCCTCATTCTTTCAAGACTACATTTTTTCCCCTGTAAAAGTTTGTTACATGCCATTACCTACAGTTCTATT
Organism: Biomphalaria sudanica; assembly: GCA_036873155.1. NCBI lineage: Eukaryota > Metazoa > Mollusca > Gastropoda > Planorbidae > Biomphalaria > Biomphalaria sudanica. Next base: position 1,587,098 of record JAZGLO010006654.1, on the reverse strand, counting down.
GAAAACAGAAATGTGATACAAGCCTGGGCATTGTCCTCTCCACGCAGTGTGTGCTTCAATCTGAGGTCAGCAGTGTCGCAGGTTCTGACAGTGTGTGCTTCAATCTGAGGTCAGCAGTGTCGCAGGTTCTGACAGTGTGTGCTTCAATCTGAGGTCAGCAGTGTCGCAGGTTCTGACAGTGTGTGCTTCAATCTGAGGTCAGCAGTGTCGCAGGTTCTGACAGTGTGTGCTTCAATCTGAGGTCAGCAGTGTCGCAGGTTCTGACAGTGTGTGCTTCAATCTGAGGTCAGCAGTGTCGCAGGTTCTGACAGTGTGTGCTTCAATCTGAGGTCAGCAGTGTCGCAGGTTCTGACAGTGTGTGCTTCAATCTGAGGTCAGCAGTGTCGCAGGTTCTGACAGTGTGTGCTTCAATCTGAGGTCAGCAGTGTCGCAGGTTCTGACAGTGTGTGCTTCAATCTGAGGTCAGCAGTGTCGCAGGTTCTGACAGTGTGTGCTTCAATCTGCTTCAAGGTCTCCGGCTCCTCATTTTTTTCTCAGGGTTGACTCCAAAGCCTCTCCCGTGTTTAGGTTTAGATATACAGAGCGGATTCAGAGTTCCTTCTCTGAGGCTAACGAGTCCCTTCTATCCAAGTTTACTGGTTTTAAGGTTGCACCTTCTGTCAGTAATAACAGTTCCGCCGGATCCAATATCTGAGCCGCATGTGCTGGTTGTTTAAGGCTATTTAATTCAAATTTAATCATTAGTGGAGTGATTATATCCTGACCAATTCTGGCAATAATATTTTTTTCGGAGGATTCCAGCTACCCGTCGCCTCAGCGTGGCGCCTCCGGTGGAAACGTCTAGTAGTGGAACTAGATAGGCTAAGTACGAGTAGCGAACGAGGAAGAATACAGACTGTATATACGAAAGAAAGAGCCTTCAGATTCTACATCAGTCAAGAAAACGACAAATCCAGAGACTTAAGCGTCCACATTAAGAAGACGACATGGAATCTAGAGACTTCAGTTTCCACATTAAGAAGACGACATGGAATCTAGAGACTTCAGCGTCCACATTAAGAAGACGACATGGAATCTAGAGACTTCAGCGTCCACATTAAGAAGACGACATGGAATCTAGAGACTTCAGTTTCCACATTAAGAAGACGACATGGAATCTAGAGACTTCAACGTCCACATTAAGAAGACGACATGGAATCTAGAGACTTCAGCGTCCACATTAAGAAGACGACATGGAATCCAGAGACTTCAGCGTCCACATTATGAAGACGACATGGAATCCAGAGACTTCAGCTTGTACATTAAAAAGACGACATGGAATCCAGAGACTTCAGCGTCCACATTAAGAAGACGACATGGAATCCAGAGACTTCAGCGTCCACATTAAGAAGACGACATGGAATCTAGAGACTTCAGCGTCCACATTAAGAAGACGACATGGAATCTAGAGACTTCAGTTTCCACATTAAGAAGACGACATGGAATCTAGAGACTTCAACGTCCACATTAAGAAGACGACATGGAATCTAGAGACTTCAGCGTCCACATTAAGAAGACGACATGGAATCCAGAGACTTCAGCGTCCACATTATGAAGACGACATGGAATCCAGAGACTTCAGCGTCCACATTAAGAAGACGACATGGAATCTAGAGACTTCAGCGTCCACATTAAGAAGACGACATGGAATCTAGAGACTTCAGCGTCATTCTAGTTTTCACTCAGTGATACCGGTATTCAAAACTTACCTATCAACAAATATTTGAATGCAAAGCTCTACACTTTCCAGCGGACAAGATTATACTTGAAATAATTTGTCCACTTTCTAATTCATCTTGAAAGCACATAGAAGCAATCTATCCTACAGATAAAGTCATCACCTCAGGGTAGACTCAGTGAATTGACAATGTTGACATTCCAACCATGTATACAGGACAAACATTCAACCAATCCAACCAAGGGGAATAAAAACTAAGTTACTCTCGAATCACTCCACTGATCTTGATTTAACAAGGAGCCGACAAAGAGGTCAAAGTAAACTGTAGATATTTGCTGTACATTTAGATCACTTAGGACCATGCTTTTTTTTTTTTTTTTTAAAGGAGCAGGGTAAACAAAAAGTAGTTCCGGTACATTTTAGCAAGCTGGACAAAGCAATGAGTAAAGTAGTCCAGAGGAAGAAGCTGTCATGCCAGCAACGTCAGCTCAATTGAAAGTATGGAAGTATTGGAACACTCGTTCAAACAACAGTAAGCTGGCATACTTTATACCACTAATCAGTGCTTTATTTTGTTAAAAAAAAATTGGTGTCGGTACTCACTGATAACTAATAAATTAATAAGAAACTATAATATTAAGAAAAGTAATAATTTTTTTTCACACCTTAAAAAAGGTGCCGGTACGCCATACCAGAGCGTACCGGCACACACACACAAAAAGCCCTGCAACTAATTGTTTGGTAAATGAAGATGAGGATAAAGAAAATGGCAGCTGAGATTTTTTTATGGAAACTGAACATGCTCTATTCTCAACACAAAACGTTAACTGTTGTCGATACGACAAGATGGCGAATCAGGTCAGTACGCAAAAATCGCAATGTCATATGCCATAGAGCCTGTTAATATATTTTATACAAGTTTTAGATTACTTTTCAACCAGTTTTTGTTGTTGTTGTTGGTTTTTTTTTTTTGGTTGGGTCTGAAGATTCCAACCACTGCTCCCATAGTAATCTTGTGGTCGAAACAGTTTCACTCACTCGAAACGGAATATATCCATGTTCTAATAGGCAGGATTAATACAAAAAAGAATGATAAAGATAAAAGTAACTCTAATTTTGAAGAGCTTGGAATGCGGTAGTTAAGATAAAGTTAAAGTGTCTTTCTCCTCTTATCCCCATTTATTGTATATAGATCGGTGATATCTAAGATAATTACAATACGAGATCCGGCATAAGGAATATATGAATCCACTCTAAAATTTTTGACGTGTTTCGTATCTTCAATCAGATTTATAGATAATTACATCCTAGCCCAAGTCTCCCGCAGGAAAATGGGGGATGGACTCGAACCAGGGAACATCGAACGACAGTCCAGAGCGCATACTACTCGACGAGGCAGACAGGCAGCTTTTATATGACATTAATATACACAGACGACCATATGCATGCAATATCCTCGCGCAAGCTATCAAACTAACTAATGATTGATGATAGTTGTTTTGCTTTTTTCTTATCAGAATAATTAGAACAGAAATGCTCCAATCTTAGGCGTGAGATGTTTAAGATGTTTTCCTAGATATATGTACAATAACGAATTGTGCTTTAAGGTTTATGAATTTACTCTTTCGGGAATTTACGACGTAAAACTCTTTCATTAGCAAGTGTCCGCTTATATAATTTGAAATTACGTGACCGCATGCATTATATATGCGTACAGGGCTAGAACACAGTCTTGTAACTTGTTAGAGCTACCATGATGCATGTGTAGTAGTAGTCTAAACTTTTCAAGTAACAAGATCTACAGCACAAGTGCTCCACCTGGTGGGATTAAAAAAACAGTCATATTTTTTTACGAGGATGGGGTGGGTATCGGTTACCGAAGCACCCAGCCATATCACGTGACAACTTTTCTGAGAGCCTAAAACATTATTCTGATCCAGAGTCATTTCGCCCGTATGCAAATTACCACCCCGGTGGTCAAAGGTCACAAGCCCCAGCCGGCCCCACCCCCACCCTCGCAGCATCCGTTCACTAACAACTTTCGATAGAAGCCGACACAGACAGCCGTTAGGCATGTATTAGACAAACGATGGCTCTATCTAATTGTATATCTCTCACAAAGACAAGTGGACAACATAAACACATTACATATAGAAGCTTCAGTGGGTACGAGCAATAATGCTGTAAACATAAACATAGAGTTGAAGCTAGGTGCTGAAACAAATGATACATACATATATTAAACATAAATAAATAACAGCACCAGCGACCAAGTTTTTAAGCGAGAAAGTAGCACACATACAGCAATAGAAGAGCAGACAAAAACAATCCATATTTTCGATGGTCTTAGGCGACCCCTAGCAAATCGTCAATCGACCCCCACAGGTTGAGAACACCTGGTGTAACACCTATTTAGGCTTCGCGGAACGAACACTGTTTGGAAAACGCTGAATTGAAGAACAATTTTACGCACCCGTGTGCCAATGAACATCAAGTTTTGATGACGCAATAAAACTCTTTTCCAATGTACTCTACATCTAAGCAAAATTATCGCTCTATAAGAAACAGAGAGAATTTCATCAATTTTGATTTGATTTGATTTTGATTTGATTTTTGATTTTGGGCACTACGGCACAATTTAGGCCATGTCGTGCCTGCAGTCCCTCAAGGGCCACTCTCCCTCCACACAACAAGGGCCATAAGTTACACGTGTCATTAATCGAATACACGCCTTATTGTAAGTTGTATTAAGGAGAAGTTGTATTTTTTTTAAAGTTTTTTTTATGCGTTTCTTCCTCTTGTTCTGTGCATGTCGTAAGGCTCTGAGAGTAGATGCACTACTCAAGTAGGCTTGAGACTTGCAGTGAAGTAGCGTGAAGAAGAAAATGCTTTCTTGAGTCAGTACACGTCAGATGAAAGGGAAACTGAGGTGATAGACTTCTAGATGAGAACCACTAAACTTTTAAAAAGAAAAATAGTCATTTAATACTACAGGAGGTGGTAGGCTTCAAGAATGTAGATACAGACAGGCGAGTCAGTGGAGGCAACCTTCAAGAATGTAGATAGAGACAGGCGAGTCAGTGGAGGCAACCTTCAAGAATGTAGATACAGACAGGCGAGTCAGTGGAGGCAACCTTCAAGAATGTAGATACAGACAGGCGAGTCAGTGGAGGCAACCTTCAAGAATGTAGATACAGACAGGCGAGTCAGTGGAGGCAACCTTCAAGAATGTAGATACAGACAGGCGAGTCAGTGGAGGCAACCTTCAAGAATGTAGATACAGACAGGCGAGTCAGTGGAGGCAACCTTCAAGAATGTAGATACAGGCAGGCGAGTCAGTGGAGGCAACCTTCAAGAATGTAGATACAGACAGGCGAGTCAGTGGAGGCAACCTTCATTAAACCAACGGTTATCGAGAAGGGCGTCATGTGGCCATGACAACGACCAACCGCCTTTACTTACCCCAACTAAAGCCAAGTACCCATTAGAGTTGGGTGGACTCAAGGGCACACTGAAAATCCCGAAATTCAATATCCCCAGTCTTCACCGAGATTCGAACCCATTACCCCAGGTTGGGAAGCCAAGCTTAACCATTCAGCCACAATGCCCCATCCTAGTCCCAAATCATGACATAATTCTTACCGTTTGAACTGGGGGAGGGGATAAATGAGGCGGCGCACTCCGATCCCGGAGCTTCGTGCTGAGAATCCACTGCGCATTAGGGCACGCCTGGCCAAGTTGGGAGGGGAAAGTAATCAGGACTATTTTGCATTGAAAACACATTGAATAGTGGGGACTAGATGTATACCAGAGGTATTTTCTGAATGTCTTTGACACTGACAGCTCTATTTACTGTACACTGTCCAACAAAAGATAGTGTCATGGCAGAATGCGACAATGTTGTCATCTCCCCTTTTTCAGCCACAAACAACATTGTCAGTCACCATAAAAGTCATGTGTCAATGTGTCATGTGTCAATGTCTTATGAGGGATCTACTAAATAAAGAGAAACAAAGGTGTGGTTTAATATAAATAGGCTAGAGAGAGAGCATGACATGAAAGTAGGAGAGAGAGAGAGAGCATGACATGAAAGTAGGAGAGAGAGAGAGAGCATGACATGAAAGTAGGAGAGAGAGAGAGAGCATGACATGAAAGTAGGAAAGAGAGAGAGAGCATGACATGAAAGTAGGAGAGAGAGAGAGAGCATGACATGAAAGTAGGAGAGAGAGAGAGAGCATGACATGAAAGTAGGAGAGAGAGAGAGAGAGCATGACATGAAAGTAGGAAAGAGAGAGAGAGCATGACATGAAAGTAGGAGAGAGAGAGAGAGCATGACATGAAAGTAGGAGAGAGAGAGAGAGCATGACATGAAAGTAGGAGAGAGAGAGAGAGCATGACATGAAAGTAGGAGAGAGAGAGAGAGCATGACATGAAAGTAGGAAAGAGAGAGAGAGCATGACATGAAAGTAGGAGAGAGAGAGAGAGCATGACATGAAAGTAGGAAAGAGAGAGAGAGCATGACATGAAAGTAGGAGAGAGAGAGAGAGCATGACATGAAAGTAGGAGAGAGAGAGAGAGCATGACATGAAAGTAGGAGAGAGAGAGAGAGCATGACATGAAAGTAGGAAAGAGAGAGAGAGCATGACATGAAAGTAGGAGAGAGAGAGAGAGCATGACATGAAAGTAGGAAAGAGAGAGAGAGCATGACATGAAAGTAGGAGAGAGAGAGAGAGCATGACATGAAAGTAGGAAAGAGAGAGAGAGCATGACATGAAAGTAGGAGAGAGAGAGAGAGCATGACATGAAAGTAGGAAAGAGAGAGAGAGCATGACATGAAAGTAGGAGAGAGAGAGAGAGCATGACATGAAAGTAGGAGAGAGAGAGAGAGCATGACATGAAAGTAGGAAAGAGAGAGAGAGCATGACATGAAAGTAGGAAAGAGAGAGAGAGCATGACATGAAAGTAGGAAAGAGAGAGAGAGCATGACATGAAAGTAGGAAAGAGAGAGAGAGCATGACATGAAAGTAGGAGAGAGAGAGAGCATGACATGAAAGTAGGAAAGAGAGAGAGAGCATGACATGAAAGTAGGAGAGAGAGAGAGAGCATGACATGAAAGTAGGAGAGAGAGAGAGAGCATGACATGAAAGTAGGAGAGAGAGAGAGAGCATGACATGAAAGTAGGAGAGAGAGAGAGAGAGCATGACATGAAAGTAGGAGAGAGAGAGAGAGCATGACATGAAAGTAGGAAAGAGAGAGAGAGCATGACATGAAAGTAGGAGAGAGAGAGAGAGCATGACATGAAAGTAGGAGAGAGAGAGAGAGCATGACATGAAAGTAGGAGAGAGAGAGAGAGCATGACATGAAAGTAGGAAAGAGAGAGAGAGCATGACATGAAAGTAGGAGAGAGAGAGAGAGCATGACATGAAAGTAGGAAAGAGAGAGAGAGCATGACATGAAAGTAGGAGAGAGAGAGCATGACATGAAAGTAGGAGAGAGAGAGAGAGCATGACATGAAAGTAGGAGAGAGAGAGAGAGCATGACATGAAAGTAGGAAAGAGAGAGAGAGCATGACATGAAAGTAGGAGAGAGAGAGAGAGCATGACATGAAAGTAGGAAAGAGAGAGAGAGCATGACATGAAAGTAGGAGAGAGAGAGAGAGCATGACATGAAAGTAGGAAAGAGAGAGAGAGCATGACATGAAAGTAGGAGAGAGAGAGAGAGCATGACATGAAAGTAGGAAAGAGAGAGAGAGCATGACATGAAAGTAGGAGAGAGAGAGAGATTATGACATGAAAGTAGGAGAGAGAGAGAGAGCATGACATGAAAGTAGGAAAGAGAGAGAGAGCATGACATGAAAGTAGGAAAGAGAGAGAGAGCATGACATGAAAGTAGGAAAGAGAGAGAGAGCATGACATGAAAGTAGGAAAGAGAGAGAGAGCATGACATGAAAGTAGGAGAGAGAGAAAGAGCATGACATGAAAGTAGGAAAGAGAGAGAGAGCATGACATGAAAGTAGGAAAGAGAGAGAGAGCATGACATGAAAGTAGGAGAGAGAGAGAGAGCATGACATGAAAGTAGGAAAGAGAGAGAGAGCATGACATGAAAGTAGGAGAGAGAGAGAGAGCATGACATGAAAGTAGGAAAGAGAGAGAGAGCATGACATGAAAGTAGGAGAGAGAGAGAGAGCATGACATGAAAGTAGGAAAGAGAGAGAGCATGACATGAAAGTAGGAGAGAGAGAGAGAGCATGACATGAAAGTAGGAGAGAGAGAGAGAGCATGACATGAAAGTAGGAGAGAGAGAGAGAGCATGACATGAAAGTAGGAGAGAGAGAGAGAGCATGACATGAAAGTAGGAAAGAGAGAGAGAGCATGACATGAAAGTAGGAGAGAGAGAGAGAGCATGACATGAAAGTAGGAGAGAGAGAGAGAGCATGACATGAAAGTAGGAGAGAGAGAGAGAGCATGACATGAAAGTAGGAGAGAGAGAGAGAGCATGACATGAAAGTAGGAGAGAGAGAGAGAGAGCATGACATGAAAGTAGGAGAGAGAGAGAGAGCATGACATGAAAGTAGGAGAGAGAGAGAGAGCATGACATGAAAGTAGGAGAGAGAGAAAGCAGGAACTAGCTGACAAGACCTGCGCTTTCATGTCCGGTATTTCTATACAAGACAACGCCCTCCAATAAATACCTTTATGACTAAACGTGGAGGTGACACGATTCACTGACTGACGTTTCTTTAAACATCGCATTCTCAAACATTCGGAGACTCGGAATGACATACGAAATATATTCACCTCATAGAAACTGATGCATTATTTTTGGTTACATATAAACTGTTGCATAATTTCTGGTTACATATAAACTTTATTGTATATTATTAGTTTGCTATACTTACAAATGGATAACATATATAAAGAATTTACATTGGTTTGCAATATTACAAAATAAATTTTTACGCCTGGTTCTCTTATTATTATTTTGCTTATACACTAATTTAATTCATTTTACTTGAGACTAAAAGGGTGGAAAATATTGGTAAAAAAATAATAGAACAAACCAGCACAAACATGTAAATTACCTACACCATAATGTCATTAAAACACACCGATAATCATAATGCACTGGGTTTTTTTAGTGACATTAGCCAGGTGAAACAATACGAAACTCTAGGTAAAATTCATATTTCACGCAAGACTAAATGAAAAGAAAACTATATCTAGGCCGCAACATGTGCTGTATTTAGACTTAAAAAGCTATTTGAGAACTATGGGGCTCTGTATAAGTTATAGTATATGTCAGTGCTAAATATTTCTTGGGGGCTCTAAGCTATAACTTATGTTGCCATAGGTAAATCCGGCCCTGGGAGCAATGTTTCTGTTTTGAAAGAACATTAACTATTTGTTGAGAGCAACGAGACGTCGACGAGTAATCCTACAAAAAGACATCAACATGATAAGTTCTTAAAGAGAGACGTACACAATGAAAAGAGGATGTTAAATCCTGCCCCGTTTCAACAAACTACGCCTAACATTTAGGACAATATTTGTTTTCTTGGCGTTTTTATTTTTCTAAATAGCAGTTTTGATAAACATGTCGGTCCGTGGATTTGTGAAGCGTCTGCTTTCAAGACCAGTTGTGAACAGACCGCATCTAGTAAAGCTTGAACACCGAGAGGAGTCCGTGCTAAAGTTTCGCATGCGTAGCTTCTGACTACATTCAACTCTGTGCCCCTAATGGAAATGAAGAGGATGAATGGCCCACACGCTGGAAGACATTCCAATTAGAGAAAAGACATTTTTATGAAAATAGGAAACTGGTCAACGAAACAAAAGATTAAACCCTAACTGGCCTAACATTGTACGCGACATATGAAGAGAGCTGACATACAGGGCCGAATGACAACTTTGTGATGGCCAAAAGTGCATGACTAGGTTGTACTAAGATTAGGTTTCAGGTAAGTACCCGCCTCTCCGTGACATCATCAGCACGTGCACTGCGTTCACATAGATTACTCCAGAACTGATCAACACGTGAGTAGGGTAATAATGTAAGGTAATGAAGGGGCCAACCTTCATCGACCTGTGGGGACATTACATTTTAGACAAATGTATCGAGTACTGCATCACGGCCTTATTATGCTCAGAAATGTGCAGAAATTTCTTGGGGCCGGATAGCATCGAGTCGAGGGTCGGATATGGCCCATTGGCCGTAGTTTGGTTATCACTGATGTGAGGCATTATGCAGTGAAAGCGCTCGTTTTCTGACAGTGTAAATATGCCTATATCTTATCATTCCATCTCAGCATCAGACGCTCACCATTCCCCAGTTGATAGTGTAGATATGCCTGTATGTTATGATTCCATCGCAACATATGTCGCTCACCATTCCCCACCTGATAGTGTAGATATGCCAATATCTCAACATCACCATTCTCCACCTTCCCTAATGTGTTATTATTATAATATTTATCTTTTTTTTTTTTACTAATGTTGTTAAATGAGCTCCACTGAATTATTTGCAAAGTCATATTTTGTTTTATTCCTTGCACCAGTCTTTGGAAACAAGACTAGCTTACAAAGTGTGTGAACAATGATCGAAGTCCAATCTTGTTTCCAAGATAAACGATTTCCTGCTGGCATGCTGTGGGCTGAACTCCAAAATGTCAACGCGATACGGGAATGCAAAAACTAAATAAACATCCGATAACTGCAAGACCTTTACAGCACGTTCTTCGATCACAGTATTCTCGGAAGCTAGGTTCCAGGCTAGATTGTGCTGAATGGGAAAAAAAACGTATCAATCTAGATAAAGTGACCATAAAACAAGTTTGAACCTAAAACTGATAAACATACAAAATGTAGTGATAAACGGATTGATGGGGTGTTTGATGTTCTGCAGGACCACGCCCAAAATACTGACACATAGAACACGGTAGTTTTTTATATTTCGTCCAAGTTTAGGTGACATAAAGAGTTAGATTTAGATCTAGAAGTTAACTAAATATCTCTTTAAAAATATAGCTAGATGTAGATCTATAAGTACTTGTGGTTTAGCGGTTAGCGAGTTGGCAACAGGTTTTCTTTTAAATTGAGAATGAAGTGAGACTTAATATTGTAAATTTCACTCCAGTCAACAGAGCATACATCTAGAGCTATAGTTACTATATGATTGCAGCGGTGATGTCCAAACTACGACCCGCGAACCATTGTGCTTCTTGTCCACTATAAACGTTTCCCACAATTCACAACAAAGCCGCCTAAGTTGTAGTCCACTGGACTCGACACTTTGTCGCAGTGATGTCTTAATTGTCTATAGTTCCCAGGCAGAAAATGTTTGGGCACCACTGTTTGACGCAGTAGAACGTAACCACGTAGTGGCTGCAAGTCAAACGTTCAAGCGTTATTTTTAAAAAAAGAGGGGGGGGGGGAGAGAATAATGTAACTGACTTGTGGCTAGAGCAAGTCATTTGGCCCGGCTGAAATAGGAGGAGAGTTGGGCATTGGGCTGGCTACCCTACACCGTTACCAAAACAAAACAACCCACTAGCTATAAAAACACCAAACAGCAAATCAAAAGAAGTCATGGACCTGGGAAGAAGTCCTCCAGCTGGAAGGTGTATGACGCATGTCGGTGTAAACCAGAGTCATCTGGAAGCCGTGAGTCTGCATCCAACATAACAAGCCCTCACCTGGAACCCCGAAGGAAAGAGGAAGAGGGGACGGCCCAGGAATACATGGCGCCGCGATTTGGAAGCAAATGGGAGCACAGAACACTAGCAATACCAATTTAGAGAAATGTCCTACTTAAGTTATTCACAATAAACTAACACTTATGGACATTTTGATTGCTAAGATTCGTTTGAATTTTTTTTTCAGGAAAAAAAAAAGTTTAAAAAAAAAAGAGAAGAGAAAAAAAAAAAAGAGAAACCGCTAAGGAGAAATACTGGAGTACACAGGATTTATAAATACCAATAGATAATAAGGGGAAAATAACAGAATTAAATCAACCTAGGGGGGGGGGGGGCTGCTCAACCTTTTGCTAAGGAAGTGCCTTATACAAACAATTTGTGAAAGTCATTGCTACAATGAATTCAATTTACTGTCTCTGTCTACCTGGGCTACCATTGTGTCTGTCTACCTGGGCTACCATTGTGTCTGTTGTGTGAACAATAAGTGACGACATTCCATTCTACACATTCAATTGCTATAAATAGAATCAGGCCGTGGCTACAGTATTAGTTGGGAACCAACACACCCCCACTACCCTCCAGGCTTCCAGTTTCATGGGTATATTAAATCAACGGTTCTCAAACGGTTGTAGGTAACGAAGCGATATAGGCAGGGGTAGATTGGAAGACACAGTGAAGCGACCCCGGGCACAACTGCACAATCTGGACAGGAAGCCTTGTCCTTACTTTAAGGGGGCTATAACACTACGTATTACTGACTTAAAGCAATGTCCAGTTAAAGATTTATCAGTACAACACTACGTATTACTGACTTAAAGCAATGTCCAGTTAAAGATTTATCAGTACAACATTACGTATTACTGACTTAAAGCAATGTCCAGTTAAAGATTTATCAGTACAACACTACGTATTACTGACTTAAAGCAATGTCCAGTTAAAGATTTATCAGTACAACATTACGTATTACTGACTTAAAGCAATGTCCATTTAAAGATTTATCAGTACAACACTACGTATTACTGACTTAAAGCAATGTCCAGTTAAAGATTTATCAGTACAACACTACGTATTACTGACTTAAAGCAATGTCCAGTTAAAGATTTATCAGTACAACACTACGTATTACTGACTTAAAGCAATGTCCAGTTAAAGATTTATCAGTACAACACTGCGTATTACTGACTTAAAGCAATGTCCAGTTAAAGATTTATCAGTACAACATTACGTATTACTGACTTAAAGCAATGTCCATTTAAAGATTTATCAGTACAACACTACGTATTACTGACTTAAAGCAATGTCCAGTTAAAGATTTATCAGTACAACACTACGTATTACTGACTTAAAGCAATGTCCATTTAAAGATTTATCAGTACAACACTACGTATTACTGACTTAAAGCAATGTCCAGTTAAAGATTTATCAGTACAACACTACGTATTACTGACTTAAAGCAATGTCCAGTTAAAGATTTATCAGTACAACACTGCGTATTACTGACTTAAAGCAATGTCCAGTTAAAGATTTATCAGTACAACATTACGTATTACTGACTTAAAGCAATGTCCAGTTAAAGATTTTTCAGTACAACACTACGTATTACTGACTTAAAGCAATGTCCAGTTAAAGATTTATCAGGTGCGTGGAGATAGGAGAACTGCTGCATGAGTGCGGTGGCGGAGCTAGAAATTTGCCATCTGGTGGGGGCCCGGGGGGGGGGGGGCTTGACATCTTTGGGGTCCCCTGCATTTCGACATTTGACATCATGACATGAGATAATGGCGTAATGCTTAATATTTAATGTAAAAAAAAAAATTCGAACACTCATTTGGGGGCCACCCTCAAGTGGGGGCCCGAGGGGAATTTCAAATTCTGACCCCCCTCCCCCACCCTAGCTACGCCACTGCATTGGTGACATCGTTCCAAAAACAAAGGCTCGGGCTTTCCTTTTATTTTGACGAGATGAAGAAGGGTAAAAGAAAACATTTAACAAAAAAATCTTATACAAAGTGTAATTGTATCAATGAGTTTGAATCAGTCATGTCATTGAGTTTCAATAGAGCTAGACCAACAATAAATCTGTGCGATTAGAAATATTGTTGTTTAGCGCTATTTCATGCTTTTGGCTTTCTCTATACGCTATGATCCTATCACCTGGACCAGTTGAGAAAATGGTGAAGTGTGTGTGAAAGAAAGGGATATGTGGGTGAATTGTACCGTTTTTTTAAAGCATTTATAAAAAGAGGGGTGTGAAAAAAAATTGTATATTGTTTATTTCAAACCTACTTTAAAGCGTCGACCTATAAAGGAGACCAATTCAGGTTATATCACCACCCCAGTCAATAACAATTTCTTTCCCTTGTTCGAGATGCCTGAGCTGATCTTTATAGCGCTTAGGGGTGGGGGGGGCACCTCTCCAAACTCGCCAAAGAAGATGCCTTTGGCATGCGGTCGTCTCCCATGCGGGATAAGTGTCTGACCCAGCGCAGCTGTCGAATAGTAATTAGTGCTTCCAGCAGAACAGAGTCATTAGTAGTATGGGATATGTCTATATGTAAAAGCAGTTTGTATAATCGAATTTAAAAAATAGTGTGTTGCGTTGAGAAGAGGCAAGAAGCCCAATACAGCCTCTAGTCACATAGGCGAAGCTAATAGTTAGGGTTTTTCTTAAACGTTTCAAGTTTTTGAGATCTTTTTGTGCTCAACGAAGGAAGAGTCACAGAGACAACACAAAAATAACAGCAGCAGCTTTTTCCTAAGAGGGTCACTTGAAACTGAAGTCAGAAGACATTAGTCAATCAATAAGTCAATCAATTAGTCAATTCATTAGTCAATCACGTACAATACAATCCTCTGCTTTGCAAACGACACACGTACATTTAAATCTACACTTAGGTATAAATTGAAAATAGCCATTTTATAATCAAACATTGGGTTAGGGTCAGATCCGGAGTGGAATCTCTGTTTGCATGCTTTGATCTTGTAGTAGTTACACAACAAACTAGTCACAGACTTTAAAATACGTTTAAACACACACACACACACACAGATCTTGTAAAAAGTCTTTTGTCGTTACTGTCTAGTTTTATTTCTTCCATTGTATGGAAGTAATGATCAATTCCGCAGTCTCTAATGACCCTATCAACAGAACAATGCCAACACCGAAGACAGACGACATTCGCTTTGTTTGGGATTCACTGGGAGGCAGACGAGCGTCAATGAACGTAGAAATAAAGGGAGACCAAAGACTTCCTACGACCACTGACGGTAAAAATATTAACTTTTTTTTTTTCGTTTTTCAACTGCTGGACAGTACTGTTTAAAAAATAGCGTTTTTACAATGCTGTGATTTCTGTGGGCAGACTTGTTAGGTGCAGCCAGGTCTAGGAGATTGAAAGCTCCGAAAAAAAAACCTATGACCTATCTGTTGTTTACATCTCAGACTTCAGTGCCACAGTGAATGACTATTTAGTGTAGAGTAAGAGTGTAGAGAGTGGTACTGGCCTTCGCAAGTCAATCATCACCTTAAAAATACTGAGCGCAGGCTGTTGAATAGGGTTTACAACGTGACATACTGCTTAACCTTCTGATTCCAAGTCAAAGACTTGTATAGATAATCCCAGAAGTAGGGTACTGACCTTGTTTTATTATCTTATCTTATCTTATATAATACAGACGTTACTTCGAAAAAGAAGATGATTACGTCCTACGCGTCATGCATTTAGTCATGCATATTAACCAATGACTTAAATTCTGCCAAGTCACTGGTTTTTCTGGTTTTTAGTTTCATTATCATTATGTATTATGTTATGTTCATCTTTTAATGGTGCTATGCCTGTTGTTTCCATTTTCTTAGACTTAATGTATGACCATAGGTTTTTGTTGTTATCTTTAGATATTACATTGTTTATGTATTCACTCTGCAGCTGTCTGCTTACTTTTTGGGTTAGGTATTTAATTTTTATATACTGTTTGTAAACTCTTTCTGCCTTAGTTTCTTTAAATTTTCTATATAGGTTTTCCTTCTGTTTACAAAGCTTCTTTAGTCTATTATTAAACCAGCATTTATTTATTTTGTTTGATGTGTATTTAGTTGGTATATGATTGTCTATAATGCTTTTAAGATGTTTTTTTAATGAAATTCCAGAGGTCATCGTCTGGTTGGTTAATGTCTTTTTCTAATAAGAATGTTATTTACAGATAATGTTAGTTTTGTAAATATATTGTGCTTTGTTTGTAGCGACGGTCAAAGTAGTGAGGTAGTCAGACGAATGACGTTGCAGAATACGTGTACCCATGATAGGAAAAGAATATGGCTAGGGCTTGTGGCAAGATTTATATTGTATAGACTGCTATATAATTAAACGACGGTTAGATGGACAAGACGAACATCTCCATCTGTAAATAAACATTAGTTGCAATCTTCACAAGTTTAATTAAGTATATAGTTAATTGTTGTGTCCGTTGGATGTGTTCGGACTCGCGTTTAGAATCAGTAAATAGTATCAAACAAACAACACACAAAATCCAAGCAAGGCCGGACAGTAGTCAAAAGTTATGAGTCACTGAGCGCCGTGACAATAATTTTGTGAATGAATCCTGTAACACAGTGATTCCCAAAAATACGATCCGTGGGCCATATCCAGCCCTTGGCATTGCTCTATCCCTCGAATCTCATGACCACAGGATATATCGAAGTCGAATTTTGTTTGTGTGTGTGTGTGCGTGAGTGTCTCTAATCTCTTAGTTTGTGATGCGGTCTTTGAGCGTGATACCAAGGATCCTTCTGTAACATCTCAATTCCATTGCTAGGATCCTCCTCTCTAGCTCTGCAGTCAGCGTCCAAGACTCGCAAGCATAAAAAATGTGGTCATGATCATGGAGCGCATCAGTCTTATTTTTGTGTTGAGGGCTAAGCCTTTGTTTTTCCATATTATTTTAAGTTTTGCAGCGATCGGACCCCATGCTAACCTGCTAACTACCTATAGTGAAAAAACGCAAGCTCAAAATCTATGGCCATATTACAAGATCTTCGGAGCTCGCAAAGACCTTCCGTCAGAGAACAGTACCAGGAAAAAGAAGAGGCAGACAGACAGAGAAAGCGATGGGAGGACAACATAAAAGAACCTGCTATTGAAAGAGGTTCTAAACATGGCAAAAGACAGGGAGGAATGGAGAAAGACGGTCGACGAGTCTTGCTTGGTGCCCCAACTGTCCAACAGACTAAGGGATAGGTAAAAGTAAAAAGGTAAAAGGTGTGTGAGTGTGTGTTTTAATAGTCATCTGGGAATCGGGTATTCAAAGATCATTTAAAAAAAACAGCGCGTTTCAGTGATTGAAAGGCAATTAATTAAACCCATGTTTCCAACTAGCTTTCCTTTACGGACCGGATATCCCCCCCCCCCTCTCCTCACACTAAACATTTTCGTCGTATTTTAAAATACTGTTTTAGATAATAATGACACCAGATCACATTAAAACTAACTCCAGGTGTTAAGTGATGCCAACCCTGGCTTGACCTGTCAACTACGAGTACGTCATTAGTACGTGCATGACACACACAGCTGGCAATAGACATAGAAGTTTACATCTGGAACTAATCAGCCATTACTCAATGCCACACAGAAATACTGCTCTTGGAGCATTTTTTTTTTAAATCCATAAAACCATCGAACGAGCAAGGGTAAAAGATGAAATCAATATGATTTCTAGACGCAGAGCTTTGGAGATCAATATTTTTTCATCAATCAATCGATATGGTGGACTCTTAAAGGCAAGGCAGGCACCAGACCCGATAAAGTGATAACGTCACTTCCTAACTGGTTAGTTCTGGAGTAGAGGAAGTATGGGAATCTGAAGACAAAGTGGAACGTTTTAATGTCCACGGGAATACAGACATGAAGATCCTGGGTTCCATTCCTGTCTTAAAAGTGATTCCAGGATAAACCACATATACAACTTAGTCATGAGGTCAAGTTATGGGGCTTTGTTATGGCGACATAACTCTGTTTAGTGAGTGAATTTAACAGGACCTAAGGGCCTTCTGGGTCAGTACAGTAAAGGCTAAAGGGGTTGTCATGGTTACATAGAACCCTGGTTAATTGGGTGAATTTAAGAGGACCTAAAGACCTTCTATGTCTTAGATTTTGGATGTGATGTGAATGTGTTTACTAAGTCAAAGGCTCAGGAAACACGGTGGCTGATAAAGACAATAGCCCAAGTTGTTATTTTCTGACAACACATCAGCGTATTGTCATGACAGCTTTCAATGCATTCTCACGTATGAGTTGTCTAGTGTATCAAGAGAGAGGGGTGAGACAAAAGAATCAATGATTGCATTAATTAGTATGCAAATATACTTTAAAATATTCGTGGCAACAACTCTTGATATTACATTCGCACACGAAGTCTGGACATCACATTTGCACACAAAATCTGGACATCACATTTGCACACAAAATCTGGACATCACATTTGCACACGAAGTCTGGACATCACATTTGCACACGAAGTCTGGACATCACATTTGCACACGAAGTCTGGACATCACATTTGCACACGAAGTCTGGACATCACATTTGCACACAAAATCTGGACATCACATTTGCACGCGCAGTCTGGACATCACACTTGCACACGATGTCTGGACATCACATTCGCACACGAAGTCTGGACATCACATTCGCACACGAAGTCTGGACATCACATTCGCACACGAAGTCTGGACATCACATTTGCACTCGTCGCCTAAACCTTAAAAAAACAGACACAGTTGTGTTTCATATTTGGAAGATTTTAATTATGGTCTTATTGATACTTAAGTATCGACAAGCTTTGTATTAAGTATTTTAAAAGCAAGTAACTTGTATGCACTTTTCGGCAGTTATTAATACAATCTCCAAGCTCTTCTCCTTGTAGTTCAATCTAATTGTTATTTTAATGAACTATTTCAACAGTTATCGTTCACTATAAAGTCCCTGACATGAATGAGTTGGTCTATTTATTTCGAAACATCTCCCAAACCTTCCTCCTTTTAGTTTCTGGCGTATTTCTCTTGGCTCCAAAATATCGACCCTACATATCACTTACATACATACATATCGCTTTCCCTTCATTTTTTTAAAATTGCTTTTTGATTGATAACCGGATCTTAAAACTTAAAATGTAAACAAAGAGCAGATTACTGGGATTAACTTGATTTGGGAAATCTCGTATTAAGACATTGTAACACGCTAAGATTACTAGCAGACGACGTATTTGTGTCGATTTTGGAATCAAACGTTCGTTTTGCAAGTATTTATTTATTTTAGACATTTCGTGGTTCTTCCTGATTAAGTTTAAGTTTGTAATGTCAATGAATACAAACCCACAGAACCCAATTTGTGTATTAATGTTCTCTTTCAAGTTGATTTTCCCTAACTCTAAGGGTAGCGCGACTATCATTTGTAGTGACCTAGTTTAGTTTAGAGATTATGTTAGTTTTGTAAATAAATATATTCATTGCTTTTAGTGACGTCGTCAGACAGACGAATGACGTTGCAGAATACGGGTACATTAGAGAAGACTATGGCTAGGGCTTAGAGAAAGATGGATATTGACTAAAATTGCTAAGTAAGCGACGGATAGAGAGACAAGATCTTCATCAGTTTTACTAAGTATATCATAGTTTAATGTGGTGTCCTTTGATATTTTCGAACTCACATCAAGTGAGGTAGTGTTAGACAACACACACCATCCAAGCCAGGACACGGTAAAAATCAAGTCTAGACAACACACAACATCCAAGTCAGGACACAGTAAACATCAAGTGTTAGACAACACACAACATCCAAGCCAGGACAAAGTAAACATCAAGTGTTAGACAACACACAACACCCAAGCCAGGACACAGTAAACATCAAGTGCTAGACAACACACAACATCCAAGTCAGGACACAGTAAACATCAAGTGTTAGACCACACACAACATCCAAGCCAGGACACAGTAAACATCAAGTGTTAGACAACACACAACATCCAAGTCAGGACACGGTAAACATCAAGTGTTAGACCACACACAACATCCAAGCCAAGACACGGTAAACATCAAGTGTTAGACAACACACAACGTCCAAGTCAGGCCACAGTAAACATCAAGTGTTAGACAACACACAACATCCAAGCCAGGACACGGTAAACATCAAGTGTTAGATAACACACAACATCCAAGTCAGGACACAGTAAACATCAAGTGTTAGACAACACACAACATCTAAGCCAGGACACAGTAAACATCAAGTGCTAGACAACACACAACATCCAAGTCAGGACACAGTAAACATCAAGTGTTAGACCACACACAACATCCAAGCCAGGACAAAGTAAACATCAAAAGTTAGACCACACACAACATCCAAGCCAGGACACAGTAAACATCAAGTGTTAGACAACACACAACATCCAAGTCAGGACACGGTAAACATCAAGTGTTAGACCACACACAACATCCAAGCCAAGACACGGTAAACATCAAGTGTTAGACAACACACAACATCCAAGTCAGGCCACAGTAAACATCAAGTGTTAGACAACACACAACATCCAAGCCAGGACACGGTAAACATCAAGTGTTAGATAACACACAACATCCAAGTCAGGACACAGTAAACATCAAGTGTTAGACAACACACAACATCTAAGCCAGGACACAGTAAACATCAAGTGTTAGACAACACACAACATCCAAGTCAGGACACAGTAAACATCAAGTGTGAGACAACACACAACATCCAAGTCAGGACACAGTAAACATCAAGTGTTAGACAACACACAACATCTAAGCCAGGACACAGTAAACATCAAGTGTTAGACAACACACAACATCCAAGCCAGGACACAGTAAACATCAAGTGTTAGACAACACACAACATCCAAGTCAGGCCACAGTAAACATCAAGACATCTCTAAGAGTAGCGCGCGCATCATTAAACATTAAGACTTCCTTTCATAACAAAATGGCGATTGAAGCGATATTCTTTCTAAGAGACATTGTGAGGAACTCTCTAACAAAGGGGATCGATTTTTGTCCTCCCTATATATTTAGGACCAGCCCAATGGTGGAATGCCCTAGGCCGTCATAAAAGCTGATAACATCAGAGGCACGGGGGATATTGTCTCAATGATCAATTGATACCGACTAACACTGACCCTGATAAAGATACAAAACAGATATATGAAGTGCAGAAGTAATACTGACCTGATACAGATTTGATACATGTAGATGGCTTACAGGAAGGCGTGATGGATAAGAATACGGATATACTATAGCGCATATGTTTTTGTAAGTCATAAGGAGATATATAACTACAAAAAGCGAAGGTGACTCTATATCTTGGATATTTATACAATATGGTAGTTTTTTTTAAATGTATCTTTACTGGGTAACTCTAAAACGTAGCACTAAAAGGTAACATGTTGGGCTACTTTTTCAAGTTACGTTATAACCTATATACCATCACAGGGTAGCATCTGTAGACCATCACATGGTAGCACTTTTGAGATCTTTATGTGTCTATTTTTTGTTTGTTTAATTTAGGGGGCTACCCAATAACTAAAACTTGAAAAAGTTTCACAACGTTGAAATCTGCATGTATTGTAAACACCCGGTCAATATACTCGTATTTAGTGTCTTCTACATTAGTTCTTGTAAACTTCTCACCACAAAACGTAGTGCTGCTGGTTTAAGTGGTTTACTTTTTACTGTTTAGATTTTATATATAACATGAATGTTTAAGGATTGGACAAAAATAAAACAATACAAGAGGTATATTATATAACGAAATTGGACAAGTCATCAGTGAATTAACTAAACCAGAGATAATTGCGAAACTAAGTGAGAAAATGCTTCTATAGAAGCATTTGTATGAGCAGATTTTAATACCGTACATTAAAATAGATTTAAAAGAGTTGGTGTTAAACTCAGAGGTGGCCCCGAAGGGTCCATCCATAGGTCTTTTGTTTGGTAAGAAATGCATGTAAAATGCAGGTTTCAATATTTTCAGAAGCTATAAAGTACAAACTATCAACAATCAAAATCTTAAGAATGAAATGCCTTCAGATTTGAGACAGTTGATACTGACCACCTGGAGCCGGGTAAATAAACAACATATCTTTGTTATCTTACCTAGATCTATACAAGCCCAGGGTTCGATCTCAATGTGTGTTTTTTTAAATACTTTTTCAGAGTACCCTAAGAAGTGTTGCTACTGTATCATTCTCGAATAATGTTTGTAAGTTATCCAAGGTCTTGTCTATTGGTACTGAGTAGGTAGCGACTTGACAGGGACTTAAAGACTGGTGGGTCTTAGTTTAACGTTTCTATTAAGTCTGGTGGGGGAGGGGGTGTCACGCCTATCACCCTCATCGTCCCTATGTTACACACATACACACACAGATTGTTATCACAGGGACATTGCAGGTTACAGGTAAAACGCTAATTATAAGTTACGGATTGATAGAAAGGCTAAGATCTGTGACTTGATTCTCGATGTGCCTCTCTTGTAGTGCACATATACAGACTGATAAGGCGAGTAAATAAACACACCCAGAATATACTGACACGCACACACACACTTAGCAACACGCTTGTACATAGAGTGTGCGCTTGCAGACAACTGCCTTTCATTGACAGCAACACATACACACATGAACACGCCTTGCACAAGAGTGCGCATTTAAAAAAAAAAAAAGGGATATATGACAATAGCCAAGTACACACACAGGGAGTGACACTCTGCCACGAGGTTGTATCGAACAATAAATTATCTTGTTTCGAAGCAGCCCGTCTTTATCTCTGAGTAGCTTGTTTAACTGTTGCATCCATGGGTTGGGGGGGAGGGGTCAGATCGAAGGCGAGCAACAACCAAGATATAGTTTCCCTTTCAGACATTGAGATCCATAGGGTTGATGATGTAAAGGTCATCCGTTTCTGTGACACACGGTTAACGAAGATGTCATGTCGCCAGCACAACGACCAACTGCCTTTACTTTTTTCCCCCAATTAATGTTAGATACCCATTAGAGCTGGGTGGACTTAGGGAGGCGCCCAAAAGATCTCGAAACAAGAATTCCCAGTCTTCACCAGGATTCGAATCCGGGACCACGACCTCGCCTCCTAGAACCAAGAGATGAATATGAACTATTTTGCATTCCCATGCATTACATCTAGCAACAGTTTGAAACAGAAACAGTATGGAAAATGATAAGGGCTACCAGACATCTGACAAAAGGAGGACATGTCCTTCGTTTGGAAATCAAGTCCTCCATTTAGCAGTTTTGGCCATTGTGAAATTTCCGGCTTTCATTCTGATTTCTGCAATAGTGTATTATCCATGAATCTAATTCTGTCTTTCATATCTGCGTTCAAGAAACTCAATTCATGTGTACGCACAGTCAAGGATGTTTAAAAAATAAAGTAATCTGTTACTCGGAGCTCCAAAATATCGGATTCTTTGTTTCGCTTGCATTCCCAGACGTAATTTGAACGTTCATAAGACGTTTTCATTCGTTAATGCGACGTGGGCATTCTGGGAGTTTCACACTATATATGTTCATTCCGCGACAATGTCAAAGACTGTACTAAACAGCTCTCACCGTTGTCAAAGAAATAATGAAATTAGTTTGTGCTACAGGCAACAAGTGTAAAAACATGATTCTGCTGAGTCTGATGAAAAGGGCATACAAATTATTACATACCATTTAAACCATTGTTGATCAACATGTATACGCTGAGTAGACTCAGCAGGTAGCTATTTATTGCCCTAAGATGACAATCTCAATGAGGAATTAACGTGAAATTGTTTTAGAACATTGTCGTATCGTCACAAGGTTTTTCCATCATTCTTAAAAAAAAAAAAACTTGCAGTATATAGGAATATAGCACTCAGTAATGTGTAATAGGAACATAGCACACAGTAATGTGTAATAGGAACATAGCACACAGTAATGTGTAATAGGAACATAGCACTCAGTAATGTGTAATAGGAACATAGCACTCAGTAATGTGTAATAGGAACATAGCACACAGTAATGTGTAATAGGAACATAGCACACAGTAATGTGTAATAGGAACATAGCACTCAGTAATGTGTAATAGGAACATAGCACTCAGTAATGTGTAATAGGAACATAGCACTCAGTAATGTGTAATAGGAACATAGGACTCAGTAATGTGTAATAGGAACATAGCACACAGTAATGTGTAATAGGAACATAGCACACAGTAATGTGTAATAGGAACATAGCACTCAGTAATGTGTAATAGGAACATAGCACTCAGTAATGTGTAATAGGAACATAGCACTCAGTAATGTGTAATAGGAACATAGCACACAGTAATGTGTAATAGGAACATAGCACACAGTAATGTGTAATAGGAACATAGCACTCAGTAATGTGTAATAGGAACATAGCACTCAGTAATGTGTAATAGGAACATAGCACACAGTAATGTGTAATAGGAACATAGCACTCAGTAATGTGTACTAGGAACATAGCACACAGTAATGTGTAATAGTAACATAGCACACAGTAATGTGTAATAGGAACATAGCACACAGTAATGTGTAATAGGAACATAGCACTCAGTTATGTGTAATAGGAACATAGCACTCAGTAATGTGTAATAGGAACATAGCACTCAGTAATGTGTAAAAAGAACATAGCACTCAGTAATGTGTAAAAGGAACATAGCACACAGTAATGTGTAATAGGAACATAGCACTCAGTAATGTGTAATATGAACATAGCACTCAGTAATGTGTAAAAGGAACATAGCACTCAGTAATGTGTAATAGGAACATAGCACTCAGTAATGTGTAATTGGAACATAGCACTCAGTAATGTGTAATAGGAACATAGCACTCAGTAATGTGTAATAGGAACATAGCACTCAGTAATGTGTAATTGGAACATAGCACTCAGTAATGTGTAATAGGAACATAGCACTCAGTAATGTGTAATAGGAACATAGCACTCAGTAATGTGTAATAGGAACATAGCACTCAGTAATGTGTAATAGGAACATAGCACTCAGTAATGTGTAATAGTAACATAGCACACAGTAATGTGTAATAGGAACATAGCACTCAGTAATGTGTGAGGTGGGACAAACTATTTAATACTAAAGGAATGAAAGGGTCCCAGACTGATATTATATGAATAAGGAAAACGTGTGTGTCTGTCTGTCAGGAGTTGAATTCTTGAGGAATCTTAAAGGGAGGGAAGTCACTTAAGAAATTTTATACACGATTAATGCGAGAGGAATTTGGCGTAAGCTATTTATTTTAGACACAGTGTGTGTGTGCGTATGTGTGTGTGTGGAGTTTGTTTACAGCCTAACATTTGTTACTTGCGGAATAAAAAGAACAAAAAAAGGGGGGGGGGGGTCTAGACGGTCGGTAACGAGAAAAACGCAATAAAAAGTGTTTCACCGTTGCGCCTTGTCCACATATTATCGTTATGTTTGTAGTAAAAATGGATTTCGAGGTGCACAAGTTGGAAACATGTCGCCCATGCTTTCGATGCACCTGATGCACTGTTCCCAAGCATGGCGTAGAATTATCATTGAGTATATATGTCTTTTTTTTCCTAGTCTCAAAATCCAATGAAATTAAAGTTCTGATTACCAGCGGCGCGTTGATGACAGTCAATGACATTTCTGTGCCGCGACCTCTCGACCTTAAGTTCTGTTGTTTAACGCCTGCACGCCTTTAAGTAGCCCGACAAAATAACCTTCGTATACACGGGTGTTTTGTTCAAAACTGACCTTCATGAAGAATGGTCCTTAAAGACCGAGAGATAGAGAGAGAGAGAGAGAGAAAGAGAGAGAAAAAGAGAGAGATTTTGTTACATTAGGTGGAAGGTCCATAAAGACCGAGAGAGAGAGAGAGAAAGAGAGAAACAACATGTTAAATTAGACGGAACATGCATGCAAACACTTCTACTGTATTTGCTAACGCAGATAGAAATAGAGTGGCTATGCTTCAAAAAGTTTTGTCACTAACATTGTATACAACCACAAACTCCTTACATTATAAGTAACAAACATTGTATACAACCACAAACTCCTTACATTAATTATAAGTAACAAACATTGTATACAACCACAAACTTTCTTACATTATAAGTAACAAACATTGTATACAACCACAAACTTTCTTACATTATAAGTAACAAACATTGTATACAACCACAAACTCCTTACATTATAAGTAACAAACATTGTATACAACCACAAACTCCTTACATTAATTATAAGTAACAAACATTGTATACAACCACAAACTTTCTTACATTATAAGTAACAAACATTGTATACAACCACAAACTTTCTTACATTATAAGTAACAAACATTGTATACAACCACGACTACCTTACATTATAAGTAACAAACATTGTATACAACCACGACTACCTTGCATTATAAGTAATAAACATTCCTTAAAAACAAAAACAAAAAAACGCAAAATATGGTTTAAAAAATCTTTTTTTTTAATACAAAGTTTATCTAATGGAAAGAAATTTGCGATTACAACTATATCTCTCAACTATGTAGAAGTTTTTTTCCTTGATCGATATCAAACAAAATTAACTAATCACCAATAATTAATTGACTAACTGGTTATTTTTTTTTTAAATCGATGTATGTTTTGTTAGGGACAATAAATTGAAGTTTCAAGTTATCACTTGATGCTCCGAGAATGGGTGTGGGAGAAATGACGTGCTCAATTCTTGAATGGGAAGAAATGCTACATATTTGGCCGATTCTGCGAATAGTTAACGATTTATTTCCATTGTAATTAATTGACTAATGGTTGTTTATTTCCATTGATTCACGTCTTGTGCATGCCAATAAATAATTGTGTAAAGTTTCAACTTGATCCAAGACTGGATGTGAGAGAAATAACGTGGACACACTTTGGACCAGACAGACAGGGAAGTAATCGACGCTATCAAAAAGATGTCAATTACGTCTTACGCATATACATTTAGTTGTGCAACCTAATGAGAGTCTCAAACTCTGCTAAATCGTTGGTTTAGCAGGCTTCAACGTTCTATGACCTATTGGTACACAGAAAGTAAAGAGAACTTCACGTCTTAGCACCACATCCACATATGAAATAAGAATTGCCTATTTCTTTGTTTTATTATGCTGGCTTTCGTGTAGAGTGTATTGTCCTATATAAATGCTCAAAATGTTCTGCCAGTGTCAAGCTGCGGTGTGATATCAATTTAAGCAGTTTCCAGTATATTTTAAGAAAGGCAAGGCCGCGGGACGCATATTTGAATTTGAGACTCAAGGAAAAGCCCTTGTTGACGGCGAAATGAAAACTTAAATGGACCGCCGTTGGACAACGGCTTTGTCAGGAAGATGTACGGTAAAATATGCAGGTCGCATCAGGGTTTGCGTAGTCACATGAAATAGTGCACTCATTCTTAACATTCGCAATCGAAGACATTACCATTATTGTAAATACAACTAAACTATAGATCTAAGTCAGTGAGATAGGGACCTACTCAAATGGTTTTAAAAAATGTCAATCAAATAATGTTAAATAAAAGGCGCCTAATATTAACAGAAACCCCAAAAATACAAATTTGATTAACAGTTGTAGACTGGGTGTTTTTATGCAGGACATCGACAGTCGCGCTGGTTTGCACTCCCAGTGAACGGACCAAGAACCAACGTGCTTTCTACAAAGCTATCAAGTTATTGAATTGATTAGACTTGATTGTTTCAATACTGACCTGAACTATGCAATAATCCTAAGCGTTCAGCAGTAAGGAAAGTAGGTCTTAGGAAAGTATCCAAAACACTTACAATGTGAACTTGTAAGTAACTAGTGTACACAAAGTCAAGTCTATTTCAGATCTATGTCACTTTTGTGTGTGTGTGTTGTTAATACAGACCAGTGTTATTTCCTAGCCTAGACCTCTCTAGGACACACGAAGAAATGCCAGTGGCTACTGAAGTGTGTCAGGTACACTACCTGTTGCCTTGTTCAACGCTCAGACGATCATTTCCCCCCCCCCTTTAGTTATTGAACTATTCCACTCTTTTTTTTTTAAACACGCCGTTAACCCCCCCCCCCTCTCCCCCTCTTTCTCTTGGTAGAACAGATCTGAATGGGTCGATCGTGTCCTTACGACATCCAGAAGGGCGTGTCAGCGGTATTAAAGGGACTGCGAGGTCTGAAACAGAGGGGGGGGGGGGGTGCGAGAGACGGAGAGCCACAGGAGTGGCGACAAGAGACGAAGGTAGGGGTGGGGGGATTTAAGTGTGTGTGTGGGGGGGGGGGGAGAAATCAGCATCTTAGCATCTTCCTGATTTCAAATACAAAAATGGAAACCGATTGACAGAGGAGATGTAGTCACGTGGTTTTGACGGATTAACGCGTCCAGTGAGAGAAATGGGGCGAGAAAGAGAGAGAGAGTTTATGTGTATTGAAAGCGAGAACATTGTAGCAGTGACACAGAAAGTGACATTTTATTTGTCAAAATATTTGTTACTTAACTTAGACGACAGGTCAACTGATAAGGGAGAGCAGGGATTTGCACGTATATATATATATCTTGGGCGTAGCCGGGGGGGGGGGGGTTTGGGATTCAACCCCCCGAAATGAAATCCCCCCCCGGGGGCGGACTTTAGTGACTGATCTTTTGCTTTTATTTTGTTTATTTTAGGTGTAATTTTAATACTAAACCATCACTTGCCCTAGCACAGCCAAGGGGGTTTTGAGTTAAAAGCCCCCTACCAGGGGGTTTTGAGTTTGAAACCCCCTACCTGGGGTTTTTGAGTTTGAAACCCCAAACCAAGGGGTTTTGAATTTGAAACCCCATACCAAGGGGTTTTGAGTTTAAAACCACCTACCAGGGAGTTTTGAGTTTGAAAACCCCTACCAGGAAGTTTTAAGTTTAAAACTCCCCACCAGTGGTTTTGAGTTTAAAACCTTCTACCAGGGGGTTTTGCATTTAAATCCCCCTCTTCTACAAAACAAACAAAAAATGCAAAAGACAATCCCAAAACTCCAAGAGCACATCTAAGGAAGATTTTGATTTTAAACCCCTCTCCAAAATTTACGATAGATCCCTCTTCAATATAAAAAAGCAAATTACACACTCAAATTTCTATGAGCGTAGCTAAAGGAGTTTTGAGTTTAACCCCCCCGCCAGTGGGGTTTGAAGCTAAAAAAAAAAACTTCTTAATAAAAAAAAAGAATTGCAATCAAAATGCTATGAGCGTAGCCAAGCCTATTGGGTGTTTTGAGTTTACATTTTCCTTCATAGGGGTTTGATGTAAAAAAAAATACCTCTTCAATATTAAAAAAAAAGCAAATTACACTCTAAAATTCTTTGAGCGTAGCCAAGCCAATGGGGGGTTTTGAGTTTCAACCCCTCTCCTCCAGATGGCTTTTTTAAAAGTTTAAAACCCCTTAAGATAGTTTTTGAGTTTAAAATCCCCCCACAGAGCGTTTTAAGGTTGATAGCCTCTCTCTTCAATATTATTTCTAAAGCAAACTATAGTCACCAAATTTTATGACCGTAGCTAAATGTGGTTTTGAATTTAAAAAAAAACAACTCCAGATATATTTTAGTTTAAAACTCCCCACAGATTATTTTGACGATAAGACTTCCCTTTTCGCTTTACATCTAAAGCAACAAACTACAGTCACCTAATTCCAAGATCGTAGTTAAGAGAAATTACATATGTCTACCAGTGGCTGGGTTCCATTAATAAAGTGCAATGAATAGTCATCTGCCGAAATTGAAAAGCACTAAATATGGCTCTACAAAGATGGCTAAGACGGTTTTTAGGAGTAAGTTATAGAGATCGGGTCTAAATCAAGGAAATCCTATGCCAAAGTGGGAGTCGACCCCTTAGTAAGATTGTGACAGAGCGTCGTATGAGGTTTGCTGGACAAAATGAATTACACATAAGAAGAGTTGCGATGACATCCTAGTACAACTTGGCGCCACACTTTCATGGAGGTCCTCAAAGCAGGTGGGAAGAGGCTTCAGACATTGCCAGTGACAGATTTTTATGGAAACAGCTTGCCAGCAAATGCCACGAAAGGCGCGGTAGGGTCGAAGTCAGTAAGAATAGCACATTAGGTTTTTGAAATAAAACGTTTTAATAGCAATAAATGCAGTGTAGGTACCTCAGAATATGCATTTAGTTGGCTTCAATACCAGAAATAGTGCTTGGCGGCGGGGCTTAGCCCCGCGCTGGGGGAGCTCCTAGCGCTCTCACAGACCCCTTGCTGGCAAGGGCGAGGGGTCTACAATTTTTTCACTAACTCCAGGAAGAAACTTTTCAAGGGCACAATAAACGTCTTCCAAAAGAATGAAGGCCAGAATGTAATTATGTACACACACACACTCATATCCATCCATACAAACATATATATATATATATATATAATTCGGGGGAGGGGCAGAAAAAATCCCCCCCAACCCCCCCCCCCCTCGAAAAAAAATCCTGGCTACGCCCATGATATATATATATATATATATATAGCAGAATTTAGCGAAGCAAAATAAAGACAACAAATTAATTACAAAGCACACAGTTACAAAAAAAAAAGTTAAAAAATTCCGAACTATAAGAATTAAACAGACCAATTAAACTTCATTTTCCGATCATATATAAAGACAACTAATATTAGTTAAAATATATCACAACATACTGTATACGAAAAGATGAAATGTATTATGAAATACATTAATGGCTTAAAAAAAAAAGCTTATACAAAGTTTTTAGGCTTTTAAAAGCTTTTGCAAAAAAAAAAAAAAGGTGGGGGCGACTTCAATTCGAACCCTTCACCCACGCCTCCCCCAGCTCTAGTAGACATTCCAATGACCCTGCTAGGGACTGCAACACCATTGTATAGTTGTGTATTGTTTGTTTAAAATTGACTTTAAAGCGATGACATATAAAGGGAACTAATGCAGCGTATACCACCACTTCAGTTAAATACAATTTCTTTCACTTGTTCGAGATACCAAACAAAAGAATTTATCAACCAATTGGTTAATTTTGTTTATTGATTCTTGTGTTGTCAGGAAAAAAAAATAATTGTAAAAAATTTCAGCTTGATCCGAGATTGGGTGTCGGACAAACAAGGTGTACAAACTTTTACCTGACAGGCAGTGAGTTGATATAAGCTGTGTAAATTACATGTAACAGAAGAGATCATATATAGATTTCCTGTTTTGTGTATCCCACCCTTTTTTTTATTTTTAAGACCAGAGACACTCACTCGCATCATCTTTCCCGCGCTTTTTAAAAAGGCGTCTGTTCATTAATTCAACAACATAACCGGAAAGAATTTGTGAGGACATAAGTTTTGAGGAGAGAAGTTGTGAGGACATAAGTTTTGAGGAGAGAAGTTGTGAGGACATAAGTTTTGAGGAGAGAAGTTGTGAGGACATAAGTTTTGAGGAGAGAAGTTGTGAGGACATAAGTTTTGAGGAGAGAAGTTGTGAGGACATAAGTTTTGAGGAGAGAAGTTGTGAGGACATAAGTTTTGAGGAGAGAAGTTGTGAGGACATAAGTTTTGAGGAGAGAAGTTGTGAGGACATAAGTTTTGAGGAGAGAATTTGTGAGGACATAAGTTTTGAGGAGAGAAGTTGTGAGGACATAAGTTTTGAGGAGAGAAGTTGTGAGGACATAAGTTTTGAGGAGAGAAGTTGTGAGGACATAAGTTTTGAGGAGAGAAGTTGTGAGGACATAAGTTTTGAGGAGAGAAGTTGTGAGGACATAAGTTTTGAGGAGAGAAGTTGTGAGGACATAAGTTTTGAGGAGAGAAGTTGTGAGGACATAAGTTTTGAGGAGAGAAGTTGTGAGGACATAAGTTTTGAGGAGAGAAGTTGTGAGGACATAAGTTTTGAGGAGAGAAGTTGTGAGGACATAAGTTTTGAGAAGAGAAGTTGTGAGAACATAAGTTTTGAGGAGAGAAGTTGTGAGGACATAAGTTTTGAGGAGAGAAGTTTTGAGGAGAGAAGTTTTGAGGAGAGAAGTTTTGAGGAGAGAAGTTTTGAGGAGAGAAGTTTTGAGGAGAGAAGTTTTGAGGAGAGAAGTTTTGAGAAGAGAAGTTTTGATTTACTCCAAACCTCCGTTTTTTTGTGTGTGTGTGTGAATGAAGGTCCAGCACGTTTTCTTTCTATCCCACACCTATACATTTCCACTAGGGTTGGCCAATCTTTTTCGGGGGCCCTATAGGAATTTCCAACACGTTTGTCATGGACCGCATCATGTAAAAAAAAAAAAAAACACGAATAATCGACTGCAATGGAACCCCGCCTCTGAGGTTTTATTGTGCAGGGATGAGACCTGCATCTTTGGCCGGATGGGACCTGCGTCTATGGCCGGATGAGATAAGCGTCCTTGGCCAGATGGGACCTGCGCCTATGGCCGGATGAGACCTGCGGCTTTGGCCGGATGAGACCTGCGTCTATGGCCGGATGAGACTTGCGTCTATGGCCGGATGAGACCTGCGGTTTGTTTTCTGTCCTTTGGTCTATCGGTTTGTTATTTGGACTGAAACTATGAATATTAGTCGTTTAGTCTATCATAGTCAGTTGTTTACAGTGTCACGTATCTGTTCTTTTTGTCTGTCATATTGTCTGCCTGTTGTTTAGCCTGTCATATTGTCTGTCATTTGGTCTGTGGCTTTGTCTGCCTGTCATTTATCTTATCCTTCTGTCTGTCATTTTCTCTGTTACTTGCTGTCACTGTCTGCCTGTCATTGAGTTTGTTACTCTGTCATTGGATCTTTCACTTTGTCTTTCATTTAGTTAGCTTCTTTGTCTGATAACAGAAATAATTACACTTTAAGGACCAAAAATAAATGAAATGAAAAAAAAATAGAAAAAAAAACAAATAACGGAAGCTGGAAAAAAAACAACACACACAGCAAAAAACTTGACCTATATATTAAATGTAACTTCTTGAGCGCTTTCACCAAAGATGTTTGCGCTCCATCATGGACATACGGTGGCAAGACCGCACTACAAACAGCGATGTCCTTGCGAACGCCGGTATGAACAGTATAGAGGGACTTTCTATGGTCCGACAGTTACGCTGGCAGGGCACGTATCACGTATGGGAGATGAACGTATGCCAAAGGCAGTCCTTTTTGGTGAGCTGAAAGGTGGTCGATGTAACAGAGGCGCCCCACGGAAACGCTTCAAGGACCAGCTTAGGCGTCAAATTTCCTTGGCTGACATAGAAGAGAGCACCTGGTTGCATGCGGCCTCAGAACGAGACAGCTGGATGTCACTCACGAAGGCCGCGGAATATACATTTGAGACCAAAAGAAAATCCGCTGCCAAGGACAAACACAGACGGCGAAAAGAAAATCCAAATAGACCATCTGCGGACAATGGTTATGCTTGCCCTGGAGGTGGCAAAATATGTAGGTCACAGTTGGGGCTATGAAGCCACGGGAATTACTGCATTCCTCAATAATCTTCGAACTCGAAGACACACCTTATTATTATATTAAATGTACATAGAAATTAGGCATTCAATCGAAAAAAAAAAGGGGGTGGGGGGTAAAATAATAATTTCGATACCAGATTAAGTGTCATAGCTTGACATCTGTAACAAGTATCTCACACTGGATGAAGCACTGGATGAAACATCGGCCTGACATCTGGACTACATCATTCCGGCCAAATTCAGCCAGCACTTGATTCGAGATCGTCTAATCCTCGCAAAGTAGTCGAGTTTCTAAATCATTCCGTCTGTCACAGCTTTCCTATTATATTTATAATAATAAATCGATAGAATCTACCTTAGGTCTCGATACGTCTAGGTGTCCTTGGTTCAGTTCTAGTTAACGAAATGAAACAATGAAACCACTAGATCAAACACATAAACTTTAATCATCTTTACTGCATATCACACACGCTGGTCTCTCTCTGACAACAAAACACACTTCCGGTCATTCGCGCAGATTGTAAAAATAGATTATACATACATACACACATTCATCCGTGACATCTCGCCCCTTCTAAAATTATAATCGATTTTTACACAGATTACTAAATAAAACGATTATAAAACAAATATCAAACATTACACCACAATACGACAAAAATGTTAATTCGATAGGCCACAAAGGCTCTGGGTATGCCACACAGGCGTTTATGTATCCATACAGACTTAAACATAGTCACAAAGATCTTGATGTAGTCAAACAGACTTCAATGCAGTCGCACAGACTAAGTAATAGACACACAGTCTATATTTAAGACACACAGCCTTAAAAGATGAAGACACAAAGTCTTAGTTGTAGACAGAAAGTTTACCATCAAGCAACAAAGTCTAAACTGTTGAAGTCTTTGATGAAGCAACACATGCTTGTGAGAAGCCACGTAGGTTTATATCTATGATAAGCGTGACAGAATGTCCGCTACGACGTTTCCTTTACCTGGAATATGCTGCACTTCGAACTGAAGGTCCTGAAGCATTAGGGCCCAGCGAGTTACCCTGGAATTCACCGACTTACGTGTGTTTAAACAGCTTAAGAGTCCATAATCTGTACGGAGTACGAATGTTCTGCCCAACAGGTATCTGTATCCTCTTTTAGACATAGGGTTTATGGGACCCACAATGTCTACGGCCACTTTCTGAAATGGTCTATCTTGCAGATCTGTGAACAGTAGTGGGGCTTTTGTATAACGATCTCTGGGCTTTGTACTGGCACAAGTGCTGCACGCTGAACAATATTTTTTCACATCTTTAAATATTCCTGGCAAGTAAAAGTTACTCAGAATTCTTTGTCTTGTTCGTGCTGTCCCCATATGACCCACAAAAGGTGAGTCATGACCTAACTCCAAAATTCTGTTTCTGTCGGCGGCAGGAATGACTAGCTGTAGTTTCTCTTTGTTATCTTGTCTCATCAGAAGTCCATTTCTCACTTTAAATTTACTGGTGGGACGCTTCGCCAATTCAAAAAGGTTAACCAATTTTTGGTCCTCCTTTTGTTTCAATGCATAACTGGATGTTAATTCTGATTCTGGCTGTTCAATCTGACTATGTAGGATCGGTTGTCCCATGTTTTCTATTACACCAGATTGAGATCTAGTTACCACATTTGTAACTTCTGACATTGCTGATCTTTGCCACTTGTAGATATCTGTGATGGTAGGCTCAGTTATGCCAGTCACGTTTCCTAGAATCAAGTCAGATGCAGGCCTCTCCAACACACATGCTTCAACTTTCCCAGATTAAAATGGCGTATCAATGTCAATGACAGCTGTGAGATATTCTTCAATAGTTCCTCCAAATGTCATACACTGGACTTTCTTACCCGTCAACTGGTGAGGGTGCACATGTAGTCTCTTCACTCCGATTGTGGTCGCTCCTGTGTCTCTCAAGACCCAAATAGATTTTTTCCCAACAAATCCAGGATACATTTTTAGTTTCCCAGCGTCACACGTGACAGCTCCAGCAGCCATCTGAATCTGGTCAGAGTCATGAGGGAGTTGTTCACCATGGTGATAGTCTAGGTAAACTGACGCATTGTATGGATGTCCAATTGGTCTTCCTCTGTTGCTGGTTTTAAACTCCTGACTTCTGCTTGAACCCATAGTCTCATTTCGTCTTAATGGGCTTTTGTTTCTACATTGGGCTGCTAAATGTCCCGTTTTGAAACACTAAAACATTTTTCGACGTATCTTTCGGTTTCCTTTCATGTAGAAAAGCCACTAACTGAGGATTGCAAGATGTGAGGATCTTGTCTCGGATGAACAGATCAATGAGACCTTCGAATGTCTTTTCAGTATTAGACAATTCAACCCAACGCATTAAGTATCTTGTTATGTCCTCAACAAATTCATAGAATGGCTGGTTTCTCTCTGGTTTAGCTTTATGGAACTCCTCTCTATACCCATCATCTGTCAAGTTGTATCTTTTCATTAGTACTTCCTTCACCTTGTCATATTCTTCTAAATCTTTCTTTGAAAAGTTGATACAAGCTTGCAGTGCCTTTCCCTGTAATAATGTGTAAAGATGACTTCTCCATTGAGTTTTAGGTATATCTGTAGCTTGAGCATGTACTTCAAATCTCGCCAAATATGCATCCATTTGATCCACGTTCTCATTGAAAGGTGGCAACTTTGGCTTCCATACAGATTTTATATGCTCTTTGATTTCTCCTTGTGTATCCCTAAGCTCCAACTCTCTTACTCTCAATTTGTGTATTTCTACCTCAGCTTCTTTCTCTTTAGCTCTCACTTCTCTTTCTTCTCTTTCTTTCACCCAATCCTGTGCAAATTCTAAAAATAGATTATACATACATACATACACACATTCATCCGTGACACCGTCACTCCCTGGTATCTGTAGGGCGTGCAAGCTAACCACACATTAGTTGTTTGTCCAGATTTTAATAGATAGGGCGTGCTAGCTAAACCCAAATTAGTTGTTGGTCCAGATTTTAATCTCCACAAGTTAATTCGGGACCGGCAGAGACTCAACTGAGGCAAACCAAAATCAATGGTTAGACACACACGTATGAATCAGTTATCTTCTTGGCTTATACTTTAAACTACTTTAGAGGATTTCTTTTAAATGCTATTAAGTTTTAGGCTTTCTCATAAGGTATTCATTTTAATTAGAGATATATATATCGTAACGTGATCAGTTTTAAAGTCTTGTTCTTCAATGAGCTTTTCGTATGTCATTATATGAAATCATAGTTATCAAGAGCTTTAATCATTAAGCAGCTTGTTCATTGCATCGATGTGTTTTGTTTTTGTGTAGCATTCTTTAGCATAAACATACATTGGACAGTAACAGGTTCAAACATAATTCTGTGTGATTCTATTGTATACCCCTTGTATACTGGGTGGTTCTGTTGTATGCCCACGTATCATTCTGTTGTATGCCTATGTATCCTTCAGTATGATTCTGTTGTATGCCCATCTACCAATCAGTATTGTTATGTTGTATGCCCATCTAGCAATCAGTATGGTTATGTTGTATGCCCTTGTAGCATTAAGTATGATTCTGTTGTATGCCCATGTATCATTCTGTATGATTCTGTTGTATGCCCATGTATCCTTCTGTATGATCCTGTTGTATGCCCATGTATCATTCTGTAGGATTCTGTTGTATGCCCATGTATCCTTCTGTATGATTCTGTTGTATGCCCATGTATCATTCTGTGGGATTCAGTTTTATGCCCATGTAGCATTCTGTATGATCCTGTTGTATGCCCATGTAGCATTCTGTAGGATTCAGTAGATACACAAAAGTAGTAGGTGAACCATGACTTCCATGTTGACAATAAGCCAAATCAGGGTCAAACTGGCTATATGGGCAACTGGACAAATGACCGGTGGAGCTGCGGAATGGGCCACATTAAATGTGAGTAAGCACCGTAAAGATGATTGGCCTCGTCTAACCTTTTATAAAAGTTCTTTACAGATTTAATTGTGTAATACTAGTCACATATTCCGAAATAATGGATTCCTTATACCCCTATTCCGTGCTTCTGTTATTTTTAATCCTCTAATAACACTAAAAGATAAGCAACATAAGACTAGTGTAAACATACTATTGTGAATCTAAAACAGAAGCCTCATCTTAAAAATACGGACTTATTTCTTGATGTTATGGTGTAGGTATGTTTACAGCAGTCTGTAGATCCACTGCTACCGAAACTGATGGATTGTCCTGTCTTATGTGCATTATATTATTGGGATATCGCTTCGTTGCAAGATCCCAGGATTTCTCAGCAAACGAAGTCATTGCCAAATCACAATTATTATTTAAATAGTTCAACATGGTAACCACATAGAAATCGAGAGGAAAATGTAACCCTAACCCTGCCAAGAGATGCAGTCAAACGACTGATTTCCTTGCCAGTTTGGCACAAACAAATTTGATCCGATACGTCGTTGAACCTCATGATAACTATCACGAAGGAACATTCACAACTTCATTGACATTCCTGGTGACCATGGCAGACGACGTAGAGACACGAACTACTATCCACAACGATGCAGACTTTAACGCTTACATTCCTGGATATATATTGCGTCATTAACTTTGTCATTTAATAATGCAGTCATGTTCGTAAGTCACTTGTGAAATAAGGTTTTCTACTAGTTTCTGCCTATAAAGAATAGGCTTGCAAGCATCATAACCCTAGAACCCTTGCAAGGTTTCCTGTTGAAGACTGGTGATACAAACGTTGACCAGAAAGTGTTTCAGACACAAATAGAAATGTAAACGAGTAGTTGGATTACGAGGGGCCTTTCTTATCCCTTGAATGTGGAGACATAGGTCTGTTGTAAGAAGGTCACTTTCTTATCCCTTGAATGTGGAGACATAGGTCTGTTGTAAGAAGGTCAGTTTCTTATCCCTTGAATGTGGAGACATAGGTCTGTTGTAAGAAGGTCACTTTCTTATCCCTTGAATGTGGAGACATAGGTCTGTTGTAAGAAGGTCACTTCCTTATCCCTTGAATGTGGAGACATAGGTCTGTTGTAAGAAGGTCACTTCCTTATCCCTTGAATGTGGAGACAAAGGTCTGTTGTAAGAAGGTCACTTCCTTATCCCTTGAATGTGGAGACATAGGTCTGTTGTAAGAAGGTCACTTCCTTATCCCTTGAATGTGGAGACATATGTCTGTTGTAAGAAGGTCACTTCCTTATCCCTTGAATGTGGAGACATAGGTCTGTAGTAAGAAGGTCACTTCCTTTTCCCATTTTTGGTTTGTTTTGTTTGACATGTTTTGGTTGTTACTTCAAAATCATCATCATCATCATCAAACTCCATTTGAGCGAGGGCTTGAGAGGCGTAAACCCTTTCTTGCAAAAGCCCTGGACAGAAACCCTGCTGTCTTGCGTAGTGCGTATATATCACCATACAGGTCGAGAATTTTTGGTTTCCCAGACCTGTCGAGGGGGAGATCAGCAAGTCTGGGGCAGTCAAACAGAATATGAGGCACGGTTTCCTCTTCTTGCCCGCAACGGGGGCACCGTAAATCGAAATTTGGCCATAGCCGTGAGAAATATGAGCCAACAGGACAGTGGCCTGTCATGCACTGTGCTATAATAGCTTGCTGGACGGCCTCCACCACGGGGAAGTGCGGTCAGGGCGCCTTATGCACTCCTAGACTCCACGGGCTTTTTGGGACTCCAAAATAGCCCAAACGTCCCACAGGACGGCAGGGAGGGGGGGGGGGGGGCGGCGGGCAGAGTTTAAACCCGGGACCAACATAGACGACACTCCAAAGCACATAACACACGACTAGGGAGCCATCAAGTGTTAGACTTTACTCTTTGAGCTACATCAAAATAATGGAATAGATTAATTAAGATTGCGAATAGATTAATTAAGATTGCGAATAGATTAATTAAGATTGCGAATAGATTAATTAAGATTGTGAATAGATTAATTAAGATTGCGAATAGATTAATTAAGATTGCGATTGCACTGTATATTTTTTTGTTTACAAATGGAGATTTCCTATAGCCCCCCTACCCACACAGTCTATTGAAACGTAGAAGGCACAGACATGATTACAAAGCCATGTTTTCATACACATGCCTTCTATGCATATCATATGGTAATGCCCGGCTCGATTTTGCAACCCAGTCCGCACCTGAGCCAAATTTATTTTTATTTCGTCCGAGACCTGAACTGCCATTTCAACAATTTTAAGTTTTGTGTTGGAACCTTTGTAAAAACTTAAGAGTCGCAAGTTACATTTACTACCGTATATACTATACCATAAAGATAATTCAACAGAAGAGGGGAGAAAACTAAGTTACAATACTTTCAACACGGCTTTGCCAGTTACTGCCCTTCCTTGTGCTTCCATTCAGTTCGTTAAGAAATGTATTTAATAAAACGAAATCAAAGTCAATATTTTTTATTCCATTTATAGAAGCCCTTATTCATAAATCCGTTTCGTTATGTATAAATTATGTATATTTATACCCTATCCTACTAACATTTCAGTTATGTCTTTAAAAAAAAAAAAAAGAGAATGTATGTTACGAACATATGATTAAAATCAAATTTTTTAAGAATCCATCTTTCTCATAACTAATTAATGTTAGAATTTTTAAAAAAATGTAATAATTATAATTTATTAAACTCTTGAATCGATAATCCCTTACATTCTTAAATTCCTAAAAGCGATAGTCTTTTCAAGGATGTAATAGTTCTTCCAAAACTAATGTTGGATTTACATCTAGGTCTACTTCTCTAGCCAAATTTAAATGTAGGCCTACTTTTTTTTTAATTTGAGAATTTATAACAGCCGAGCTCGAGTTTTCCCTGTATGTGAACTGATCTAGTTTCAGCGATAAGCATCAACTGTTCAATTTATAGGGAAATCGTTAGAGACGTTTTGAAGAGCAGCGTTCCAGTATGCACTTTCCTTGTTCCATGAAGTTCTAACGTGAATAGAGGTATTGCAAAAAAAAAGGGGGTTAGTATTCTGTAGGAGTCAATCAAACTTTTTATTTCTCTTCACCTTTAAAATACACTATAAAGAAATGATGTATACAGGTGAATAGAGCGTTGCAGTGTTTTATATGTATATAAAGAAAGAGAGCGAGAGAGAGAGAGAGAGAGAGAGAGAAAGATGTAAGAGAGGCTATCGCATTATTGAAATGTCGGAATAGGTAGGTACATTTTATAAATAAATTTGACTTCTTGATACTGAAACTACACAAACAATTATCTTTCTTTTTTAACATATTGTAACATAATCTCCCTAACATCTATGTATTGTTTTAGAATTGGTGTTTTTTATTTTAAAAATCTCTTGCATAATTAATTTTATAAACTAAACGGTTTGCTTTTAGACAACAAAAAGTAGCCTATGCACAAACTTTACACCTAAACTATGCAAGCCACAACGCATGGTGAAATAATATTTGTCATTTCTCTTCTAGTTTTTGAGATCTGAGTGTGACAGACGGACAGACGGACATTTTGTTTAAAAATCGCAATGACTCTATAGCGCACCATGGGCACCAAGCCGTAAGTTCAATGTGACGTGCGACAGTTTACTAATGTTGAAAGCCTTGCTTCGTCCGAATCAATATGACCTGTGAAGTCAATCGATTTCAAGATAAAGAGATCAGAACTGCCAGCAGATGTCGCCTGGACCAAAATGTGAAGTTGAACGACATACACCAACAGTTTATTGATGACCATTTTGTAAAGACATAACATCAAGTAGCATCACTAGGCTACATTAGCTATGAAGCAGGTAAAGAACATATGGTGAAACAAAGAGGGTGAAACAAAGATAAGTTCCGAATCGAATCGAACCAAAAAGAGGCGGCCTTAAGGGGTGGCGAGTGGGGCAACCAAAGGGACCCCACGATAAAGCGAATCTTTTGTCACCATCAGTCCATCAAACAAATATTCGTGGCCCTGATACGACTGTATCTTATCTTATCTTATACAATACAGACGTTACTTCAAAAAAGAAGATTATTAGGTCCTACGAGTCATGCATCTAGTCATGCATATTAACAAATGACTAAACCTGCCAAGTCACTGGTTTTCCTGGCTGTCTCAGGCAACTCATTCCATGCTCTTATAGCACTAGGGAAGAAGGAGCTTTTGTACAAATTTGTCCTAGCTATGGAACGAGGAATGTGCCTTTATTTTTGTGTCTTTCTGAGTATTTTATTAGATTTTATTTTTGTATTTGAAGATTATGGTTCAGTGTTTTATGTATAATTGCTACTTTACTTTTAAGTCTTCTATCCTGAATGCTTTCTATGTTTAATGATTTACTACATTTAATGACACTGGCCCAGGGCCCGAACACTACTAAGGCCACTTCTAACCACAGACCGCTGGATGGTCAAAGCAGATGTTAGCTTAGTACTTGATAACTGCTGGTCACTGAAACCTATACAGCGTTGAAGTACTAATTCGTCAGATGGATCACGTGACGCGTGCACCACAATTCCCCCACCCTTTATTTAATGAATGAAACAAGGCCTACCATAAAGAATTAGGTCATACACAAGATGGGTTATTTTCAGCAATATTCTCATTACTCAGGACCAAACTAGGACTCATTATCAAAAGCATCTCCGAATGAGAACTGCCACATTTCCTTCAATCCAATCAGCGAGCTAGACTCTGGTAACATCATGGACACCACAGAGACCACTGATCTGGTAGCAAGCCAAGAGATCAAGCACAAGGATGAAGGGAGATAATTGGACAACAAAGGGGAAAGAATTTAAAGAAAATAAGAAATACGAAACAATAAAAGAAATATAAAATACGAAATATAAAATATTTAGATGTCATAATTTTCGTTCCACAATAATTATTAATTGTAAAATAAAACTAAAAGAAGCATTTTTATTTTGGCTAATAATATATGCAATACACATATAAGCCCACACCATAAAGGCTTCTTCAAAGATGCATATTAGGCATAAATGAATCATCTAATAATAGATGCTATCGCCATATAGTGAAAAGTAAAGGAAAGTTCGCCTTTCAGACCCTGTGGAATATAGGGCAGTTGATGTTAAGGTGTAAACAGATGAACTTTACACAAAGCGATATAATAGAAAGAAAAAAGGTCAAACAAGGTTACAAAGACAGTTTGTGTGGAAACACAAACTCAAAATCGGCCACCGAAGTGGTCCACCCAGGTAGGTAAAAGGGCAGGTTTCAAAATTTTCAGAAAGAACATCAGAATGAAATTCTAT
Organism: Biomphalaria sudanica; assembly: GCA_036873155.1. Lineage (NCBI taxonomy): Eukaryota > Metazoa > Mollusca > Gastropoda > Planorbidae > Biomphalaria > Biomphalaria sudanica. The sequence goes on along the minus strand of JAZGLO010006654.1, from coordinate 1,544,930 downwards.
CAAAGACAAATGACAGAGAAAAATGGAGAAAGAAGGTTGACAGACCTTGTGTGGTCCCCCTGTGGTCCAGCAGACCAAAGGATAGGTGAAAGTGAATGTGAAGTTAGATGTGAACCTGGCCTAACTGATGTCTTATAATGAATTTCTAATTGGTCTAATTTCTTTGTAAAGGGTTAATCTCTTATTCAAATCCTCAAGAAAAAAATATCCGTGTAAAAAATTACTGGTTATGGTCGTGATTATTGCATTTCACGCGATATTATGAAAAACTACTTAATAATTAATCTAAATTATATCGAACTTATATGCATAATAGATTTTTTCTCTTTAAAAAAATATTTTTGTGTAAATGTAGTAGTTAGTATGACAGAACTTACATAACTTAGTAATACAAATGTAATTTAAAAAATTTAGACAAAAAATCTAAAACCATATGCATAAAGTTATAAGTATGGTTCGTAGCTATCTCCCCTTCTAAAGAGCCTACCGAGCCTGTTGCTATTAATAGTGAATAGTTGTAAAAGTGGTGTATTTTTTATGAAAATAAACTGCTAGCTTGATTTAAAAAATTAGATTTTTCGCTTTCAGAAAAGAAAAAAGTAGCCCTTGCATAAGAACTTTGAATGGTTTAAAATATTATGGTGTCAGATTTTCACTATCTTTTCTAGTTTACGAGATCTAAACGAGACGGACGGACGGACAGACATTCCACCAAAACTGATAGCGTCTTTACCTCTTTCAGGGGCCGCTAAAAAGGAAAAATTGAATATTTGCAAAGATTCTATAATAAATAGACAAAAAGAATGCTCGGGACGCTCTGTTATCTATTTACAAGATCAGTTTAGTGAACTAAATACAAACATTACTCCGCACTACAAACGTAACAACCTAGAAATTTAAAAAAACAAAGCAATATATATACATAGATTTTAAAATATATCTTATAAATTCTTCTGTATATTTTGTACACCGGATATCCGAAGACTCGATGTATGAAAATACCCCATAGACTTTTTTTTTTATGGTCGTAGCGTATTTTATGGAATTGCCAATAGATCATGCCTGTTCCTGGTACAACAAAGAAGCCAAAGTTTCCAAGACAGACATTATATATAAATGGCTGAGATCATAAGTTCATACCCGGGCCGTGTAATCTATTTCAGTCTAGACTTCACATTCTCTGGGGGGGGGGGGGGGGGGGGACATCTAATATCGGCTCATAGTGTCTGATCGAGCTGCTCTAAGCTAACTGTTGGTAGATTGAGTTATTACTTCACTTAGTCTAGCCTTTGTTTTTTGTTCCCGCCAGTATTTCACAAGGTGGAGGGCACGACCCAAGCGAAGGTCCATTTGATATTTAAGACTAGTGCCTGCGTCTCCGCGTCCAGGCTGTGCAACAAGGTCTAGGAGTCAGAATTATCGAGACATTCTTCCTTCCTCGCAAATATAGGAACTACTGCAGTAGAACAGAATGTGTATCTCGGATATTTTTAACCACTTTTCAATCTGAAATGTATTTCTAGTTTATAACCTTTTGAATATCCATCCATTCCTTTTTGCAGCCATGTGAAGGTATTCCTTTATTCAAATATGCACACACGGTTGAAGCGAGACTCATAGCTTGTGGCCACGTCTCAAGTCTGTACGACGTGGTAATGAGCTATTGGTCCAAACTGTCCACAGGTTACGACGTCGCACGTCAGTGTTCAGGAGCATCACCAGAGAATGCTGACCATGTCCTTCAAAACTGCATACTAGATCAAAATTAATCCTAAAAATCATTAGAACCCTTATTGTCAAATATTGCATCGCTTCAAGTCAATCAGAGAATTATTCAATCATTACATTATTCATAGTCAATCATTGTATCAATCCCAGTAAATCATTACATCAATTACAGTCAATCATTGCACGGCTACCAGTCAATTATTACATCAATCAATCATTACATTATTCACACTCAATAACTACCTCATTCTGACTTAATTATTGCATTACACAATCAATCATTGCATCATTCATAGCCAATTAAAACAATGCGCCTAGTCAATCATTACATCCTTCCGAGTCGACTATTCCATCGCTCTAAGAATCATTCCGAGTCCCTCGTTAAATCAGCCGCTGTCCATCTCAAAACCAAGGAAAAGAAAACAGTTCAAAAACTCAACGACATCAAACTTTAATGTCGAGGCAAACATCGCGGGCGTTCGTCACAGTCAACTCGGGCCCCGTTGTTTCACAAGTACAATCCGATAATATTACAGCAATGTCCACGTGCTCTGTAGACAGGGAAAAGTGGAGGAACTTGTTCCACCTGCTCCCACACAAAAAAAAGGTCAGTAAACATTCTCCACCTTGTGTGTGTACACTGGTGGAATGAAGGCATCCTGTCTTGTCTGTTAAAGAAATTAGCTAAAGCTAACACGCAGGAGCAGAAGAGCATCAGTTTTCCTGTCGGCACGCAAAATGCCGCGAGACCACGTGACTACAATGCCAATCATTTCGCGATCATATTTTGTTGAACACGAGGAAAAAAATATTCATAGGCGTGTAAACATTTGTCATAAAGGTGAGCCCTACCTGTAAGTGGAAAGTAGATTTAATTCCTTTAATAAAAAGGATTTTTTTTTCTGAAAGTGGAAAATATTTGAAGAATGGTTTCCTTCTTAAAGGAACAAGACTTTTGTTTTTTGACAAGAAAAAGTAGTGAGTTTATATCGATAAGGAAACTCCACTGTTTGTACAAAGCTTGATATGAACTCTATTATGTCTGGGAGGAATCTTGTGCACGTGAGTTCTCCTACTTTCTTTTCTTTGATCCAGTTGAAACTGAGCACACAAGTATTCAATGTCAATGACAACACATGAATCATTAAAAAAGAAATAATTATATCATCAATTAGTCGGTATTAATTAATTTTGTTTTAAATAGAGACATCAGGGCATTCTAAGGTAAGTGTGTATAAGCCTTGTGTAATGAATTAGGTCGTTCGCTAAAATTTTTACATTAATAATAGACTATAAAAACTTCTATTTTTATAAGTACTTGTATAGCTCAGTGGCTACCAAGTCGGTCTTCCATCGTGTTTTTGAAAAGGCAGCAAGGAAATCTTCTCTCAACACACACACACACGCACGCACGCACACACACACACGCGCGCGCGCGCGCGCGTCAAAGAAAAACAATACAAATATTTCCAATCGCAATTTATTCTTGTTAGTCTACATCCATTAAAAATGTATTACATGATTAGTTCAAAACAATATCACTAAATATAAGCTTTAATTAGCAAAAAATAGAGTTGTAGACAAAGAAAAGAGTAACTAATATAAGATAAAGAATAGAGCAACTGATACAATATATAGAACACATCAAGATATAGCAGTTACGGAATAAAACAAGGTTACAAAGACAGTTTTAGTGGAAACACAAACTCAAAATCTGCCCCCGAGGTGGTCCACCAATATTTTCAGATAGAATATCAGAATGAAATTCTATTAAAGAAATATTAATGACAGAGAAGAATAGAGAAAGAAGGTTGACAGATCTTGTGTGGTGCCCCAACGGTCCAGCTGACTGATGGATAGGTGAAAGTGAATGTGAAGTTAGATGCGAACCTGGCCTAACTGATGCCACATAATGATTATCTCTAATTGATATCTATGGAGCAACCAGATAGACCTGTTAACTACCTCACCCTAAGGTCAATGTTAATCAACGACCACAAAGAGGAGTGACTCAACCAATGGGCAACAGGAAACACAGGCAGAGTCATGTCAAAGAACAAACTGGACAGTATTAGTGTTACGTGCGCATCTTAGTGTCAATGTGAAATGGTGCGAATGCGTGTTGAAAGTGGGAGGAGAACAAAAAATGGAGGACTATGAACAAGAAAGTGTTTTCAGTGTTAATAAAGATTAAAGTATTTATAAACGGTGATTTGTCGTTTTCATGTCTAAAGAGTCTCCTCAAATAGGAAGACGTAACAATTAACTTCCTCCCCGCAAAGAGCAGTCTACAATCTTCGAACTAAGGACAGGGCAAACATCTCGGTTAAATTACCATCTCAATAAAATAAACCCACACAACTCCCCCTTTCTAGACACTGCGCCCACCCTTATGAAACCGTAAACCATATCCTTTTTGAATGCCCCTCCCTAATCCACCTTAGGCAGACCCTACTACCACTCCAGCCCAACATAACCAACACCCTGTACGACAGTGCTGAACAACTGAAGAAAACAGCACACTATTTTTCCTTGGCACAGTCTGCAAAAGAGCTGACAGCTCAGCAGCAAAAAAAGCTGGCTAGAAGAAGAATCTAATTGATCTAATTGTTTTGTAAAGGGTCAATCTTATTCAAAGCCTCTTGAAAAAAAACAACATTTCCGTAAAAAAAAATTAATTCCTTTAGTTACATGTCCTATGGAGTCGCTATGGTATTGCAGTTCACGCGATAATATGAACAACTACTTATTATTTTTTGTTTTAAAATATATTCCACTTATATGCATATTAAATAGATTTTTTTCTCTTTAAAAAAGAATGTAATTTTTTTTGGTAAATATAGTAATAACACGACAGAACATTTTTAAGTTAGAAATACATTTCTAAAAAAAATATTTTTTTGCCAAAAAATCTAAAATCATTAGCATAAATGTGTTAAAAAATACGATGTAATTATCTTGCCTTTACTAAAAGCCTCCCGTGTTTATTACTATTAATAGTGAATAGTTGTAAAAATGGTGAATTTTTATGAAACATCTGCTTGCATAGTTGATTTTAAATTTAAAATTTTTCGATTTCAGAAAAGAAAAAAATAGCCGTTGCATCAGAAATTTGAAAGGTCTAAAATATCATGATGTCGGATTTTCAATATCTTTTCTAGTTTACGCGATCTAAACGGGACGGACGGACAGACAGACCACTCAAAACTAATAGCGTTTATTCCCCTTTTTGGGGGCAGCTAAAAAAAATTATCTGTACCTATAGAATAGACTCAATAGAGCATGCACACTTTCCTAACAACCCGAAAGATGAGATTGAAAGACTGATACGAGGATGATGCCTCCATCTTGACATTCTAAACTGAAACACTTTTCATAGCACTTCATTACAAAGATCTCGAAACCAGACCAAGTTTAGCAGTTGCCTATCAGCACCTCAGTTCAGCCAGACTCTTACATGTCTACAACAGAACCTAACAATGGGAATCAGGCAACTGAGATAGGAGACAATCAATGGGGGGGGGGGGGCCCTCCTCCCTTATCTCTTCATCTCGCATCTACATCTGGTGCAGTAGGAGAGGCGGGGAAATCTGTGGAGCAGATTGAATCTAGCGCATGCCATAAGGGCACGTCACATTTTCAAGTCTCTGGTCTGGAACTTGTTAACCCTACGCCTCATTAACACCCTACGCCCCATTAACACTCCGCACCCACAGCTCACGGACCCATGCTTTAGCAATAACGTATATTAAGAATCTAACGCGCGCCCCTACAAATTTTACGTACGTATAGTGTATACAGTATAGTGTGTTAGGTTTTCTTAGTATTTCTTGATATATTTCTTATATATTGACTTGATATGTTTCATATACTGTTTCCTATGTATTGACTTGCTAATTTCCTAAGTATTGACTTGCAATGTTTTCTATGTATTAGCTTCCTATGTTTCCTAAGTCTTAACCTGCTATGTTTCCAAGCATGTTTACAGAACCCCACCCATTTCGCCATGGGTCGCCGCTGACGTCATGTTCTTACACGTGTATTGATGCCTCGAAGAAGAATTTAATCACGTGACATAGACCCGAGGACGAAAGTAGCTCCACTGATAGGATCATTAGCTCGGATGCATCCAAAGACGCTTGAAGTGGACGCTTCAAGTTGTGGGACAGAACTTCAAGATCAACTATTCAGGAGGAACAAAGTACAGATAAAGTGCACAGCGATGTGAGCTCATGGAACATTACGTACATCAGAGTTATTTCTCTTAGTTTACATTTCTCTTATTCTGGTACTGAACACTTTCACTGTAAAACATGTTGTTCCGCGATTGGGTGTCAGAAAAATAACGTGTGCAAACATTTTACTACACAGACAGACAGGCAGACAGAGTTGAAAGAAGCTTTGTAAAAATGAAATAAAAGGTGTAGGCCTACTTACATGACGCTGACAGTTGCATTAGTAGGCCTACTGAGTTCATTAATATTGCCTCTTTAATGTTCAATGAACGTAATTTACAGTTTGTGAATAAGTAGCGCGAACGCGCACAAACCACACACACTTTCTCTCTCTCTCCTCTCTCTCTCTCTCTCTCTCTCTCTCTCAGAATATGTTAAACCATTCAAAAAGTACTTATTCTCTAGTGGTAGCGAGACAATGATGGAGCCCTAGAGATCTTTCAATGGCTGCCTGGTCGCGTGATACGTGATTCGGACTGTCGTCACACTCGTCACTGTGGTCCTAGTTCAAATCCCATCTGCTATCATCCTCTGTCGTCCTGCAGGAAGGAAGTACTGTGACGTCATCTTCTGAAGCAAAGTCCGAGGCCTAAAAGTCTTTTTTTTTTTTCTTTTTTTTTTACACTGATGACAATTTGATCTAAACATTCGCAATGGCAATATTCTTTTCTAGCACAACATTAATATGCAAAGAGTCAGTCTTAGATTGTCTTCTTGCGAAAGGTTATTAGTATCAATTATGAGGATCAAGACATTGGTATGACTGCTAGCCAGCCTCACAGTGCCAGATATTCTCGAAGATATTTGTTAGTATTTTAATCATCCCCTCCTACATAAATCAGTTCCGCTATACCTTTATTTATGCCATATTGTCCTGTCCTAAGTCCTTTCACGTTATGACTCAGTGGAAAAAAAAAAACTCACAGAATTCAGGATTTTTGAAAGGAACATACCAAACAAAATTGAATGGTGCAACTAAGATTCATTTACTTGGGTTCTTGCGCCAACCTTCGCATAGGATGCAACCGGACAAGATGTCAAGGATACAGGTACAACAGCGGGCAAATATTTGAGAACATCTGTTGGACAGTGGGGGGGGGGGGGGGTTAGCGCCTAGTGTATTTTTTACAAGTGAAGTCGTCTGCGGTGTCAACAGAAGATTTGTTGCTTCCCTTTGGTCTCCAGCTACCTACCGTACCCCTCCCTGTGTCACCTCTTTCTTTCCCAAACGTAACTTACAAAATATTTAGAAGCTCTACCTACTGAGACCCCAGTAAGCCGGAAACAACTTTTTTTTTTTTTACATTTTGACGTTGGGGGAGGTGGTGGAGGGTGGGTAGATGGAAGATTGGGGGGGGGGGAGGTGGTGGAGGGTGGGTAGATGGAAGATTGGGGGGGGGGGCTATTTTGGTTTCACTTTGTGCTTATTGACGCACTGGTACACAAATTCTTACGTCTGCTAGTACATTGGATGTCAAGTAAACAATGTCAAGGACGCTGAACAGAACAGTTGCCTATTTTTTAAAAAAGAATGGAGAATTTTAACAATATCTCACTAGCTAAATTGCTAGCTTTTTGGTGTATTCGGTGTACACAATAAAAGGAGTGCTGATATGGAAGGCATATGACAATTTTGTGTGCACATTTTACCACCGCAGAATCAAACTTTCAGGCTCTTCCATTTGTGGCTCAAAATAATAATGAATTAGACTTTCACTCCAGGACTTTTAAACAAGTCATAGAAAAAAAAAGTACTTTTTAAAAACAAGGCGTATCTAAGGGAAAGAACCGCTAATTACTGCCATTTATCTGAAAGTTTAGGGTTTAGCTCCCTTTCTGCTATATAAAACAAAATTAATTATTAGTACTAAATGATTAAATAATTGGTAAATTGTTCGAAAAATTCGTGTATTGTCATCGACTATAAATTAATTGTGCACAATTTCAACTTGATCCGAGAATGGGAAGTAGGAGAGAAACGTGTCAAAACGTAATAAGTGGATTAAATCCATATATACATTCACATCTCTCATTAAGTAGCATTTATTCCCCTTATTTCGATATCAAACAAAATAATTAATCCCCAACAATTAACTAACTGTTTGATTTTTGTATTGATTATAGTCTTGTCAGGTTCCATGAATAATTGTGCAAAGTTTTAACTTGTTCCGCTAATGGAAAATGAGAGAAAAAGCATGTTCAAACTTTTTACTACATAGACAGACAGAAAGACAGACAGAAAGAATGAGTTGATATAAGCTTTGTTAAAAAAAAGGGCAACTAGCATTATAGTGGTACTAAAAGGAGATTGCTACGAAGATCATCTGCTATCATTGAGGTTTTTTTTTCCTTCTTGTTTTTTTTGTTTGTTTTGTTTTTTTTTTTGTTTGTTTCAAGGAAACTTGTATAGCAGACGACAACAGTTCCGGCCAAAATGTGGGCCATTGGAAAAGTTAAGATAAGATTGACAACAAAACAATATTGATTAGAGAATATACACTTGATGTGTGACCTGGTAGCTGTTACTTCACATCCCCCCCCCCCACACACACTCCCACACACACAGGCAAAGCTTCAAAGGTGAGGCAATAAATGGTTGTCCAACTTATCGATAGATTTGCAAACAGAAGACTACTCACCAAGTTAAAGGGCCAGATGTAGAGATAGAGTCAACAATCTACTGACTATTTGGTCTATCGGCGCATACTTCAACTATAAGCAATCTGGCGTTCTGTTTATTACAAATGTAGACCGGATCTACTGAATTCTTCAAAAATCTAAATTCAATATTTTGTTCACAAGATGTGACTTCTACAAGAAAGGACAAAGATAAAACTAAAACAAAGATATAACAAAGTGTGGCAGACAAAAACTGAAATGTGTTTCAGTCATGGGCGTAGCCAGTGGGATCTCGGCGTTCACCCCCTCCCCCGAAATTAAATGTTTATTTTTTTGCTTTAATTTTGTTTATTGTAGGTGACATTTTAATGCAAATCTATCACTTTCCCAGCGCAGCCAAAGGGGTTTGAGTTTAAAATGATCCTTCAAACTCTATGAGCGTATCCAAGGGCGGTTTTGAATTTAAACCCCTCTCCAGATGGTTTTGACGATAAAAAGTTTTCTATAAAAATGAAAAGCAAACTACAATCGCCAAATTTCATGAGCGTAGCCAAGAAGGGTTTTGAGGTTAACCCCCTCCCCTTTTAAACAAAAGAAAAAGCAAAGCTACAATTACTAAATTTCATGAGCGTAGTCAAAAGGGATTTAGTGGTAAACCCCCACCTTTTTCCAATAAAATATTAAAGCAAAACTAGTTACCATTTTCTACCAGTCGCTCTACTCCATTAATAAAGTGCAGTGGATAGCAGATTTTGTATATATTTTTTGACCTACACTTTTTAAATAAGAGTAGCAGGATAATTCATTGTAGATACCTCGGTATATACATATATTTTTAGTTTCAAAACAGGATATAAAGTTTGGACCCCGCTGGGGGGGAGCTCACAGCGTTCCCCTTGTGGGCCTAGCCCCCCCCCCCCCCTAGCTGGCACTAACTCAAGGGCTCAAACAAAGTCCAAAAGAATGAAGTGTCAGAATGTAATGAAAATTAATTACATATAAACACACACACACATATGTGCGTGGAAAGGGGGAGGGGCAAGACCCCCCCCCCCCCAAAAAAAAAAAATTTCCACGAAAAAAAAATCCTGGTTACGCCCATGCTTTCGGTACAACATATTTCCGGTAATTATTGTTTAACACCCCACCCTATCCCCATTAGGCTCAAACTGTTGAAAACACGGTGGCCTCCCGGGGAACTGATGAACTGAAAATAAAAGCACCAACATCGAGAGGCTGGAAAGGATCCTAGGAAGTATGGGAGGAAACACATTTATTTTCTTAGCTTCTAGTTGGATGAAATTGTTTTATTATTGTGTTCCCCATCACAAACTGACAGAGACCGTGAAGTGTTCTATCCCGTAACTCTTGAAACAATGATTGGGGCGCCAATGTTGACTCGTTTACAATTTTGACGTTATGCGATTCAGCAGTCTCTGCTTGTTTCCCGCACAGATCCAATGTTTACCCTCTTCTCTTGTTTTAAATAAAATCATTTCGTTGATCAAATGTAAGATTGATAGGTCTCAAGTATGTAGGTCTAAATGATGTGGATTTAAATGATTAAATGATTAAGTCCTTAATGATGTAGATGTAAATGATCAAGGTCTACATTTTTAAATGATCGTTGACGTCACTTTTGGTTTTTACTCCCCCCCCCCCTCCTTTTCAACTTCATTCAGGAAACGTAGAACAAACAGCATTGACACTCACACACACACTGAAACACGTACACACACGGAAACACACAAGTACCCACACGGAAACACACACACACACTGAAACACGTACACACACGAAAAACACACAAGTACGCACACGGAAACACACAAGTACACACACGGAAACACACAAGTACACACACGGAAACACACACACACACTGAAACACGTACACACACGGAAACACACAAGTACGCACACGGAAACACACAAGTACACACACGGAAACACACAAGTACACACACGGAAACACACAAGTACACACACGGAAACACACACACACTGAAACACACACACACACTGAAACACACACACACACTGAAACACACACACACACTGAAACACACACACACACTGAAACACACAAGTACACACACGGAAACACGCAAGTACAAACACTGAAACACACAAGTACTCTTACACACTCACACTGAAACACGCAAGTACTTCCACACACTCACACTGAAACACACAAGTACTCATACACACTCACACACACACGCTGAAACACGCAAGTAATTAAACATAATCACACACTGAAACACACAAGTACTCTTACACACACACACACTGAAACACACAAGTACTCCCACACACACACTGAAACACACAAGTACTTCCACACACTTACACACACTGAAACACGCAAGTACTCCCACACACTCAACATACACTGAAACACACAAGTACTTCCACACCCACCCACACACACACTGAAACACGCCAGTACTCACACACACACTCTTATATCAAAACAATCGACTCACTCCATTAATGAATTCCGTCTTCCAGTCAGCCCAACCGGCCACAATACTCACTTGACCTTCTTATTTCCTTCATTAGCACTCACCTGCAACAAGAATGGTCGTACACACACACACACACGCACGCACGCACGCACGCGCACACACACACCACATACACACACACACACACACATGCTGAAGGCTATGATGACAGTCAAAGCTAGTTTAAGGGCAAGTGGTCGATTGTCCTCTAGAAATGCTGAGCTCCAGGTATTCAATAAATATATATGTCGGGGGCTTCTAGGACTATCATTTCCATTTCTAAGTAGATGTTAAGAAATACGATTCCCCAAAACAAAACATTTCTGGGGACTATCTGACCTTTGGATTTACATTGATTGGTATTTTGTTTCTTATTGGACACGATTTTCTAAATAAAATAGACCTCCACTATTTGTTTCCTAAAGTGTTATTTATAAAGCTGATAACTTTGTGACAATTTGCTCTTCATAACTTAAAAATGCTAGATTTAAAAAAAAAACAGCATACAAAAACACACCGCACCTCACCCCAGTTCTCTTACCTCTCTTTTTTCCCGAAACAAATTCATGGTTAAGTGCATGTAGAGTGCATGTAGGGTGCATGTAGAGTGCATGTAGAGTGCATGTAGAGTGCATGTAGAGTGCATGTAGGGTGCATTCTAGTTTGATGATACAGATTCAGACTTGGCAAGATTAAAAGACAATAGTCTAGACACTGGATATAGATGTGTGGTCTAAAAAGAGTCTGGTTTGATGATAGATCCAGATTTAAAAGTAAAGTAAAGTTCCCCTTTCAGACCTAGCAATCTATAGGGCAGATGATGTAAAGGTCATCTGTTTCTGTGGCCTACGGTTAACGAGGGTGACATGTGGCCAGCACAACGACCAACCGCCTTTACTTTTATCCAACTTATGTCAGGTACTCATTACAGCTGGGTGGACTCAGAGGCGCACAGAGATCCCGAAATTGAAAATCCCAATCTTCACCTGAAGATTCGAACCCAGGACCACCGGTTCGGAAGCCAAGCGCTTTACCATTTAGCCACGGCGGCCTCCAGTTTTAGAAAACAAAACGCAGTCTATTTATTTAACTCTTCAATGCTGACATATAACCACCAGACCAATATTAATTTTAGAAGATAATATTTTGAAAAATTATAACGGTCAAACATGAGTTTTCTCAGTGTGACCAATTAACTAGTAATTCTTTTCCCAGAGATATTCTTAAACTGTCAAATAAATTTCAACGAAAATCAGAGCAGTTTTCGAGATCCGTGTTCACATTGTAGCTGCTTCCATCTTTTTGTTTCTTCCCATGAAAAAAGTTGAAAGCTGATAAGAGGAATTGTAAATAAGGAATGGAAGTAGTTAGTGATACATTATTGGTCTTTTACCCACCGGCTACGCCCGTTGAAGTGATACATCATTGGTCTTTTACCCACCGGCTACGGACGTTGAAGTTATACATCATTGGTCTTTTACCCACCGGCTACGCCCGCTGAAGTGATACATCATTGGTATTTTACCCACCGGCTACGCCCGTTGAAGTGATACAAATTAATCGAAAATGTAACGCCTCCTTCAGAAACTATGGCATAAATACACAGTCTTCACGCAGACCATCTCCCAGGTGTATTCACAATTTCAACACTGAAAGGAGTCGCGGGGATGGTATCTGGAAATTTAGGCACCGGATATTTAGGCACCGGATATTTAGGCACCCGGATAATTATTATAATTAGGCACCCGGAAATTTAGGCACCAGATAATTAGGCACTCTTTAATTAGCGACCTTAATTTTGAAAATAGTTTTAAAGTGTTAACGTATATGTTATCCTTAGGCTATGGGCTATCGGTAACGTTATCAACAAAATAGCAACTAAAACGATTCTTACTGAATGTTCATGATATAAAAGGAAAGCTGACAAAACGAGGAAAAAAAAAGACAATCGTGAGAATGTGTGGAAAAAATGCCTCCAGATTAATAGTCATTATAAAATATAGACCTCACAGGATTCAGGGAAAGGGAGGTAGAGTTGATTCTCCTCTCATTGCTTCCTGACCTTAGCCCTTCCTCCTCTACGCACTCCCACTAAAAGGAGAGGATTTGTCGCTGGTAGATGTTGAACTAGGACGTAATGAGTCTCAAGGCTACACCCTGGAGTACAGGGCAGGGTACAGCATTGTACATAACTGCTAAAATGAAAGTCTGGAGAAAATTCTTATAGCGGGAATAGGAATGAGCAGGAGGGCATTGCGCGCGTTACTTATAGGAATTAAATATGTTGATAAACTAAAGCAGCATACATATTTTATAATAGCATTAATATATATTATCAACACTCCTTCTTTTATAGTGTTAATGGGTAACCTCTTCAGGAAGATCTATTGTGTGAGTGTATAGGTGTGTTACTTCCTTCAAATGTGGTCATTAACTTTTATTGAATATATATGTAAATTTATGTAATATAATATTTATATAAATTGCAATGGAAATCGCAAAACGGCTAGAAATTACGATAAAATATAATGCTTTGAAAATGTAAAAAAAAAGTTTATGGAAAAGACAGATGAGTAAAAAATTTAAATATCATTATTTTGGAATATTGATCTTTTATTAATACTTATTCTTCTTATAGAAGATTGTTGATGTTCCAATTTAACCCCGCCTTCTTTATCATAAACCAAACATATTTACTACAATTTTCGAGAAGGTATGATTCCCCCATTCCTTTTGTGTTCAGTTCCAGAGACAAATTTTGTTGTTCTTCAGAATGAAAAAAAAAACAACGACAAAAAAGGTTTCCTACACACATTAATAAACACACACACACACACACACACACACTGCCTTATGAAATTTAACTATCTGCATTTCCCTTATATATTATTATTATTTTTATTACTGTAATTATTATTATAATGGTTTTAACAGAAATGTGTCTACCCAAGTTTTTGGAAGGCCTCTAAAATATAATCCCCAGACTTCCATTGTAACACCTTTGTGTTTCTATACACTTTAGTCCAGTGTGTAGCCTTTAGATTCACTACGTAACTTTACGACCTAGTTTACATCTACCTGCGAGAAATAATCTCATTTAAGTGAGAGTGTGTGCGCCCCACCCCGCCCATCCCATTTTAAAAGTACGACTCCTCCCTTTCCCACAAGCAGGGGGCGATTGCGATTATATTTATCGCCAACACTCCCCGACATTATAAAAATATTTTATAATACTTTTAAATCTAAAGTATTTACATTAGTAACTAAATATTTACACAAATTCCATAATCATCAATTTAAAAAACTCACCAGTCAACCGTAGGGGTTGGTGATGGAGGGAAGCAATGAGCGGAGAATCATCTCTACCTCCCCTCCCCTGAATCCTGTGATGTCTTTATTGTATAGTGACTCAGGAGTCATTTTTTCCACACATTCTCATGATTGTCATTTTTCCCCATTTTGTCAGCTTTTCTTTAGTTAGAATCGTTATAGTTGCTATTTATTATAACGTCACCGATAGCCCATAGCCTAAGGATAAAATATACGTTAACATTTTTTTTTTCAAAACAAAGATCGCTTATTAAAGAGTGCCTAATTTTCCGGTGCCTAATTATTCGCCTTGTCAAAAAGTGCCTAATTATCCGGTGCCTAAATTTCCGGGTGCCTAAATATCCGGGTGCCTAAAAATCCGGGTGCCTAAATATCCGGTGCCTAAATATCCGTAAATACGCGGTGCCTAAATATCCGGTGCCTAAATTTCCTAAATTCGCGGGGATGGGGGGGCGGTAGGTGGGAGGAGTGGGCGGAAAATGAAGCAGACAATTAACATAACTAAGTTGCATAAACCTAAACAAAAAACAGGCGCGAGTGTGTATGTGAGCGTGAACAAGTGTACGAGTAAATGTAGTCCCCAGCCAACCAGGCAACACTAATCACTTCTAATTGCTGCCTCCACCTGTAAGTGTAAATCATCCATTGAACTCAATTCAACCTGCCTCAACAGGTAAACCACAGGACTTGGAGTCTGAGTCTTCCCTTACAACCACACACATGACTTGAGTCTGAGTCTTTCCTTGCAATCACACACATGACTTGAGTCTGAGTCTTTCCTTACAACCACACACATGACTTGAGTCTGAGTCTTTCCTTACAATCACACACATGACTTGAGTCTGAGGCTTTCCTTACAATCACACACATGACTTGAGTCTGAGTCTTTCCTTACAACCACACACATGACTTGAGTCTGAGTCTTTCCTTACAACCACACACATGACTTGAGTCTGAGTCTTTCCTTACAATCACACACATGACTTGAGTCTGAGTCTTTCCTTACAATCACACACATGACTTGAGTCTGAGTCATTCCTTACAATCACACACATGACTTGAGTCTGAGTCTTTCCTTACAATCACACACATGACTTGAGTCTGAGTCTTTCCTTACAACCACACACATGACTTGGGTCTGAGTCTTTCCTTACAATCACACACATGACTTGAGTCTGAGTCTTTCCTTACAATCACACACATGACTTGAGTCTGAGTCTTTCCTTACAATCACACACATGACTTGAGTCTGAGTCTTTCCTTACAACCACACACATGACTTGAGTCTGAGTCTTTCCTTACAATCACACACATGACTTGAGTCTGAGTCTTTCCTTACAATCACACACATGACTTGAGTCTGAGTCTTTCCTTACAATCACACACATGACTTGAGTCTGAGTCTTTCCTTACAATCACACACATGACTTGAGTCTGAGTCATTCCTTACAATCACACACATGACTTGAGTCTGAGTCTTTCCTTACAATCACACACATGACTTGAGTCTGAGTCTTTCCTTACAACCACACACATGACTTGGGTCTGAGTCTTTCCTTACAATCACACACATGACTTGAGTCTGAGTCTTTCCTTACAACCACACACATGACTTGGGTCTGAGTCTTGGGTTTATTCACAAACTTGGAATCGTAGTAAAAAAATCACAAGAAAATCACACAAAAACTTCAGTTCAAAATATTGGCAACTCTTGTTTCAGAAACTAAATTATTGTAAGTCTGCGTGTGTGTGTGAAAATAAAAAAGAAACAGATTTGAAAAAAAATATATCGAGAGGACAAGATTATAGATGGGGAGTGGTGGGGGGGGGGTAACACTTTCCATGGCATGGGCTCAGAATTGGAGGGCACATATACAGAGAAAGAGAGAGAGAGAGAAGGATAAGTAGAAAGAGAGAAAAGGAAAACAGATATATATATATAGAGAGAGAGAGAGGTAGAATGAAAACAGATATATATATATAGAGAGAGAGGTAGAATGAAAACAGATGTATATATATAGAGAGAGAGGTAGAATGAAAACAGATATATATATATAGAGAGAGGTAGAATGAAAACAGATATATATATATAGAGAGAGAGAGGTAGAATGAAAACAGATATATATATATAGAGAGAGAGGTAGAATGAAAACAGATATATATATATAGAGAGAGAGGTAGAATGAAAACAGATATATATATATAGAGAGAGAGAGGTAGAATGAAAACATATATATATATAGAGAGAGAGGTAGAATGAAAACAGATGTATATAGAGAGAGAGAGGTAGAATGAAAACAGATATATATATATAGAGAGAGAGGTAGAATGGAAACAGATGTATATATAGAGAGAGAGAGGTAGAATGAAAACAGATATATATATATAGAGAGAGAGAGGTAGAATGAAAACAGATGTATATATATAGAGAGAGAGGTAGAATGGAAACAGATGTATATATATAGAGAGAGAGGTAGAATGAAAACAGATATATATATATATAGAGAGAGAGGTAGAATGAAAACAGATGTATATATAGAGAGAGAGAGGTAGAATGAAAACAGATGTATATATATAGAGAGAGAGGTAGAATGAAAACAGATATATATATATAGAGAGAGAGAGGTAGAATGAAAACAGATGTATATATATATATAGAGAGAGAGGTAGAATGAAAACAGATATATATATAGACTGAGAGAGGTAGAATGAAAACAGATATATATATATAGAGAGAGAGAGGTAGAATGAAAACAGATATATATATAGAGAGAGAGGTAGAATGAAAACAGATATATATATATAGAGAGAGAGGTAGAATGAAAACAGATATATATATATATATATAGACTGAGAGAGGTAGAATGAAAACAGATATATATATATAGAGAGAGAGGTAGAATGAAAACAGATATATATATATATAGAGAGAGAGGTAGAATGAAAACAGATATATATATATATATAGAGAGAGAGGTAGAATGAAAACAGATATATAGATAGAGAGAGAGGTAGAATGAAAACAGATATATATAGAGAGAGAGAGAGAGGTAGAATGAAAAGATATATATATATATATAGACTGAGAGAGGTAGAATGAAAACAGATATATATATAGAGAGAGAGAGGTAGAATGAAAAGATATATATATATATATAGACTGAGAGAGGTAGAATGAAAACAGATATATATATATAGAGAGAGAGGTAGAATGAAAACAGATATATATATAGAGAGAGAGAGGTAGAAAAAACAGATATATATATAGAGAGAGAGGTAGAATGAAAACAGATATATATATAGAGAGAGAGAGAGGTAGAATGAAAAGATATATATATATATAGACTGAGAGAGGTAGAATGAAAACAGATATATATATATATAGAGAGAGAGAGGTAGAATGAAAAGATATATATATATATATAGACTGAGAGAGGTAGAATGAAAACAGATATATATATATAGACTGAGAGAGGTAGAATGAAAACAGATATATATATATAGACTGAGAGAGGTAGAATGAAAACAGATATATATATAGAGAGAGAGAGGTAGAATGAAAACAGATATATATATATAGACTGAGAGAGGTAGAATGAAAACAGATATATATATAGAGAGACAGAGGTAGAATGAAAACAGATATATATATAGAGAGAGAGGTAGAATGAAAAGATATATATATATATATAGACTGAGAGAGGTAGAATGAAAACAGATATATATATATAGACTGAGAGAGGTAGAATGAAAACAGATATATATATATAGACTGAGAGAGGTAGAATGAAAACAGATATATATATAGAGAGAGAGAGGTAGAATGAAAACAGATATATATATAGACTGAGAGAGGTAGAATGAAAACAGATATATATAGAGAGAGACAGAGGTAGAATGAAAACAGATATATATATAGAGAGAGAGGTAGAATGAAAACAGATATATATATAGAGAGAGAGAGGTAGAATGAAAACAGATATATATATATATAGAGAGAGAGAGAGGTAGAATGAAAACAGATATATATATATAGAGAGAGAGGTAGAATGAAAACAGATGTATATATAGAGAGAGAGGTAGAATGAAAACAGATATATATATATAGAGAGAGAGAGGTAGAATGGAAACAGATGTATATATAGAGAGAGAGAGGTAGAATGAAAACAGATATATATATATATATAGAGAGAGAGAGGTAGAATGAAAACAGATATATATATAGAGAGAGAGAGGTAGAATGGAAACAGATGTATATATATAGAGAGAGAGGTAGAATGAAAACAGATATATATATATAGAGAGAGAGAGGTAGAATGAAAACAGATGTATATATATAGAGAGAGAGGTAGAATGAAAACAGATGTATATATATATAGAGAGAGGTAGAATGAAAACAGATATATATATATATAGAGAGAGAGGTAGAATGAAAACAGATGTATATATATATATAGAGAGAGAGGTAGAATGAAAACAGATATATATATAGAGAGAGAGAGGTAGAATGAAAACAGATGTATATATATAGAGAGAGGTAGAATGAAAACAGATATATATATATATATAGAGAGAGAGGTAGAATGGAAACAGATGTATATATAGAGAGAGAGAGGTAGAATGAAAACAGATAAATATATAAAGAGAGAGAGAGGTAGAATGAAAACAGATGTATATATATAGAGAGAGAGGTAGAATGAAAACAGATATATATATAGAGAGAGAGAGGTAGAATGGAAACAGATGTATATATATAGAGAGAGAGGTAGAATGAAAACAGATATATATATATAGAGAGAGAGAGGTAGAATGAAAACAGATGTATATATATAGAGAGAGAGGTAGAATGAAAACAGATGTATATATATAGAGAGAGAGGTAGAATGAAAACAGATATATATATATATAGAGAGAGAGGTAGAATGAAAACAGATGTATATATATATATAGAGAGAGAGGTAGAATGAAAACAGATATATATATAGACTGAGAGAGGTAGAATGAAAACAGATATATATATATAGAGAGAGAGAGGTAGAATGAAAACAGATATATATATAGAGAGAGAGGTAGAATGAAAACAAATATATATATATAGAGAGAGAGGTAGAATGAAAACAGATATATATATATATATAGACTGAGAGAGGTAGAATGAAAACAGATATATATATATAGAGAGAGAGGTAGAATGAAAACAGATGTATATATATAGAGAGAGAGAGGTAGAATGAAAACAGATATATATATATAGAGAGAGAGAGGTAGAATGAAAACAGATATATAGATAGAGAGAGAGGTAGAATGAAAACAGATATATATATATAGAGAGAGAGAGGTAGAATGAAAAGATATATATATATATATAGACTGAGAGAGGTAGAATGAAAACAGATATATATATATAGAGAGAGAGAGGTAGAATGAAAACAGATATATATATAGAGAGAGAGGTAGAATGAAAACAAATATATATATAGAGAGAGAGAGGTAGAATGAAAACAGATATATATATATATATAGACTGAGAGAGGTAGAATGAAAACAGATATATATATATATAGAGAGAGGTAGAATGAAAACAGATATATATATATAGAGAGAGAGAGGTAGAATGAAAACAGATATATAGATAGAGAGAGAGGTAGAATGAAAACAGATATATATATAGAGAGAGAGAGAGGTAGAATGAAAAGATATATATATATATATAGACTGAGAGAGGTAGAATGAAAACAGATATATATATATATAGAGAGAGAGAGGTAGAATGAAAAGATATATATATATATAGACTGAGAGAGGTAGAATGAAAACAGATATATATATATAGAGAGAGAGGTAGAATGAAAACAGATATATATATAGAGAGAGAGAGGTAGAAAAAACAGATATATATAGAGAGAGAGAGGTAGAATGAAAACAGATATATATATATATAGAGAGAGAGGTAGAATGAAAAGATATATATATATATAGACTGAGAGAGGTAGAATGAAAACAGATATATATATATAGAGAGAGAGAGGTAGAATGAAAAGATATATATATATATATAGACTGAGAGAGGTAGAATGAAAACAGATATATATATATAGACTGAGAGAGGTAGAATGAAAACAGATATATATATATAGACTGAGAGAGGTAGAATGAAAACAGATATATATATATAGAGAGAGAGGTAGAATGAAAACAGATATATATATAGAGAGAGAGAGGTAGAATGAAAACAGATATATATATAGACTGAGAGAGGTAGAATGAAAACAGATATATATATAGAGAGACAGAGGTAGAATGAAAACAGATATATATAGAGAGAGAGAGGTAGAATGAAAACAGATATATATATATAGAGAGAGAGGTAGAATGAAAACAGATATATATATATATAGAGAGAGAGAGAGGTAGAATGAAAACAGATATATATATATAGAGAGAGAGGTAGAATGAAAACAGATATATATATAGACTGAGAGAGGTAGAATGAAAACAGATATATATATAGAGAGAGAGGTAGAATGAAAACAGATATATATAGAGAGAGAGAGAGGTAGAATGAAAACAGATATATATATATAGACTGAGAGAGGTAGAATGAAAACAGATATATATATAGAGAGAGAGAGGTAGAATGAAAACAGGTATATATATATAGAGAGAGAGGTAGAATGAAAACAGATATATATATATAGAGAGAGAGAGGTAGAATGAAAACAGATATATATATATATATAGACTGAGAGAGGTAGAATGAAAACAGATATATATATAGAGAGAGAGAGGTAGAATGAAAACAGATATATATATATATATAGAGAGAGAGAGGTAGAATGAAAAGATATATATATATATATAGACTGAGAGAGGTAGAATGAAAACAGATATATATATATAGAGAGAGAGAGGTAGAATGAAAACAGATATATATATATATAGAGAGAGAGAGAGAGGTAGAATGAAAACAGATATATATATAGACTGAGAGAGGTAGAATGAAAACAGATATATATAGAGAGAGAGAGGTAGAATGAAAACAGATATATATATATAGAGAGAGAGGTAGAATGAAAACAGATATATATATATATAGACTGAGAGAGGTAGAATGAAAACAGATATATATATAGAGAGAGAGAGGTAGAATGAAAACAGATATATATATATAGAGAGAGAGGTAGAATGAAAACAGATATATATATAGAGAGAGAGAGAGGAAGAATGAAAACAGATATATAGATAGAGAGAGAGGTAGAATGAAAACAGATATATATATATAGAGAGAGAGAGGTAGAATGAAAAGATATATATATATATAGACTGAGAGAGGTAGAATGAAAACAGATATATATATATAGAGAGAGAGAGAGAGGTAGAATGAAAAGATATATATATATATAGACTGAGAGAGGTAGAATGAAAACAGATATATATATATATACAGAGAGAGGTAGAATGAAAACAGATATATATAGAGAGAGAGAGAGGTAGAATGAAAACAGATATATATATATAGAGAGAGAGAGGTAGAATGAAAAGATATATTTATATATAGACTGAGAGAGGTAGAATGAAAACAGATATATATATATAGAGAGAGAGAGGTAGAATGAAAACAGATATATATATAGAGAGAGAGAGGTAGAATGAAAACAGATATATATATATAGAGAGAGAGAGGTAGAATGAAAAGACAGGAAGTGCTTTTTTTTTTGTAATGGTACGCACCGGTACGGCGTACCGGCACCTTTTTCGATGTGGGGAAAAAATTATTACTAGTCTTGTATTTTAATGTTTATTTTTAATTGATTAGTAGTTAAAAGTTAGGCAATCCATCACTGAGTACCGGCACCTATTTTTTTTTTTTTTTTTTAGAAAAAAAGCACTGCTTGTAACTATTACATTTCTCTTGGTCACCCGAACTCGCTTAATGTTAGGCTCTACGACTACTTTCATTTTTCTTTATTCAGAATGAATAATATATTAAGTCCATAGTGGCTTAGTACAACGGAATCCAAAACCACGCCCCTACATCAAAGTCATTCCTGAAAATATACACACAAAAAAACACCACAGATAATGACTTACTCAGAACAGACATACCGTCATACAGACAAAAAGCTTAGTCAATAAATGAGATTTGTTTCAGTCTACAAGACAACAAACTTTGAGTGAACATCAAAGGAAACCCATGACCTCATCAGCGAGTTGTTCTGTGGAGACAGGTTGGGACTTGCAGAGAGGTGCTCCAGATATGTTCATCATTAATATTAACAACAGAAGAGTTGGCAGTTCAGTTTGTCGGTTGTTAGGCGTAATATATACATACAGAAATATCTATCTATCTATCTATCTATCTATCTATCTATCTATCTATCTATCTATCTATCTATCTATCTATCTATCTTTCTGTCTTTCTGTCTATCTATCTATCTACTATCTTTCTATCTATCTATCTATCTATCTATCTATCTATCTATCTATCTATCTATCTGTCTATCTATCTATCTATCATCTATCTATCTATCTATCTATCGATAAAAGTATCTTAGATAAGACATATGTATTTGATTGAACTTTAATTTTCTTTTCGCTATTAACAAAGCGAGATTAGTTCTGGGAGAGAGATAGACCCTTACATTGACCTGGTTGCTAGTCAAAGAAACAATTGGACAAATCACATGAAAAGGTTAGATTCCCTATAAAGTCAATATAAAGATACCGATGTAGGTGCATGTTCACACTTAGCTATAACGATCACAAGTGGTCCCCCCTCCCTCACAATGACTGTGTTGACGTGTGTGGTACGCTAATGTTCACACATTATTAAACTGAAGAGTGAATGTCGCTCAACACCAGGTGTCACAGTGACACAGATCGAGTCCATTCGTTATAGAACACTGACTTGCGACGTCGCAACCTGTGGGCAGTTTAAACCAATAGCGCGCTGCCACAGACCTGTGACTTGGCAACAAGCTATTGGTCTCCCCTGCCCACTGGTCGGGACACTGCAGGTCAGTGTTCAGGCCTTCTATGGCGCTTGGTCTCGTACAGATACAGATTTTATTTCACAGACTAGCAGCGAAGGAATAAAGACTTATCGTAGAGCAAATTAGATGGCCCCTTAAGGTATTAGACATAATACAACGCAGTGGCGTAGCTATGGTGAGAGGATTTTTTTGGGAGGAGGGGATTTGAATATCCCCAGGGCCCCCACTTGAGAAAGGCACCAAATGAGTGTTCGATTTTTTTTTCATTAAATATTAAATATTACACCATTACCTTTTGTCCTGATGTCGAATGGCAAAATGCAAGGGCCCTTAAAGAGGTCATGCCCCTAGGGCCCCCAAATGATGGCAAATTCCTAGCTACGCCGATGATACATTGTATGTACTCTGTACCAATAAGGAGTAGACAATGTTATTATTTATTCTCAAATGTTGAATCCTTCTGTGAAATGCTAATTTTCTAATGGATGATAGGGCTTCTTATAATTAGCACTATTAGCAGTAAATTAATCTATGTTTCGTTCTAGATAAATATCAGCATATATTAATGTAATCAACTTCAGGGCAACGCGTTAAGGAAACATTCGTATTACAGAAAATACATATACCGAAAAAAACAACACAATTGGCCAATAAAAAGACATGACATATATTTAGAGGGAGAGGGGAGGGAGAGAGAGGGGGATACGAGAGAGGGAAAGTGGGAGAGAAAGTAAGAGATGGAGAGAGAGAGAGAGGGAGACAAAGAAAGAGAGAGGGAGAGTGGGAGAGATAGTAAGGGATGGAGAGAGAGAGAGGGGGAGACAAAGAAAGAGAGAGGGAGAGAGGGAGAGAGAGTAAGGGATGGAGAGAGAGAGAGGGGAGACAAAGAAAGAGAGAGGGAGAGTGGTAGAGAGAGTAAGGGATGGAGAGAGAGAGAGGGAGACAAAGAAAGAGAGAGGGAGAGTGGGAGAGAGAGTAAGGGATGGAGAGAGAGAGTAAGGGATGGAGAGAGAGAGGGAGACAAAGAAAGAGAGAGGGAGAGTGGGAGAGAGAGTAAGGGATGGAGAGAGAGAGGGAGACAAAGAAAGAGAGAGGGAGAGTGGGAGAGAGAGTAAGAGATGGAGAGAGAGAGGGAGACAAAGAAAGAGAGAGGGAGAGTGGGAGAGAGAGTAAGGGATGGAGAGAGAGAGGGAGACAAAGAAAGAGAGAGGGAGAGTGGGAGAGAGAGTAAGGGATGGAGAGAGAGAGAGGGGAGACAAAGAAAGAGAGAGGGAGAGTGGGAGTGAGAGTAAGGGATGGAGAGAGAGAGGGAGACAAAGAAAGAGAGAGGGAGAGTGGGAGAGAGAGTAAGAAATGGAGAGAGAGAGAGGGAGACAAAGAAAGAGAGAGGGAGAGAGGGAGAGAGAGTAAGGGATGGAGAGAGAGAGAGGGGAGACAAAGAAAGAGAGAGGGAGAGTGGGAGAGAGAGTAAGGGATGGAGAGAGAGAGGGAGACAAAGAAAGAAAGAGGGAGAGTGGGAGAGAGAGTAAAGGATGGAGAGAGAGAGGGAGACAAAGAAAGAGAGAGGGAGAGTGGGAGAGAGAGTAAGGGATAGAGAGAGAGAGGGAGACAAAGAAAGAGAGAGGGAGAGTGGGAGAGAGAGTAAAGGATGGAGAGAGAGAGGGAGACAAAGAAAGAGAGAGGGAGAGTGGGAGAGAGAGTAAGGGATGGAGAGAGAGAGGGAGACAAAGAAAGAGAGAGGGAGAGTGGAAGAGAGAGAAACAGAGGCAGGGAGAGAGGGGAAAAGAAAGGGAGAGAAAGAAGAAGAGAGGGAAATAAAGAAAGAGAGAGCGAGAGAGAGAAAGAGGGAGGGAAGAGAGAAAGAGGCCAACAATGACACTTTGTAAACTTACTTTGTTTTCTATTGTTACATGTTTTGTTTACTATAACTTATGTACAATTGTAAGACAAATTTGCTCAGGGATAATAATAAATTATTGTTATTATTATTATAACTAATATTGCATAGTCTTCAATCTGTGTTTCCAACGCTGTAAATGATATGACAGAAGAGAACAGAGTCTCTCAAAAGTCAGTATTTGTCTTCAACCTCATTCTGGCGGCCAGTCATGAACCCAATAGCCTGACATAGTCATTCTATAGAACAACAGTCAGATCTCAATTGATTGTCTCTAGGTACAGCCAGGTAAACAAGAATCTTTACCTTAAGTGCCATTCTTACCAGCCGTTGCTGAAGATAAGTAACGCCAATATACCGACATGGAGCGTAGAGTCTAGGGGTAGCACTTGAGACCCTTATTAACTTTTCCTCCGGGGACTTGTTGGATCAGATAACAAAAGATCTAGATCTACAAGATTATGGCGGTACGGTACTCACTTGAACTATGACCTGCACCATCTGTTGGTATTTTATCTGTAAGCTCTTGTGCCCTTGTATTAAGGGGGAGGGGGGAGTTTGCTGGAACGTTCCAAAGAGACAGGGTAAGCCTGGGATAATGGGGGTGGGGGTGTGCTGGAACGTTCCAAAGAGACAGGGTAAGCCTGGGATAATGGGGGTGGGAGGTGTGCTGGAACGTTCCAAAGAGACAGGGTAAGCCTGGGATAATGGGGGTGGGGGGGAGTGCTGGAACGTTCCAAAGAGACAGGGTAAGCCTGGGATACTGGGAGGGGAATGCTGGAACGTTCCAAAGAGACAGGGTAAGCCTGGGATACTGGGAGGGGGAATGCTGGAACGTTCCAAAGAGACAGGGTAAGCCTGGGATAATGGGGATGGGGGGGGTGCTGGAACGTTCCAAAGAGACAGGGTAAGCCTGGGATAATGGGGATGGGGGGTGCTGGAACGTTCCAAAGAGACGGTAAGCCTGGGATAATGGGGATGGGGGGGGGTGCTGGAACGTTCCAAAGAGACAGGGTAAGCCTGGGATAATGGGGATGGGGGGTGCTGGATTGTTTCATTGTTAGCATTTGTCTTTACTAAATTTAAAATATGTCTTTTAATAGCGTTGTTGGTACTCGGTCGTTGTTTTTTTTAGCTCCAGATAATGAGTCGCTTACAACTACAGCTATGAAGCCATATTTAAAACAAAACTGATTATAACTTTTTATTCATAAATATACACAGATTCAACCTGAAAGCAAATGTATGTATACAGTTTGAAACAAGTGAAATGATCCTTTGAACAAGATATAACTCACTAAAAATACACAAGTCTTTAATGTCCTTTCTGTCTGATGTCTCGTTTTTTTTTTCCTTCATCGATTTTCACACCATTATTTTCTTAACTTGACCTACGACAGACCACCTCGTGATTTCATCAGAATATATTCAGCCTACACAGCCAAAAACATCTGCTCACCTTTTCTCATGGTTACATCAGGAACATGCACATATATTCCATAAGACAAAAAAAATAATGTATTTCTTCAATACTCGATACTTATAGTTTTCTCTAGAACTGATACAATCTTAAGACAAACTAAAGCGTGGGCTAAATAGCGGCACAACACCTAGATTAGCTTAGAAGCCCTACAGCTCGTCTAACAAAGAGTTCATTCAATATTTCTAGATCTAGATCAACAGCCTAGAGCTCATTCTAGTCTTAACAAGAGCTAAACAAAACATTTTTGACTTAAGTATGAAAATAAATACGCGCTTGAAATACTGAATGGCTCATAGTCTTGCGCCCAGAGTTCAGGTTACCGGATACAAGCACCTTCCTTAGAGGACAAAAAAGAGGACAAAACATTACATAGGAGGACATACACACAGACAAGACAAACAATATTTTAAAAACTAGGATTGGAATGTATTCGAAGAACTACGCCGATACATTACAACCTGTGAAAAATTCCGTAATGTATATAGCGTTGTTTATTATTCCCGTTAATATATATATATATATGTAATGTACATATGGTGTTATATATATAGTTAATTATTTCCGTAAACATATATTTAGTTTACAAATAGTTCTATGTATAGTTAATTATTTCCGTAAACATATATTTAGTTTACAAATAGTTCTATATATAGTTAATTATTCCCGTAAACATACGTTGAACTCTTTGTAGGAAAAATGCATCTCAGTAGGTTTTTGGAGAGACTCTCTTTTGTGTTCCCAAAGTGTTGATCAGACTTTTAACACAAGCACGGAGGACAGAGATTGCAAAAGAAACACTCACAGATCGTGAGAAGCTCTGACTAAAGAAACACTCACAGATCGTGAGAAGCTCTGACTAAAGAAACACTCACAGATCGTGAGAAGCTCTGACTAAAGAAACACTCACAGATCGTGAGAAGCTCTGACTAAAGAAACACTCACAGATCGTGAGAAGCTCTGACTAAAGAAACACTCACAGATCGTGAGAAGCTCTGACTAAAGAAACACTCACAGATCGTGAGAAGCTCTGACTAGCAGGATTCTTTTTAAACAGCCCTAAATCTATGAATGTTTATGAAGAAGGCTCTTAAGGAGCATCTCAATTGTCTGCTATTTATGACTGAGACTGTGTGTATTTAAACCAGATGGTAAGAACTTTGAACGATTGATGGAAAGTATACGATTTCAATAAACAACATAGTGAACGCCGGACATATTCAAACTTTATGCCGAAGTTGCCGACAGTGTCATAATTAGGAAGATATTCTGTTGCCGGACACTAAGTTACTCTACCAACTGTAGCAAAAAGGGACAGAACTTTGACGGAGCATAACACAACCTTTCAGTCTCACGTTCTGGAGTCGTCTCTCCTAATTAAGACCAAATGACGACAATGCCATCTATGTTGCATCATTTACAACCAAACGTCAACCTCTTTCCACCGTCACCATACAAACACACACACACACACACACACACACGCCATAGCAAGGAGGCAAATATTGAGCCAATCAAAATGAAGGAGAGAGAGAGACTACAACTGGAACACCAAACTGAAGACAAAGTCAAGAACTAATGAATTCTGACAGAAGACTATTTTCAATCTGAACTAATGATTTCTGCAATACTTACTTTTCAACACCTACACATAACGAAAACAAGATGCCACTACCACTCACACTACCACTCAGACTACCACTAACGCAATGATCCAAGTGAAGACAGAAGATAGACACGCGATAATGAGCTAGAAGATATGTAAGAAACGCTTCCCATCACTGGTGCCCAACCTTTTTCGGTAAACGGGCCATATCAATTTCCGTCCCGCTGGTCAAGGGCCGCATCATCGCGATAAATCGCCGATTCCAATGAGAGTCCGAGACTCGGAAACGTATTCTGCAAAAGACGTCAGAAGTATTGAAGAGACAATGAAGCCCATCGACGCGGGCCCAGGGGCCGTAGTTTGTGCATCACCTATTATCATCAGTAAGACCATTCTAAATTTGTGTTTTGGGGACGCCATGGATTCTAGTGGGTCTGGGTGGAAAAGAAAGCTATAAATTAGGTCAATGGGTGACAAAAAAAAAGCACTGAATGTCGAAGCAGAAAATTTTAAAACAAACTAATCTTAATCGATGCAGACAGGTGCACTGCCCTATGGCCATCAGACACGAACTCGTCAAGTCTAGATTTATATGTTTCTAACACATTAACGTGTCCAACCCTAATGACAGCGTGATTGTAGAGCTTGATAGTTTATTAAAACGAGAGAAGGGGTGGCGGCCCTTATCGCTTCGTGGCTTGGGGCGACAAATTATCAAGAAACGAAAAAGATTGGTGAGCTTGCTGAAACCAAAATGAAACAAACTTATGCAAAGTAAAATACAAAATGCGTCAAGTCTCAACTTACATCGAAACGTGTTTAAAATTTAGCGACGACACACAGACAGTTATAGTTGATATAAGCGACACACAGACAGTTATAGTTGATATAAGCGACACACAGACAGTTATAGTTGATATAAGCGACACACAGACAGTCATAGTTGATATAAGCGACACACATATAGTTGTGTTGATATAAGCGACACACAGACAGACATAAGTGATATAAGCGACACACAGACAGTCATAGTTGATATAAGCGACACACATATAGTTATGTTGATATAAGCGACACACAGACAGACATAAATGATATAAGCGACACACAGACAGTTATAGTTGATATAAGCGACACACAGACAGCTATAGTTGATATAAGCGACACACAGACAGCTGTAGTTGATATAAGCGATACACAGACAGTTATAGTTGATAAAAGCGACACACAGACAGCTAAAATTGATATAATCGACACACAGACAGTTATAGTTGATATAAGTAACACACAGACAGTTATAGTTGATAAAAGCGACACACAGACAGTTATAGTTCATATAAGCGACAAAAAGACAACTGTAGTTGATATAAGCGACACACAGACAGACATAGTTGATATAAGCGACACACAGACAGGTGTAGTTGATATAAACGACACACAGACAGCTGTAGTTGATATAAGCGATACACAGACAGTTATAGTTGATATAAGCGACACACAGACAGCTAAAATTGATATAATCGACACACAGACAGTTATAGTCGATATAAGCGACACACAGACAGCTATAGTTGATATAAGCGACACACAGACAGCTAAAATTGATATAATCGACACACAGACAGTTATAGTTGATATAAGTGACACACAGAACGCTGTAGTTGATATAAGCGACACACAGACAGCTGTAGTTAATATAAGCGACACGCAGACAGCTATAGTTGATATAAGCGACACACAGACAGCTGTAGTTGATATAAGCGACACACAGACAGCTATAGTTGATATAAGCGACACGCAGACAGCTATAGTTGATATAAGCGACACACAGACAGCTGTAGTTGATATAAGCGACACACAGACAGTTATAGTTGATATAAGCGGCACGCAGACAGCTATAGTTGATATAAGCAACACACAGACAGCTATAGTTGATATAAGCGATACACGGACAGCTGTAGTTGATATAAGCGACACGCAGACAGCTGTAGTTGATATAAGCAACACACAGACAGCTGTAGTTGATATAAGCGACACGCAGACAGCTATAGTTGATATAAGCGACACACAGACAGCTGTAGTTGATATAAGCGACACACAGACAGCTGTAGTTGATATAAGCGACACACAGACAGCTGCAGTTGATATAAGCGACACACAGACAGCTAAAGTTGATATAAGCGACACACAGACAGCTGCAGTTGATATAAGCGACACATAGACAGCTACAGTTGATATAAGCGACACACAGACAGCTGCAGTTGATATAAGCGACACACAGACAGCTATAGTTGATATAAGCGATACACGGACAGCTGTAGTTGATATAAGCGACACACAGACAGTTATAGTTGATATAAGCGACACACAGACAGCTACAGTTGATATAAGCGACACACAGACAGTTGCAGTTGATATAAGCGACACACAGACAGCTATAGTTGATATAAGCGACACACAGACAGCTGCAGTTGATATAAGCGACACACAGACAGCTGTAATTGATATAAGCGACACACAGACAGCTGCAGTTGATATAAGCGACACACAGACAGCTGCAGTTGATATAAGCGACACACAGACAGCTATAGTTGATATAAGCGACACGGAGACAGCTGCAGTTGATATAAGCGACACACAGACAGCTACAATTGATATAAGCGACACACAGACAGCTGCAGTTGATATAAGCGACACACAGACAGCTAAAGTTGATATAAGCGACACACAGACAGCTGCAGTTGATATAAGCGACACATAGACAGCTACAGTTGATATAAGCGACACACAGACAGCTGCAGTTGATATAAGCGACACACAGACAGCTATAGTTGATATAAGCGATACACGGACAGCTGTAGTTGATATAAGCGACACACAGACAGTTATAGTTGATATAAGCGAGACACAGACAGTTATAGTTGATATAAGCGACACGCAGACAGCTATAGTTGATATAAGCGACACACAGACAGCTGTAGTTGATATAAGCGAAACACAGACAGTTATAGTTGATATAAGCGGCACGCAGACAGCTATAGTTGATATAAACAACACACAGACAGCTATAGTTGATATAAGCGATACACGGACAGCTGTAGTTGATATAAGCGACACGCAGACAGCTGTAGTTGATATAAGCGACACGCAGACAGCTGTAGTTGATATAAGCGACACGCAGACAGCTATAGTTGATATAAGCGACACACAGACAGCTGTAGTTGATATAAGCGACACACAGACAGCTATAGTTGATATAAGCGACACACAGGCAGCTATAGTTGATATAAGCGACACACAGACAGCTGTAGTTGATATAAGCGACACGCAGACAGCTATAGTTGATATAAGCGACACGCAGACAGCTATAGTTGATATAAGCGACACGCAGACAGCTATAGTTGATATAAGCGACACGCAGACAGCTGTAGTTGATATAAGCGACACGCAGACAGCTATAGTTGATATAAGCGACACGCAGACAGCTATAGTTGATATAAGCGACACACAGACAGTTATAGTTGATATAAGCGACACACAGACAGCTGCAGTTGATATAAGCGACACACAGACAGCTACAGTTGATATAAGCGACACACAGACAGTTGCAGTTGATATAAGCGACACACAGACAGCTATAGTTGATATAAGCGACACACAGGCAGCTGCAGTTGATATAAGCGACACACAGACAGCTGCAGTTGATATAAGCGACACACAGACAGCTGTACTTGATATAAGCGACACACAGACAGCTGCAGTTGATATAAGCGACACACAGACAGCTGCAGTTAATATAAGCGACACACATACAGCTATAGTTGATATAAGCGACACAGAGACAGCTGCAGTTGATATAAGCGACACACAGACAGCTACAGTTGATATAAGCGACACACAGACAGCTGCAGTTGATATAAGCGACACACAGACAGCTACAGTTGATATAAGCGACACACAGACAGCTGCAGTTGATATAAGCGACACACAGACAGCTATAGTTGATATAAGCGACACACAGACAGCTACAGTTGATATAAGCGACACATAGACAGCTACAGTTGATATAAGCGACACACAGACAGCTGCAGTTGATATAAGCGACACATAGACAGCTATAGTTGATATAAGCGATACACGGACAGCTGTAGTTGATATAAGCGACACACAGACAGTTATAGTTGATATAAGAGATACACCGACAGCTGCAGTTGATATAAGCGACACACAGACAGCTGCAGTTGATATAAGCGATACACGGACAGCTGTAGTTGATATAAGCGACACACAGACAGTTATAGTTGATATAAGCGATACACGGACAGCTATAGTTGATATAAGCGACACACAGACAGCTGCAGTTGATATAAGCGAAGTGAAAAGTGTATCTTCCCCTTCCCCACATTGTAATTGCTTCAAAGATCTCAGCCACCTAAACAAACATTTTTGTACTTCCCGCTTGTTGACCAAATGTATCTTCCCTTTAGTCATGGAGAGTCAACAAAAAAAACACACACTTCTTGCCAGATTTGATTGATTCTAATGCGCATCCTATATTCCTTGTTGTCTTTAGATGGTGCAAAGATTTATATCAACTCACTATGTGTTTGTCTGATACAATTCTGTACACGTTATTTCGTCCACAACCACTTTAGGGCCAAGTTGGAACTTTACAAAATCATTTGTTGTACCTAATAAAACACGAATGAAAATATTAACCAATTCGTTCATTAATTAATAGTAATTTTTTTTTTGCATCGAAAATCCTTCTTATTTAGAGATGTGGTTGTAAATGTGGAGTTATTTCCATTATTATTACCCAATCATTCATTGACGATGACAACACACGAATGAACAAAAAAAAACAAGTGTTTAATCAACTAGTAGTAATTCACTTGTTTTGTTTTCTATAGATAATGGAGCTTATTCCTGGAGTATTGAGATATATGGCAATAATTTTGCGGTTCTTACTCCTTAATAAGCTTTGTTATTACTTTAATTTTTTTGGCTACTTTTTTCCTGTAGTCCATCACTATTGGAGGAAAAGTTTGTCAATACTTTATGTTTGATGAAGTCGTTCTGAATCTGTGTGCACTGGAGACGTGTCCAGTAGTGGAGATTGGCTGGCGAGATAGAAGCATAACTGGATCTACCTGTCTCCCAAACTGTGAAGAGAGCGAATCATATTTCATGTGTGTTTGTGTGTTTTTGGAGGCGCGGTGGCTGAGAGGTAAAACGTTGGCTATAGAACCGAGGGTTCAGGTTTAGAATCCTGGTGAAGTCTGGAATTTTGAAAATTGGGATTTTAGGACTCCTTTGAGCACACCCAGCGCTAAAGGGTACCTGACATTAGTTGGGAAAAGTAAAGGCGGTTGGTCGTTGTGCTGGCCACATGACACCCTCGTTAACCGTGGCCCACAGAACCAGATTACCTTTACATCATCTGCCCCATAGATCGCAAGGTCTGAAAGGGGAACTTTACTTTACTCGTTTTGTGTGTCTGTGTTTGTGTGCCTTATTATGTGTGTTTGGGTGTTCGTGAGTAGGAAATACATTTAAATATATTTACACTAAATTCTAAACAGGTCTTCAGTAAATTATGCACAGATATTTTAATAAATTATAACCTTTGAACTTTCAAATGATCGCTCGACTTGTAGTATGTAAATATAAAAAATAGACAGTACAGAGACTGATTTAAAATGAGTGAAAGTGTAGACTTCTTTTTGTACTGCAGAGCATTCAAATAAGTTGTAGGCCTACAATGACTTCCGAGATTGTAATAATGTATAGGGTTAAAGAGCTGTAAAGAATGAAGCTGTAGAAGCTGGGGCTGTAAGTAATGAAGATATATTGAGGCTCTAGAAAATTAGGCTTAAGAAAATGCTGAATCATTAGAACCCTCCCCCCCCCCCCCCCCCCGACGATACAAACCATTGGTTTCCTAATATTTCAAGATTCAGATGAAACAAAACCTAATTAAAACAGTCTTGGAGTGAGTATTGTCTTCCTAACCTAAACGAACTCACAAAGAGAACGAGAATGAAACAATGTGTAGCTCTTTGAATTGAGTTCGAGTCAATGAAACTGTTTGTACATCAACACATAAGGCACAGACTTTTGTTCCATTGAAGAGAACAAACTATAAATAGATTCTTTTGTATTCTCCTAGGATCCATCGATGAGTCCTCGCCGCCTCTCCAAATGGACCATAAGCTCTCTATAACCTTGCAGTTGTATTGGTTCCACTCTGCGTACATAAACATAACATACACCCACAAACTCCACTCACACAAAGGTTCTCAAACATTGCCATGGTGAAACTGACACCTCGCTTTTATCTGTTCTCATTCTTTCAATTTCAATCCAAAATCGTTTTCAAATGTCCCCTTCGAACTTGTGCGGACGGCTTGCATTACAATAGGAAACATTGGACGGAAAGAGTGGTAGGTGGGGGTGGTGGTGGATGAGAACCGCTGCTCTGGTAGATAGAGAGAAACCAGAGCTCACGGTACCTTGTATTATCTCCCCTTGAAGGGGGAGCTTGTTTGTGTCAGAGGAAGAAACAATGTCCTAATCATCTCGGTAAGTCAACATGGAAATACCAGATTTGTTCAGTGATAACCTACTGACCGAGAGAACAGGACGGAAGGGGCTGTACAGGAAGGACAGTGTGAGTCTGGTCCTCCTTATTCTCCGCCTCTGACATTACTAGTTCACCTGAAGTAGGTACTAGTGATAGTCATCTGATTGTCCAAGCTTGAAAACGCACTGACCACAAGTGAAATAAAGGAACATTTTTAAATAGTGGACACTCTTATAGAACATCATTCTTAAGTTGTCAGGATCTACTTCCCATGTGCCTACTACATGACTGTGTGCGCTTGACAATGTCTTCCTAAAGTAACATGACTGTGTGCGCTTGACAATGTCTTCCTAAAGTAACATGACTGTGTGCGCTTGACAATGTCTTCCTAAAGTAACATGACTGTGTGCGCTTGACAATGTCTTCCTAAAGTAACATGACTGTGTGCGCTTGACAATGTCTTCCTAAAGTAACATGACTGTGTGCGCTTGACAATGTCTTCCTAAAGTAACATGTTGAGTTCTATATAATTTACATGCGCATGAATGAAATTCAACTTTTAACTTAGGATTAAAAATCGAGATGACAACTTTAGATATTGAGACGTGGAAACCTTTGTAAAACCAGCAACCTGTAGAAAACCCAAGTTGTAGGCCCTAGATAATAACACAAAAAGCCTATTAGTACATTTTTATTAACATGCCATTTAATATTTCGTTTAATGTTCTACTTATGATGGTTGTGATAACTTGAGTGCATCAATATTTATTACAATGGCATGGAGTTTAGGTTTAACCCAAACCTATTTATTCATATAATTATATCGTAAAACATGGGGGTGACCAAAACCAATATGGCGCCTTAGGGCATTAACAAATCTTGAAGTCGCCCTTCTTAAAACTTAGTGCGATGTGGACATTGGACTCAAACTTGTAAACGTTTTCGTTTCCCAAAACACACAATAAAGACTAAGACTAAGACTAACATTAAGACTAAGACTAACATTAAGAATAAGACTGCTTTGTTGATCCTTATGGAAATTTGTTGTGATTACAAGGACTCTCTTCTCATATAAAGACAACACAACAGAAATATACACATAAATAGAATACACACAACATAAAGAGTTCATTCAGCGATTACACATGGGCATCTTGATCCTTTTCATGTTTCCTGATCAACGGGTGGCGTGGATCTAAACTCAGCTCTCTTATCATCCCACGTCCTACCGAGACCATTCGTTGTAGAAGGCCTCAACACTGACCTGCAACGTCATAACCTGTGGGCAGTTTAGACCACTAGCTCTTTGCCACGCCGTACAAACCTGTGACGTGGTAACGAGATATTGGTCTAAAGTGCCCACAGGTTGAGTCGCTGCAGGTCAGTGTTGAGACTTATAACGAATAGTCGCAGTCCTACGTGTATCCAGTGTTAACCTGATCATGCAGAATAATTAGACTTAAACTCTATTAAGTCACTAGTTTTCCTGGTTGATTCAAGCAGACCCCCCCCCCCCCCAATGAATTAGTCCTACCATATGATATATAAAATTATTTAATTAACTCGTGTCTTTCTGAATATTGTATCAGGTTCTGGTTTCAAATTTGTAAACACAAACTTCTCCAACAGACAAGGGGATGTAATATTAAAATCATAACAAGAATACATAGCAAAAAAGATATCAACCACAATATTAAATCAATAATGAAAGTGGCATGCCAATAAAAGAAATGCTCTTATTAAAGCGATGTTTCATTCAACATGAAAAGATATTAAAAATTTAGACATGCGCAGAAAGAGAGAAGGAACCAGAGAGATAGGGACATAAAGCGGGATAGAAAGACCGACAGATTGACAATTCAAGTTATATAAAAAGAAAAGAGTGACAGGAAGCGAATGGACAGAAAGAGGAAGTAGTTAGGGAATAAAAGAGAGACGATTACAGAGAGAGGGGGGACAGAGAAAAATTCCAAGATCAAAAAGAATAAAGATCAAACGCTCTGTCAGGAAAGAATAAATTAAAGCTTTGACAGAATGTAATGTAAATCTACTCATGCCAGGTAAAGCCAAATAAAGGATTATGCCAAACATTGGCTCCGATTCACACGATATCAAAACGTTTGACGACGAATTCGAGGCTGATCGTGGGCGAGCACATACATATTGTAGAAAGGTCAGAAAGCAGGAATGAAAGAAGCACTCGATGGACGAAACAGGCGCGCACGCACACAATCTTTTTTTTTTTAAAGGCAAGGGGAAAAAACTTAAAATTAAGATGATTTAGATGGGGAGATAATGGGGTAGTTCCGGATCTCTTCTCAGTCACGTGGGTGTGTTGTTTACATTAATGACTTCATTGATTTCATTGTAATTTAAACATGAAAATAGTCTAGATCTAGACATCTTTAAGAAATAAAAAGTATGTTACAATAATTCACTAATTTATAGGATTATTTAGTAGGTCTACTAGATCTAGGCTAGCACTAAATCTAGATCTACATCTTAACATAGAAAGATATTGCCATTATTGCCATTATGAGCCCACAGTCACGTCACTTTTTATAAAGTAGGTCAGAGATTCGGAACTACCTCATTAATATGGGATAGGTAATATAGATAAGGATAAGATGAGGGAGGTAATTAGGATGGGGAGATAATTAATATAGGTTATATAGGGTAGGTAATATAGATAAGGATAGGATGTGGGAGGTAATTAGGACTCAAATAAATTTCACGTTTACATCTAAACGAGAAGAAAACTTTTGCTAAGCAAAGCTGAACACACACACGCACGCCCCCCCCCCCCACACACACACCGACAAAACGCGATAGATCAAATCTAAATATGCCAAATTGAAGGGACAGGGATAAGCCTCCCACTGACACAACCTTGTCTTTATAGCGTGCATACATGCAACAAAGTTATGGCCAAATCTCCGTAACCATGACGAGCGCGAAGTTGCCGGGTTTCACCGAGTATTAGGACGAATGGCGTCTCCTTGGCAACGATAAAGTGAACTTCCTGTTGATGGCAGTCCACTTGATGAGCCTCTCCCCTATCCTTTTCTCCCCCCCCCCTTTTTGTATCCGTTAGATTTGAACTAAACAGGAGCTAAAACGTGGCCATTTCCACGGCATGTTCTCGTGTCAGTCGGTCAGTCATTGTAACAGCCTTGAATCGGATCAGATAGCGTTTGTTAAAACAATCCATCTACATTAGTGCCAGATTTACCACAGTGCAAGACAGTGCAGCTACACAGTGCCTCACAGTTTAAAAAGGACATCCACATTTGAAAGAAAAAAAAAACAGATTTTAACAAAAAATGCATATTATACCTACATGGAGGGGAGGGGTGTAATAATTTGTAATTGCTTTTTTATTTCATTAAAAAATTTCACAAGTTTTTAGATTTATTAGCATTTTGATAGCATTTATATTGAAGCTTAAGTAGGGAGGTGGCGCGTTGGACGATTGGTTAAGCTCTTGGCTTCCGAAAATTGGGGTCCTGGGTTCGCATCTCGGTGACGACTGGAATTTTGAATTACGGGATTTTTAGTGTTAGGGCGCCTCTGAGTCCAACCAACTCTAATGGGTACCTGACTTTAGTTGGGGAAAGTAAAGGCGGTTGGTCGTTGTGCTGGCCCCATGACACCCTGCTCGTTAACCGTTGGCCAAAGACACATATGACCTTGACGCAGGTAGGGAACAGAAATCCAGCCTAGGGCCTCCCCTAACTAAACTCCGGCACTGATTTCTTTATACAAGGTTCAATTAATATCAATAAAAATAGTATCTAGATAGCTTGTGACTATAATTGGTCCATAAGGTAATGTACTATTGCATGACATGACGAATGCTTAGGTCCTTTAAGACGAACAAACGTTTGTTCCTTGTAATGAAACTATTTCAGAATGTATTTTTTTTGTTGTAGTCTATAAGCGTAACACTAATTACTCTTACAGAATAGTCATCACTCATGAGCGAAGACGAGCGAAATAACTTAAGAGTTTAAACGACTTGTGTGTTTCCCTATTTCTAGCTAGTACTTAAAAAACACTCTTTGTTATTTATTTTGGTATTTCGAGTTGACATCATCAGAGCTCGAAATGTCCTGTAGTCAGTTATGTAACTGACGTGTAAAAATACCATTTCATGTGCTGAAGTCACCAAACCCCAATCACTACCCTCAAACCCTAGTGAGAATGAAAATCTGTTGTGAACTTGTCTTGACCAAAACAAACCATCAAACCTTGGTTTTCTTTCAATTATTCCCTTCTGAGTCTAGAGTTCAAACATTTTAGCACAATTTAATACAGACTGACGAATAAAAATACTCTTCAAATGTAGTACTGTATAGATAGATCATCTTTTTATTTTGTTCCGTCCAACTTTTGTGTATGTCCTTTTGTTATTTTCTTATAGACCATCAAGGGGACAAAAGAAAGGTGTTACACACCCTGATAAGTTCTTCAATTACCAAATCTACCTACATTTTATTTACAATAGACTGGTCGTTATTAGGCAGAACACTAGGCGACTTGCTAATATAGCCAGTACGACTGCAGTATAAAACATGAGTATGTTACTGTCTGTGTGTTTCTTCAATTTATCTTTGCTACCAAGTTTATATGTATAATCATATAGAATAAACATTGAAATAATAAATAAAACTATTACTTACATTTGGAGCTAGAAGATCCCATCTCAAAAGTTGCACTTATTAATCCTAGAAGTAAATCCTCTTTCGAAAGTAATCCTTGCGAAATAAAAACAACTACAAAAAAAAATATTTAGAAATTATCATTCCTTGGTTTAAGCGAGACACTCACTCTCGAGACACATTTGGTGTGAATTCCTATGTACTGGAGCCATCAATCCAATCGTTTGATACTTGTGTTATCCTGAAGACATGTGCTCCACTGAATCGCCTGCTGGCTTAATGACTCGCCCGTGTAACAAGGAAAGACGCAGTATAATTTATATCCTTTCCAGAAGAGTAACAATCAAACACACACACACACACGTAGTACAAGCAGTGCAACAGCAGCGGGGGGGGGGGGGGGCGAGGTTTGTGTGAATTTGTCTCCCTCTAGAGAACAAGTTTATCTTTCTTCATCAAGAGTTCATAGTTGCCTGCTAACTTGTACTGGACTCTATCTCCACTAAGCTTGTCTAAGAACATCTCTATTAAGAGCACTGATATTACAGCAATACGAAAAGTAGATCTAGAAGATGTTCATGAGGAATTCACTCTTACTTACATAATAATAACTGTATCTTGTGTTCTGTTACTACAACTCGAGTTCACCGCTAGTGTTTTAAGACCTAGCTGGCACGTGTGTTGTCTCCGCCTGCTGCAATGTGACTTACTTCCCCTGATCTAATCGCTACATGGCAGAGATCTCAGGTAAAAAAGAAAAGGGAGGTAATGTGGAAGAAAGACGTTTTGACTTTCTCCTAATACACACACAAAGAAGGGAGAGATAATTTAGAAAGAGCGCTTCAAGTCTGACGAGGTAGAAATAAATCAAGGAGGATATGAAAGAATGAAGAAAGTATAAGGGTGGGGTTATCTCCCTTTCCTGACAAGACCATGTCAGCAAGAGGTCAACATTGTCTCGGTGACTGACGGGGCCCCGTTAACGCCAGGATTGACTGTAATCTTGTTATGGGGTACGGATAAATTGGCCTCGCCATCAGACCAAGCTGTCCAAACGTTTTTAGACAACGCTTTTTCCCCCCTGTTCACTCTGACTTAGCAATACTAGCGTTATGCTAGCCAAGCGTGGAGTAGGTGAAAGCATCTACCCTTGGCGCTCGTCTGGTCACGTGTTCGCAGGTATTGCTAACAATGTTGACTTCGTGACCATCACGTTGCAATGACAAGATAGTTTCTCTTATTTCTTGGTGTCACGAGAGATCAGAGTTTGAGGACCCAGGAAATGTTTTTCTTTTCTTATAAATTGCAGATGCTCCTTCAAAACAGAAGATAATTGACTTTTCTGGCTGATTCAGGCAACACGCTATATGCTCTACCGGCAATATGGAAGAAAGAGAGCTTGTATGAATTTGTCCTGGCATATGGAATAAGTCACTTCTCATCCTATTACACTACAAAGGGAACTGATACACTGAAATAAATCTTCATATGTCAGTTCTCACATGAAGACATGATCCAAGAATGGGTGTGGAAGAAATAACATGTTCAACATTTTTACCAGACAGGAAGAGTGAGTTGACTAGCACATGAAATACCAACACTTCGGTGTATGTTTAACTCTCAAAGACGAAAACTGTCTTGCTTTTGTATTCAGCCAAGGCTTTGACTATGATCCGATTAATGTACATAACTAGAAGCCTTAACGGAGTTGTACACAGTACACACTATAGGAGATTGACATCCATAAAATGTCAGGTAAGTCCCTTCAGTTCATTGTTCACTGGAAAAGTTGTTCCCATGAGGCCAGAAATGAAGAGAGAAAAAACACACTGTTCACATTATTCAGGTATCGCCACTGACTTTTCAAAGTTAGACTATAACTCTCAATAGATCTACTTGCTTTGTAGTCATTACCATTATGTATGCCTGTAGTTTCTAAATTAGACTTAAATATTTCAATATCTACTTCCTTTGAGTTAAACGTCGTGAAGTAAACTTAGTTATACAGTCAAACTAGTCAGTGGTCGTTGTATAATCGAGTTACTTTAGAAAACAATTGTGTTCAAGGATTGTTTCTGTCCTGCCTCACTTCTAGTCGGATACCAACACACACACACACATCTATACATTCTTGATTGGATAACATTCAGGTGCGAGGAGGTAATTAATTCTTGTTTCCACAAGGACAGGCTTATTCCTTCCCGGCATGCAATATCATTTTAATGGCAAGGAAACATTGAAGTAGCAGAAGCCTTGAAAGACGAGCGCTGAACTCCTGACCAACTCATAACCTGGACTCGTGTCCCTGGTTTGGATGACAGACCGATGGACTCGTGTCCCTGGTGTGGATGACAGACCGATGGACTCGTGTCTCTGGTGTGGATGACAGACCGATGGACTCGTGTCCCTGGTGTGGATGACAGACCGATGGACTCGTGTCTCTGGTGTGGATGACAGACCGATGGACTCGTGTCCCTGGTGTGGATGACAGACCGATGGACTCGTGTCTCTGGTGTGGATGACAGACCGATGGACTCGTGTCCCTGGTGTGGATGACAGACCGATGGACTCGTGTCCCTGGTGTGGATGACAGACCGATGGACTCGTGTCCCTGGTGTGGATGACAGACCGATGGACTCGTGTCCCTGGTGTGGATGACAGACCGATGGACTCGTGTCCCTGGTGTGGATGACAGACCGCTGAACTCACCACCTGAAAGGAAAAATAATAGAGCACTGGTGACGTACGTGAGCAGATAGTGGGATGACCGAATTTTAAAGAAAGCAAAATAAAGAAAGGGAGAGAAGCGAAATAAAGGAAGAAAAGCAAAATAAAGACAATTCCCAGGTTTAAACGAGGTAATGAAAGGAAGCTCATTTTCAAGGTAAATAACTGCTGCGTGAAGAGGGTGATGATAACGCTACAGTTGTTTACTTTTTAAATTGGAATGAAAATATGGCGCGTTCTTATCGAGTGAGAATTCCCACTTCCTAGGTTACAAAGGGCGGCCCGTACATAAGGGTATTAAAAGACATAAGGCAGAACTGAGTCATAATTATGGATGTAAGTTTGAATAATATATATATTTCTAGTATTTAACCTTTTTTTTTTTGAGCTGTTATTGGAATATGCTATGAGTCATCCTATTTAGTTACTTTTTTATCATCATAATAATGTAGCTTGCTTCGGTAATTAGTCTAATTGTACATAATCATCCACCGTGTACCGTGTAAATAATGTTATTATCCGGTTGTTACGCCGTAGCGTCAGACAGTTAGTCCAGCTTAGAAGGATATTAATTTCAAAGTATAACATTTTAATAAAGACTGAACATACCTCCTTTTAATCAAAAATGAACTTTAGATGATCTATACACAAGTCCAGTGTAGATTTATGCAGAAACACAAGTTTGAACAATTTAACAAGCAAAATAGACTACAAAATAATTTTAAATTTTAAAAAAAGCTTAAGGGGATAACTCTACATTTACAACTGTATTGTTCAATAATGTAGAATTTATTTCTCTTTTTCCATATCAAATAAACTAACTAGTTACCAATTGGCTGGTTAACTTTTAAATAGACTTATGTTTTACTAGGTAGGCTACAATAAAAAAAATTTGGGAAAGTTTTAACCTGATCCGAGAACGGTGTGGGATAAATAAAGTGTACAATTATCTAAGGGAACAATACCCCCACTGATCTATTTTAAAATTAAAGGATTAATTTCCCTTGTTATCTAAAAATTAACTAATCACTATTAATTAATTGACTAATTGGTTAATTTTTAGGAACTGATTATGTTTTGTTAGGTACAATAAATACAAGTGTTCAGTTTCAACTTGATCCAAGAATGAGTGTGGGAAAAATAACGTTAAAACTTTGTACCAGACAGAATGAGTTGATACAAGCTTTGGGGAAAAACAATAACACTTTAATTTAGAATAAACACACGTCTTTCTGTCTCTTGTCTCTGACTCAACTGACATTCATCTGCCATTCACCCCATTTTATAAACTTCATCTTAACCTAGGGTTACATCAGAATACATCAGCCAATACAAATGTTGTATATTTCATTGTACAGAGCTTAGATCAACATAGTGTACACGCTATATCTCCCACTTCGCGTACTCCGTTAAAAATGAAACTTTGCACCATTTGTCATTTTTGATGACTACACTCGAAACAATAAAAAAAAACAATAACCCATTAGTTAATCAATGAGTCGCAATTAATTTTGTTTTTTATATGGACAATCTCAGACGGGCGACCAGTGACATTTATTCTTATAATGTAGAGAATTAGGTCGTTACAAATGTTAAGCTAACAAGAGAGGGAAAAAAAGCTATTTTTTTATATATATAAATACTTGAATAATAATAATAATAATAAGGCTTGTCTTCGAGTCCGAAGATTAGTGAGGAATGCAGTATTTCCCGTGGCTGCGCAGCACCAGCTGTGACCTAATTATTTTGCCACATCGAGGGCAAGCATAACCATTGTCCGCAGGTGGTCGATTTAGATTTTCTTTTCGCCGTCTGCGTTTGTCCTCGGCAGCGGATTTTCTTTTGGTCTCAAATGTGTATCCCGCGGCCTTTGTGAGTGACCTCCAGCTGTCTCTTTCTGAGGCCGCATGCAACCAGGTGCTCTCTTCTATGTCAGCCAAGGAAAGTTGACGCCTAAGCTGGTTTTTGAAGCGTTTCCGTGGGGCGCCTCTGTTACGCTGATTACATTTTAGGTCACCAAAAAAGACTGCTTTTGGCATACGTTCGTCCCCCATACGGGATACGTGTTCTGTCCAGCGTAGCTGTCGGACCATACGAAGTCCCTCTCTACTGTCCCTACTGTCCACTTGAATAGCTCAGTGACAAAACACGTTGGCTTTCCATCATGAAGGCTGGAGACCTCTAGCTCGAATTCAGACTCGTGCAATTTTTTTTTAAAGGCAGCAAGGAAACCTTCTCCCAGATACCCCCTCCCCCAATGGTCC
The DNA here is from genome assembly GCA_036873155.1 of Biomphalaria sudanica. NCBI lineage: Eukaryota > Metazoa > Mollusca > Gastropoda > Planorbidae > Biomphalaria > Biomphalaria sudanica. The sequence goes on along the minus strand of JAZGLO010006654.1, from coordinate 1,500,295 downwards.
GCAAACATTAGTGGACCATAGCGCACTGAGCATGAAAGCTGCGCTAAAAAATTAAAGTTATTGATGCAATGTCACTCAGTTGTTTTTTTAATTATATTAAAATTTATAGTTTTTTTTTAATTATTTTTTTTTTTTTTTAGTTATAAGTGCAAACCGAGTTTTGTGTGTGTGAGATGGCTATGTCTTCAAAGTGTTTTCGCATGTCAAAAGTGTAGAAAAAAGTAAAGCTCCCCTTTTAGATTTATGGGGAGGATGATGATCTATTTCTGTGGTCTACGGTTAACGAGGGTGTCATGTGGCCAGTACAACGACCAACCACCTTTACTTTTCGCTAACTAACGTCACGTTACCATTAGAGCTGAGTGGACTCAGAGGCGCGAAAGTATTCCAAAATTAAAAAGCCCAGTCTTCACCAGGTTTCGAACCTCGGACCCTCCTGTTAAGAAGCCAAGCGCTTTACCGCTCAACCACCAAGCCTTCCATAAGTGCGGAAGTCTCTTAAAAATGTCAATGAGTATAGCGCACCACGAGATGCTATAAATAGATTTCAACGCTTGTTCAAGTTGATGATGTGGTAACCTTTACTTCACAAACTCATTGTGCCAGAGTGTATGACAATTTGGTTTCTTTGATTTGACTGTTTACATTGATCACCTCATCATAAACACCCCCGGATCTAGGAAGTGGGAATCCCCAATTAAAGAGAACGCTCCTATCTAGTCAGCATAACTCTAACTAATCAAGCAACACGTGAGAAGGGATAAGACTAATAGAATACGAGAGAGTGACTGTCTGATCAGTAAATGTAATGATGAAACTTTGTGACTTTGACGTAGGGAGATGTGGCTGGGAAACCTACATGTACGATTTGAAAAGAAAGAGATTCTAATCGAGTTTGAGTGGGCGTAGTACACTCACAGGGAGGTAATAGACTCGGTGTTGATAGACTCAGTGCGGGAAATGAAAGTCTGGCCCTTGTTAATTTTACAAAGACAGGAAAAAAAAAAGGACTGCAAAAGAGGGTTTGTGTTTTCACGAAAACTCAGAGGCGACACCTGAAAGGTCCACCAATGCAGGTCAGGGGCGAATTTAAAAGAGGGCGGACAGGGATACTGCCTAGGAGCCCCAACAATAGAGAAAAAAAAATTAAATCTTTACGTTGCTTTTTTTTTTCCCTTTACGCATTTTTATAATATTATTATTTATTTGAAATTATTAATTTACATTCTCTGGCAGCTGCCAGGGTCGAGCTTTATTATTCTTATTATTACATTTTTTATATCCATAAGTATTCAATGACCTGATTGTTATGAAAATATTAAGTGTGAGCCTGGTCTTAGGTTTGTACATTACCGTAGTACAATTTATTGTTTCTATTGCATCTTGACTTAGTGACTTGGTGAATGGACGACCGGGTGACTAGACCGGATGACTAGGTGATCGGTGACTAGGTATCTCGATAACAAGATAACCGGGTGACTAGGTGAACGAGAGACTACGTTGCCAGGTGACTAGGTGAACAAGAGACTAAGTGACCAAGGGACAAGGGTTAGTGTTAGGTGACTAGGTATCTGATCAACTAAGTACCCCTGGGTGTCTAGGTATTTAGGAGATTTGTTATTTGGGTGACTAGGTATCTATGTAAATATATATCTAGGTGACTAGGTATCTGGGTGACTAGATATCTGGGTGACTAAGTATCTGGGTGACCAGGAGTCTAGGTGACTAGGTATCTGGTGATTCTGTATCTGGATGACTAGATATCTGAATGAAAAGTATACTTCATGATTCAAATTAGTCATCAAGATTCCAATTGTAGTAAATGTTTTTTTTTTAACATAAAATAGAATTTACCACAGAGAGTGGGTCGCTAGATAGCGACTAAAATTCAACTCTGTAGGTCAGTTTTTCCCAAATGGAATAACTAACTGGTAGGCCACCAAGTTAATCTCTCTAAAAAAATATAAGCAAAGTGTTCTGCTAAATACTCAGAATGTGCACAGTGTCCCGTTAAGGAAAAACGTTTGGGAAACACTGCTATAGGTAAAAAGCAGAATTTTAAAATGTTTGTTATCAGGTGACCGCTCCCATTCGTTCATCCGTGACGAGGAATACTTCTAAGCAATTAACAGTGTTAATTCTACTTTCATCTCAAGCAAGTACAAAGTACAAAGGACATTCACAACCCTCTGCTTCAAGACGGGAAGCAGACAAAATACAGACTTTCTCTCCTTGCTAACTCTGTCTTCATGATAAGAATTAATGAGTGAAATGTGTGTTCTAGAGACTGCAGACGACTGTCAGATTTAAACATCCCCTCCTCAATAGTTCCCCCTTTTTCCCCCAAAGCTTGCTGACCAGTTTCATTCCGGTGTCGGCCAGGATAAGTCAAAGCAAGGGCGATAAAACCCACATCTCTATCAATTGACCCACTGACCGGTGGTCAGTTAACCTACTGACCAGTGGTCACTTTGAAATTAAAAACGGGTTTCTCGGACAGCTGTTGCTTTTCGGCTAGACAAGTTAATGATGTGGAGGCTTGTGTCATACTACAGCGGAATCTATTTGATCTGGCTACTACATCGGGAAGTGATTATGCTTTTTTGGTCCTAATAAACGGCTGATTTCATAAACCGGATAAAGCTGTATTATAGAAATAGTTTCGGTTCTCGAGCATTTAGTCCAAATTAGCGATTAACCGATGTTCAATAAACCAGATTCGATTGTATTTACATTTTTTTTATATATAATTTTTAAAAGGATGACTTTATAGTCAGCTCAAGACTGGCTCGAGAAAAACTGGTCGTCCCCATCTCCGTGGGTGTAATCAAACGGGACATCAAAACAGTGAATATTGATGTTGACAACAGTGGCGCAGCTATGGTGGGGGATGGGGGAGGAGAGTTTGAAAATCGCCCCGGGCCACCACTTGAAATGAGTGTTCTAATTATTTTTTTTTACATTAAATATTAAGCCATTATCGCATCTCATGATGTCGAATGTCAAAATGAATTCATTGTCCGTGTCACATGGTGTAGACGTCAAGGTCCCGAGAGAAGTGTAAACAGGAAGTTGACTTACACAATGGCTTGTCAAAGAATCAAGTCTCTACACAGAGAAGTAAACATACAAAGTGACTTAATTAGAAATGATTTTTTTAAATGTTATTTCTGCTACGAGAACTTTCGGTTTGAAGGTCTTTCTCTCTATAAAAATCCTTAAATAAACAATTTGTTAATTAATTATTGATAATTTGTTTGACATCAAACAAGGGAAAGACATTATAATTAACAAATGTGGATTTTCTTTCCTACCCTATCTGCCATTTTCGCTTGTCATTATGCAGACACTGCCATATTTGACAGGATTACTAGTGCAAGTTGACACAGCTCAAACCAACCGACCTCACTTCTTGCGATAAATCAGTGGCTTCGTCTAACTGCGTCATCACCAAAGTTACAGCTGAAGAAAGCAAGGGAAAAGACGCCGTGAGTAAAACCGTAAGATTAGTAGAAGAAATCGATACTAGATTACACGATACATCATCACTTAGGGTCACTACTGAAATTATCATTTAGCCCCAGGAGTCTCGAATGATATACATTTTGTTTTGTGTCTCTTCACCATCTCTTGGTTAGAGCCGGATGTAACGCTGTGATGTTGAGGCTTTGACACCATAACCATCACTAATGACTGCTGGGGTACCTACATCAATAAGACTATCTGGTAACAGAGACACTAAGGATCGAGCACAAATGTTTGTGGCTAAAGTCGTTAGTCCAATTGGGGTGTTACGTTGGCATGAGTTTTTAAATCAGGCAAAAAGTGAGGGAAAACAGTGTGTTCAGTTAATCATACAAGAAGGTTAAATGAAGAGTTGAGTTAATCATACAAGATGGTTGAATGAAGAGTTGGGTTAATCATACAAGAAGACTGTAAGAATGTATTAAGTTATTCATACAAAGTGGATGTTTCAGGTGTTGATTTAAATGAATTCTAATCAAATATTTACATAGGAATCCCCAAAGAAACCAAGTATTCTAGAAGTATATCCAGAAATAATTACTACAAATGCAAATGGCAATAGTGAAAACTTCCCGATTTCTTTTCCGGAAGAAAAATGTAAGTATGAAACGTAGAGGTGAACACCATCTTTTTTTTTTTGTCACCTTCAAACAAAGGATATTTACACAGAAGATTGCATGTCAATTTCAATAAACTATATTATAATATTGTATTATTATTTGTGGTAAAACTACTGTAGTGCTATAATCAAACTACAAGTAACTCTAAGTAATGATAGTGTTAACAGAAGGATTTATTATTCAAATTATCTACAAATTTGTAGGCTACACAAACGGTAATAGATAGGTTGTTACAATGGTGTATTTAGCTTCCAATTGTCCACATTTACAAGGGAAAAAAATACAACCTGGTACCATTATTGGTAACAGCGGGCGAATGAGAATAGAAAAAGAGCAATCATTCATTGAAGATCTTACATAAACATAAAATACATGAAATTTTACTTATATAAATATTTAAATATAGTAGTAACCTCCCAGTACTACATTTTATAAAAATATTTTCATCTTCTAAATAGGTGAGCCATATCCTGGCCCGTTACATGGTGCTGTCTGGTCCCTGCCCACATTGTATTAGGAAGTTGCAAATGATAGATGCCGTTCTGTTATGGAGTGTGTGTGCATGAAAAAGTAGGGTGGATGTTTTGATTGACTGACGAGTTTCTGATGAAACCACGAGGTGGTCTGGCGTCATTTCAGGAAACAAACCGAGAGACTTGAGACAGAAAGGACGAGTTTTTTGTAGTGAGTTACATCGTGTTTAAATTATCATCTCACTTCTGACACCATATGTTGTTGGTCCGATCATAGGTCTATAGTTCCAAACTGCTAGTCCAACTAATCCAATATTGGGGTATTTATTTTCAAACAAGTTAATGCAGAACTTGAAATGAACTTGAACAAACTAGTTGGTGAAATAAAACTTAATATCACTTTAATGAACAATAGAGAGAGAGAGATTCAACGGTAAAGTAGATGTATGTAGGAAAAAAAAAAGAGAAATTGATATCGACGATGTGTGGAGATTATCAATGCTCCCCCCACCCCGGGAGAAGATCAATGTTGGACATCACTGCTCTAAAGGCTCACAAAAATTCATTAGATTTACATAACTGATTAAGCTCGATTGAATATAATTTATAAAAAGTTAATAACTCTAATGCATACACTCAAGCTTATGTCCTGAGGGAATTTCAATTTTATACGTGAGCATATATGTGTATCCGTCTAAACCACAAACATAAATTATTGACTCTCTCTCTTTCATTTTTAATAGGTAAATATGAAGAGTTCTGGTATCGTTCTGGTATCGTTGCCTGCGCCGGGATGGATCTTCGGGACTCCTCGAAAGCCTGGCGTCTTCTGCGAAACCTAGAGGCCAAAGACACAGAGCGGACGGTTGTCCCTCTATTGTCACCCAGAGGGCCCGTCTCTACGGTAACCAAAATGGCCGGCTTGAATCGACATTTTGCTAAAATCAGCAAGCCCGAAAAGAAGACAGCCACGTCCAAAGCTTTCAACAAAGAACGTAAGAGACTCGATAGGGAGCCAGATGAGCCTGAAAGCCAAGCAACGTGCAATGCGCCCTTCTGTCGTGCTGAGCTGGATAGAGAAATTGCAAAGTGTAAAAACAGAAAAGCTCCGGGGCCAAAAAAGGTTACCTCCGAGATGGTAAAACACCTGGTCCCTGTTCAGCCTAGGGATCGACATTCTTAAGGCTCCATTCGAGCTTCAACTCGGTGGGCTGCGACTCCAGCGTGAAAATACGCCAAAATATCTAGGGGTGACCCTGGATAGAAAACTGTCAATGCTCCAGCACGTCCAGGAAGTTGAAAGAAAGGCCTCGGAGAAGTTAGCGTTATTAAGAAAGCTGGCAAGCACAAAGTGGGGTGCCAAAGCTGACATGCTACGCACATTGTACTTAGGGGCAGTCAGATCACAAATTGAATACAGCTATACAGTTCAAGTATATGCTAGCAAAACTGCCCTCGAATAACTCGACCGAGTACAAGCACAGGCTCTAAGGTTCATTAGTGGCACCTTTCGGACAAGCCCAACAAATGCTGCTGAAATATTTACAAACGTGGCGCCCCTATATCTTAGGAGGGAGAGGGCAGTACTCATGGCCTACGAGCGCTATAAAAGGGGCGACTCTAGGCTACCCACCTCTATATTAGTGCGACAGTGGAGAGAGAGGAACCGCATCAAAATGCGATCGTTCCTCCACATAGCGGCCAATTTGTCTAAAACAGCTGGACTCTCCACTGACAGAATACCTATTAGGAGAATAAGTACGTGCCCCCCGTGGAGGAGATTGCCGGCCCCACAAATAAACCTGTCCCTTTTAGGGCAAGAGGGAGCCACCAAGAGGCGATTAACACCAGCCATACTACAAAATTTGGCATCTATAACAATAAAGTCCTACCCATCGAATGCCATTTTCTGCTACACCGATGGGTCGGTAATGAGGGACCCCGATAGATCGGGGTATGGGGCCCTTATAGTATACCCCGACCGTACTGAACAAGACAGGCTCTCTGGTTCCATGGATGCCGAATTAACAGGGATAACTAGAGCGTTCGAGGCCATTAGGGCCCGAATGCTCCAACGCGAGACTAGCGCCACTACGGTGGTGCTGGTCACCGACTCTCGCTCCAGTCTCCAAGCTATGGGTGGCGGCGGGGGAGGGTCACCCGTAATAGAAGAGGCAGTCGGCGCCGCAGATAACATCCGCCGAGCTATTGGAGCTGTCGTTTTCATGCAGTGGGCGCCTTCTCATTGCGGCGTGAGGGGCAATGAAACGGCAGACGCCCTCGCAAGGGAGGGTGCAATGGCAGCCACACACCTCGAAGCACCAAGCACGTACTTACAAGCAACGGCACAAATCCGTGCACTCATTCATGAGAAGTGGTTAAAGTCCTTGGAGGAATCGGACAGAGCACGTGGTGTCTGGCAGCACATGCGTCACCCAGATCGCGACGATCCATGGAGGCGACTGAAGAGGTCAGAGCAATCGATTATTGCACAATGCAGAACGGAACACTGTCCTATAGGGGCAAATTTTGCCCGGTTCCGCACGAACTTTGACTCCCGATGCCGCCATTGTATAATTATAGTGGAGTTGCAAGGTACGGGTCTCAAGAACATGATGGTGGGCCATCTCCCGTAGATTCACCTATCCCTTAGTCTATTGAACCGTTGGGGCAACACACGAGATCTGTCGACCGTATTTCTCCATTCCTCTCGGTCCTTCGCCTTAGATAGAATGTCTTTCAACAACAGGCCAGTCCAGTCTTAGGCTCTGTCTTTTAATTTCTTTTTGAGTTTGCATCTTCTTCTTTTTCCTGGAACTGTTTCCCGAGGATTGTGGGATATGGCAATAGAGTTATAGCTTGCCTTTTTTTACAGCGTTAGCAGGTCATCCTGGGGCCAAATTGCCATAGCGATCCTGTTGAAGGTGATAGCTAGAATACTTCTAGAACATCTCAGTTTCATTGCTAGAATACTTCTAGAACATCTCAGTTTCATTGCTAGGATACTTCTAGAGCATCTCAGTTTCATTGCTAGGACACTTCTAGAGCATCTCAGTTTCATTGCTAGGACACTTCTAAAGCATCTCAGTTTCATTGCTAGGACACTTCTACAGCATCTCAGTTTCATTGCTAGGATACTTCTACAGCATCTCAGTTTCATTGCTAGGATACTTCTACAGCGTCTCAGTTTCATTGCTAGAATACTTCTACAGCATCTCAGTTTCATTGCTAGGATACTTCTAAAGCGTCTCAGTTTCATTGCTAGTATAGTTCTACAGCATCTCATTTTCATTGCTAGGACACTTCTAGAGCATCTCAGTTTCATTGCTAGGATACTTCTACAGCATCTCATTTTCATTACGAGGACACTTCTAGAGCATCTCAGGTTCATTGCTAGGATACTTCTACAGCGTCTCAGTTTCATTGCTAGAATACTTCTACAGCATCTCAGTTTCATTGCTAGGATACTTCTACAATGTCTCAGTTTCATTGCTAGTATAATTCTACAGCATCTCATTTTCATTGCTCGGACACTTCTAGAGCATCTCAGTTTCATTGCTAGGATACTTTGCATCTCAGTTTCATTGCTAACTAACTTCTAGAGCACCTCAGTTTCATTGCTAGGATACTTCTACAGCATCTCAGTTTCATTTCTAGTATATTCCTAGAGCATCTCAGTTTCATTGCTAGGATACTTCTACAGCATCTCAGTTTCATTGCTAGGATACTTCTACAGCATCTCAGTTTCATTGCTAGGATACTTAGCATCTCAGTTTCATTGCTAGGACACTTCTAGAGTATCTCAGTTTCATTGCTAGGACACTTCTAGAGCATCTCAGTTTCATTGCTAGGATACTTCTACAGCATCTCAATTTCATTGCTAGGATACTTCTACAGCATCTCAGATTCATTGTTAGGATACTTCTACAGCATCTCAGTTTCATTGCTAGGATACTTCTACAGCGTCTCAGTTTCATTGCTAGTATACTTCTAGAGCATCTCAGTTTCATTGCTAGGATACTTCTAAAGCATCTCAGTTTCATTGCTAGGATACTTCTAGAGCATCTCATTTTAATTGCTAGTATATTTCTAGAGCATCTCAGTTTCATTGCTAGGATACTTCTACAGCATATCAGTTTCATTGCTAGTATACTTCTAGAGCATCTCAGTTTCATAGCTAGGATACTTCTACATCATCTCAGTTTCATTGCTAGGATACTTCTACAGCTTCTCAGTTTCATTGCTAGGATACTTCTACAGCATCTCAGTTTCATTGCTAGGATACTTCTACAGCATCTCAGTTTCATTTCTAGGATACTTCTACAGCATCTCATTTTAATTTCTAGGATACTTCTAGAGCATCTCAGTTTCATTGCTTGGCTACAGCGTCTCAGTTTCATTGCTAGGATACTTCTACAGCATCTCAGTTTCATTGCTAGGATACTTCTAGAGCATCTCAGTTTCATTGCTAGGATACTTAGCTTCTCAGTTTCATTGCTAGGATACTTCTAGAGCATCTCAGTTTCATTGCTAGGATACTTAGCATATCAGTTTCATTGCTAGGATACTTCTAGAGCATCTCACTTCATTGCTAGGATACTTCTACAGCATCTCAGTTTCATTGCTAGGATACTTCTAGAGCATCTCAGTTTCATTGCTAGGATACTTCTACAGCATCTCAGTTTCATTGCTAGGATACTTAGTATCACAATCATCAATTAATATGGATGTCAGATGTCAAGATCTATGAAGATGCAATTATAGATGTCACGTTGAAGATTATCTTGACCTGTATCACACTAACGATGATCGTGATTGCCGAGGATCTTGAAATCTTCTTTTAATAAGATGATCGTATAGAAGTAGTCAGATCTAGTTGATAATACGATCATTCAAAATGTTGCCAGTTGATCATCTAGAAGTTGTCATTCGCTAAATCGATCTAAGTATGATACTATATTCAATGAAGAAACTTCTCTTCGTCTAAAACAATTACTTTAATTCAGAACTTGAAAAAGCTATTCACAATAATTACAATGGTTAAACGTACTTGAATAAAATGATAGATCTACACAATAATATAATTGAGTTCTAATACAAGACATTAGTAGATGTTTCCACTTCCAAGTTCCATACAATGACTGACCAAAAAAACATAACTTTTCCCGGGCTCCAGCTACGTCACGTCTCCCAGGCAGCTCATTGCAGTGCCAACCAATAAATGCAGCCCAAGTTACACTAATTAACATATCTCCACGTGAGAAAAAACCCGAGGTAATTGACGAGCTAAAAATAGATACTGTGTACGTGACACTTAGCATCTCAGTTTCATTGCTAGGATACTAAGCATCTCAGTTTCATTGCTAGGATACTTCTAGAGTATCTCAGTTTCATTGCTAGGATACTTCTACAGCATCTCAGTTTCATTGCTTGTATACTTCTACAGCATCTCAGTTTCATTGCTAGGATACTTCTACAGCATCTCAGTTTCATTGCTAGGATCACGTAGGTTGAGTGTAATGAAATTAAAATGAAGTCGTCCTGTAAGTATACCATCAGTTCATCCACAAAAATACATTTAACTACAGGTACTACCATTTATGAGTATTAGTGTCATGACATTCAATTCAGTAACGATTTTTAGCATGTTATGAAAATGTTTTTCTTGTAAGGATCCCTTTTGGTCCCTGATGGGCATGGGCTGGGCTAAATGGTTGCTACGCCACTGCATAAAAAGTTACGATTCATGTGTGTGTGTGTTCATGTGTGTGTGTGTTCATGTGTGTGTGTGTTCATGTGTGTGTGTTCATGTGTGTGTGTTCATGTGTGTGTGTTCATGTGTGTGTGTGTTCATGTGTGTGTGTGTTCATGTGTGTGTGTGTTCATGTGTGTGTGTGTTCATGTGTGTGTGTGTTCATGTGTGTGTGTGTTCATGTGTGTGTGTTCATGTGTGTGTGTTCATGTGTGTGTGTGTTCATGTGTGTGTGTGTTCATGTGTGTGTGTGTTCATGTGTGTGTGTGTTCATGTGTGTGTGTGTTCATGTGTGTGTGTTCATGTGTGTGTGTTCATGTGTGTGTGTGTTCATGTGTGTGTGTGTTCATGTGTGTGTGTGTTCATGTGTGTGTGTGTTCATGTGTGTGTGTGTTCATGTGTGTGTGTGTTCATGTGTGTGTGTGTTCATGTGTGTGTGTGTTCATGTGTGTGTGTGTTCATGTGTGTGTGTGTTCATGTGTGTGTGTGTGTTCATGTGTGTGTGTGTTCATGTGTGTGTGTGTTCATGTGTGTGTGTGTTCATGTGTGTGTGTGTGTTCATGTGTGTGTGTGTTCATGTGTGTGTGTGTTCATGTGTGTGTGTGTTCATGTGTGTGTGTGTTCATGTGTGTGTGTGTTCATGTGTGTGTGTGTTCATGTGTGTGTGTTCATGTGTGTGTGTGTGTTCATGTGTGTGTGTGTTCATGTGTGTGTGTTCATGTGTGTGTGTGTTCATGTGTGTGTGTTCATGTGTGTGTGTTCATGTGTGTGTGTGTGTTCATGTGTGTGTGTGTTCATGTGTGTGTGTGTTCGTGTGTGTGTGTGTTCATGTGTGTGTGTGTTCATGTGTGTGTGTGTTCATGTGTGTGTGTGTGTTCATGTGTGTGTGTGTTCATGTGTGTGTGTGTTCATGTGAAGTAGGGTAAAATTCATTTTGTGTTTGGTCTAAAAAAATGTTCAACCCAATGCGCGCAAATAATAGGGGAACTAGCTAATACAGTAAGCGTTTGTGTGGGAAGTTGTGTACGTGTGTCAGGTTGTGTGCGTGTGTCAGGTTGTGTGTGAGTAATGTTGTGTGCGTGTGTCATGTTGCTTGTGTCATGTTGTGTGTGATTTTGTGTGGTAGTAATGTTGTGTGTGTGTGTAATGTTGTTTGTGTCTATGTATGTAATGTTGTGTGTGTGAGTTAGGTTGTGTGTGTGTGTGTGTGTTTATGTGTGTAATGTTATGTATGTAACATGTACGTATTAACTTAACGCTATTATCTCTAGAGTCTAGATTAGTCCGGAAACTGAAATAAATAATCGATATTACGATTAAAAGTAATTGATATATTGAATCGAATCGATACTTGTATTCAAGTTGTGTCTTCTTTCCAACGAAATTCATTCCCAGACACACACATATGAGAGAGAGAGAGAGAGAGAGAGAGAGACAGAGAGACAGACACAAACACACACATTTACACAGGCATAAACATATTCTCTTAGATTTTTTAAAATTCCATCAGACACACAAACTTATTCCCAGAGACACATAAACACACATTCATTCAGACACACACATTCATTGGGACAACAAAATTCACCTACAAATACACAATTACTCAGACACCAACATTTACTCAGCCGAACACATATACCAAAATCACCCAGACATACAATAAAACATTTTGATACACACTAACAAACTAAACAAACACATTTACTTACTGACACACACATACACACACGCTAAATTACAGATACATACCCTTCGAGACTCATACACTTACTCATTCAGACACATCAACACAAACACACTTGCACAAACATCCAAACATCCTCACTCAGACACACACACTTAAAAAGACAACTACACTCCCTTAGACACACACACACACACACACAGGCGCAAATACTCGCTACATGTCTGCCCCTTCCACTTTACACACTACCAAAAACGAAACCCAACAAAGTTAACAATAGTCATACTCACAATAAGTCATGGAAGTTGAGAGAACTTAATATAGATATCTATAAGTAAACACTTTAAGGAGACTCGGGAGCGGTGGCCAAATGGTAAAGCGCTTGGCTTCAGAACTGGAGGGTCCCAGGTTCGAATCCTGGAATTTTTAATTACGGGATCCTTAAGGCCCCTCTGAGTTCACTCAGCTCTGATGGATATCTGACATTAGCTGGGGAAAGTAAAGACAGTTGGTCATTGTGCTGGTCACATGACACCCTTGTTAGCCGTGGGCCACAGAAACAGCTGACCTTTACATCATCTGCCCTATAGATCGCAAGGTCTGAAAGAGGAAATATTTTTAAACTTTATTGAACAGACTCGATTGATAGGTGCTGAGATACTACGTAAGTAAAAGTAGGACGTAGATTGTAATGAGATTAATTCATGTGTAATATAAACACAGGAACAGTAGATCTACTTTCTACAAATAAAATGAATCAATGTAATAAAACATGCATTGAGGGAAAGAACTACACTGCACTCGTCCTTAATCCTCGAAATCGAAGACATTGCCATGAGTATTATTACTACTATCATTGTTGAAAGAACTGACGTACTTTTATGTTTCAAAAACGAGAAAAAAATCTCTGACATCTGATTTCATGCATATTTTAGATACCTAGAAATTTAACGTTTCCGGAAGTTACATGAATGCGATAATCAGAAATGAAATTTACAATATGCACCAAAGGTAACATAAAACGCAAAATGCCATTTCAATAACATTAGCCATAACAGAACTTTTAGATTATGTTGCAGGAGACAAATGATCCCATGAGTTATTACATTATGTAAGATAAGATAAGATAGTTTTATAAGTCCAAACAAATGAAAATTCAGTTTGACTACATTGTTCACCTCAGCATAATGTCTATAACAATAACAATGTAGATGCAAAGACGAACAATATTCACATACGAAAGACAAACACACTCACACACACGTAGGCTTCTCTACGTAGTTCTCGGTGACGACAGAGGAACTTAGAACACCCTGTGCCCGAAAGTCTTTAATCTTTCTGTTTTAGTCCTAACGGAGAGAGACGACCACTACGTCTGGATGGGATGTTTAATCGTTGCAGATTGTCTTTAAGAATTATGTTTGTTTCAGAATGGCATCTTTCATGAAAAATGTTCTTCAAGAGATGGTAACTGTGACATACGATGATTTCTTAATTAATCCATTTATTCGATGCCTTTGTGCCAGGATTGCCAATTACTATACCAGCAGGACTTTTAAAAAATCAAATAAGGCATACATTTACATAATTAAAAAAATATCGCATAACTCAACACTACATGTCTATTCTATATCATAACACATACATTGTATACTTAAGCATAAGTTACGAAACTTCCCTTGTAATCATAAACTGTTTTAAGTCTTTCCCAGCTACTTTGTTGCTATTATACCCTCAAAATAGATTCCACATACCAAAACAATTCATGCGTTCAATTAGAATGAGCACAAGCATAACTAGTGTCAATGTGAATGAGGAAGAATCCTTTGAGCAGTGCTTAAGTGTAGTAGCAGAAGGGAAAAGTTAGGATCTGTTTTGGTAATTAGGCGACAACTTGCCCTAGACGTCCCACGAGGCTGTTGTAACATTGGCAGAGATGAAGTACATAAATAAATCGTCATCGTACTTTTATTCCCAATGTGTTCATGTGTTTCAGTTGCTGCTCCGTGTTTCAACACCACGTCTTCTATTCAGCCAAGAATAATAATAATAATAATAGTGTCCACACTAACATTTTTAACTTATTTATAAATGTACTTGCAATATTTGTTGAAGATATCAAGGCCTACAACAACATTATATGCAAGCTACATTGTAGAAATAAAGTTGGGATGACAGTGTTATAGAAATAAAGTTGGGATGACAGTGTTGTAGAAATAAAGTTGGGATGACAGTGTTATAGAAATAAAGTTGGGATGACAGTGTTGTAGAAATAAAGTTGGGATGACAGTGTTGTAGAAATAAAGTTGGGATGACAGTGTTGTAGAAATAAAGTTGGGATGACAGTGTTGTAGAAATAAAGTTGGGATGACAGTGTTGTAGAAATAAAGTTGGGATGACAGTGTTATAGAAATAAAGTTGGGATGACAGTGTTATAGAAATAAAGTTGGGATGACAGTGTTGTAGAAATAAAGTTGGGATGACAGTGTTATAGAAATAAAGTTGGGATGACAGTGTTGTAGAAATAAAGTTGGGATGACAGTGTTATAGAAATAAAGTTGGGATGACAGTGTTGTAGAAATAAAGTTGGGATGACAGTGTTATAGAAATAAAGTTGGGATGACAGTGTTGTAGAAATAAAGTTGGGATGACAGTGTTGTAGAAATAAAGTTGGGATGACAGTGTTGTAGAAATAAAGTTGGGATGACAGTGTTATAGAAATAAAGTTGGGATGACAGTGTTGTAGAAATAAAGTTGGGATGACAGTGTTATAGAAATAAAGTTGGGATGACAGTGTTGTAGAAATAAAGTTGGGATGACAGTGTTATAGAAATAAAGTTGGGATGACAGTGTTATAGAAATAAAGTTGGGATGACAGTGTTATAGAAATAAAGTTGGGATGACAGTGTTGTAGAAATAAAGTTGGGATGACAGTGTTATAGAAATAAAGTTGGGATGACAGTGTTGTAGAAATAAAGTTGGGATGACAGTGTTATAGAAATAAAGTTGGGATGACAGTGTTGTAGAAATAAAGTTGGGATGACAGTGTTATAGAAATAAAGTTGGGATGACAGTGTTGTAGAAATAAAGTTGGGATGACAGTGTTGTAGAAATAAAGTTGGGATGACAGTGTTGTAGAAATAAAGTTGGGATGACAGTGTTGTAGAAGAACCAGGTGTAGATTACGAGTGTCAATGTCCAATATGGCTAATACAAAACTAATTGCATGAGTTCTCAGTCTCAGCCAGAAAACTAAACACACGTGCTCTCAGTCATAAAACTAAACACACGTGTTCTCAGTCATAAAACTATACACACGGCCTCTCAGACTTAATCAAAGTTTCTCCTTTCATCTAAAATGTAATTTTAAAAATAGTAACTCCAGGTTTTGAACAGGTTATCATCAGATTACAGTCAATCGCTTCAACGGTTCAGCCCGATGCAAAGCGAGATGCCCTATTTAACTTAAGGCAAATATTTCAGACACTTTCTCATTCTGCAGCTGTTGCTTGGCTCTACACCACTCCGATGACGCGTTTAACAACTGTTGTAAATGTTTCACATGTTTCGGATGTTCCTACAGAGTTAAAGATAATTTACATCCTAGTCCAAACCTCTCGCAGAAAGACGGGGGATGGCAGCGGGCAGGGTATGAACCCGGGACCATCAACAAGTTCACTCGAAAGTCCTGCGCGCGTACCGACCAGGCAGCGCAAAGATATCACAGACACTTTATAAAACTCGTGTTCATATAAAAGTACTTACTGTTACATCTCTCTCTCTGGGTGTGTCAGTAAGTTTAACACATCCATTAGTCCAGTGAATTCACGTGACTTACGACATTTAAAAAAATGTATATAGATCTGTATGTAATTCACACAATGACTTAATAACAATTAGAAACGTATTGGAAGAGCAGAAATGAGAACAGTGGACGTGGTGTATTAATAATCTAGTGGTTGCGTGATGGACCCAAACCTCCTCCCAACCACCAGCCCCAGCTGTTACAAGCAATGGTATAATTTGGCTCAACTGAGAAAGGGGGTGGGCTGGGCTGCTACATTGAGATACCGTTAAGTAGGGGAAATGGGGCTGAACAAAAAGTGAGCACTATACGATACGGGACAGGCTGATACTGGCTGGAAAGAGCTATACGGGTGCGTTTTAGACAATAGCAAGGTTAATGGGTCTTTATTTGTCAAGCTTTTTGTTTTCTTGTTAGTAACACGGTCACGGTAAACAATCATCACCTGTTGAACACACAAAGTTACATAAAAAGTGCTTGTTAACAAGAATTGTAACCTATAACGAGACCAAGAATAGCTAAGAACTGCCAACCTTAAAAACTCATGACTGAACTCCTCTACATCTTTTAAAAATAAGCTAATTTATCACCTGGAGTCTGACAGGTCTGATGTTCTTTGTAGTAGTAGATAGTGTTTGATCTAAAAATAGTTTCATGTTCCCCGTTTCTCCAAACAGTCTGGAAGTCTTATCCAACAACTATTCTGTGTTCTTTCATAAAGACTGAGTTCATCTTTAATTGACCATTCCAATATCATAAAGAACAAGAATGGATACACTTAAAGAGTATCCCAGATAGCAGTCAAGTGCTACACTTGAATCACAGCTAGCATTTGTAGTGAAGAACTCATACATAATATTTAGTATGAATTGTAGAATATGGATTTCTTTTTACAAACTACCATCTCCTTTTGTCTCTCTACTTCTTTCTTTCTACACCCTCTCTCTCTCTCTCTATCTTTTTCTTCCTCTATCTTTTTCTGTCTCTTTCTCTATCTCTTTCCCCCTCTCTCATGCCTGCCCCTCTGTTATGGAGTGTGTGTTGGTGTGTGCGTGTTTCTTATGTAAACATGAGTATAACAGTGACCAGTCGTAATAGGTCTCAACACTGACCAGCAACGTTGCAACCTGTGGGCAGTGGAGCCCAATGGCTACATGGTAACGAGTTACTGGTCTTCACTGTCCACTGGTTGCGACGCTGCAGGTCAGTGCTCAGGCCTTCTATGACGATTGGTCTCGGAATAACGATTGTGAGTTATTTGTTTTGATTAACTGAATACATTCTGATGTAACAACGAGTAGTTATGTCGAGGTTATAAATAGAGGAGTGAAAGTGAAGACAGAAAGAGTGAGTTTAGAGTGAGTGGTATTTTGTTTAAGTTAACTGGATTTGACTTGAGTTTCTACATGAATCTACATCAAATCATTGGCGCAGCTAGAAATTTGACATTTTATAATTGACTTAATAAATATAAGTAAGTAAGTATTATTGAATAATACCGGTGTTTACAGGCCAGATCATGCACAAGTGACAAATTCTCAATTCGTATCGGCTCACGTCGTTCTTTCTGTACAGCCAATGTATCTATAACATCATCTTGATCATTGCTGTCTAGTCTTTTTGTCTCCACGTGGATAGCAAGATGACATTGGCTATGGCATAATATTTCATATTTAAATGTAAAACAAAAATTAGGACATTCATTTGGGGGACTCCCTCAAGTGGAGGCCATGGGGAACTTTCGAATTCAGACAACCCCTCTCCCCCACCCTAGCTACGCTTCTGCATCAAATGTACAAATACACATAATAGGAACACACACACACACACACACAGCGAGGCCAGATCATCCTAATAAAACGTCAATGAGACACGGGCAGGACACGGCATCTGCTGGAGTAGATAGATAACGGCCTCTACAGAATGCTAATCCTATCGTGACGATGACCAGCAGCCACGCCGTTAATTCTTGGCCAGGCACGGAATCAGTGATAAGCATCCCTCGTTCAGCTCGAAAGGGCTTTCTCATTAATAGTTCAAAGAACTGATATTTACTGTGGCCACATTCCTCTCGTGGAGGAAGCGACACACACGGGGCTAGTTCAGGGAATGGTGTGGCTATCGGGACTGGTCAGTGTTCGCGATTATTTTATGGCGTTATCACACAATCAATTCGTAATGGTATCAGTCTAATTGTCAGAAAGATATATTCTATATCTATATACAATATCTCGATAACTTTGACTGTTCAACTGTGTTATATAGGTCTGGACGTGGACTGCTCAACAGTGTTATATAGGTCTGGACGTTGACTGCTCAACAGTGTTATATAGGTCTGGACGTGGACTTCTCAACAGTGTTATATAGGTCTGGACGTGGACTGCTCCACAGTGTTATACAGGTCTGGACGTTGACTGCTCCACAGTGTTATACAGGTCTGGACGTGGACTGCTCCACAGTGTTATACAGGTCTGGACGTGGACTGCTCTACAGTGTTATACAGGTCTGGACGTGGACTGCTCTACAGTGTTATACAGGTCTGGACGTGGACTGCTCCACAGTGTTATATAGGTCTGGACGTGGACTGCTCCACAGTGTTATATAGGTCTGGACGTGGATAGGTTACACTTGTTTTTTATTGTACGTTAAAGCATATCCGAAAAAAAAACAACTCGAAATACAAAAACCATTGACAGATGACATTTTTCAACGTTCTGTACACTTTCATAATAATCATCACGATTGTATTTTGGAGAGATGTGCATTGTGTCCACAATCATCTGACATACACAGATTCAGAGCTGCCTACACATGTATCCAACAAATGAAGCAACTCAGCGCTGAATAGTTTCTCCTACCTTTTAATACTAAGTAAATAATCCTAAGTACAAATCACTTAAACAATGACTTCAAATAAAACATAGTAGGATAATTGTATTCACAGCCACGGTTGGCGACATAAGCCCTGTATGACCTATTTTTTTTTCAATTTTAAAAAAGCTTTGGAGATTTTCCCTACAAACAATGGCAAGACACTAAATTAATAAAAAAGAAAAGAACTCAAATGTTAACACTCTCAGTGCCTGGCAATGAATGCTCCTAACAACTCGCTATTTAGAACAGTTTGTTTGTTGTCCATTTGTTTTTAAATACCTTTAACGTCATAGAGTGAAAGTCTACTACTTCGTCTATCGAGGATTTTCATACATGGCGGCGATTCCAATAAAAAGCAAACTTTTTGGTGTATGCGGTGTACAGAATAAAGGAAGTGTCGGTGAGCTAGGTTTTTTTAAGCTAAATGAAAATTTTCGTGGACATTTTAGCGCCTCTGAATCAAATTGTATAAGCTCTTTTCGTTGGTAGTTTTTATTGGACAACATTTAACGTCCTTCACATTGGCTAGTTGAAACTCTCCACCATTGAAAATTATTTTGTACTACAAACGGAATAGCTTGTAAAATTGGACTCTGCAGGGCTAAACAGTGCACTAAAACCTTTTTAAAAAAATGTATGTCTATGGTATTAGCACTCATGATCAGGACCAGAACAAAGTCATGTAGGCGGCCACTTTGACTGCTCTACAAAAGACATTTCACTTTCTGTTACACAGTTTATACACATAATTGTTTTCAGAAAGATGAGATAAAATAAACGCATTTATTACTATATCCTGTACCAGTTTATGTCATTATATGTTGTATAGCATAATTGTTTATTTTAGTCATAATTTCGCTTAATACGAACTATTCGTTTGTCCTAATTGGTTCTGGTCATAATCTTTTGAATTCTCGGAACTCAGCTGCATTCAATACAAATACAAAACAATCACTCACTGGCTTCTTTCAAGCAATCATTGAATATTGCCAAGTCACACAATCATGTAGCCTACGTCTGTTTAAAAGTAATCATTGAATATTGCCAAGTCACACAATCATGTAGCCTACGTCTGTTTAAAAGTAATCATCCACCATTTTTCAACGTACCCTTTGGCGTTAAGTTTGCTAAGCCAGTAACGCAACAGGTAGGAGGGTTCAGAGAATCAGTCCTAGATCTGAGTGGTTTCCAGCTCAGGCAGTTGTCATCTCAAGGAGTGGGCCAGTATCAAGCTATCCAACTGCCTTTTACTTTCACTAACAATTTTAGAGACTATTAGAGTTCGGGGGGGGGGGGAACTCGGGAGTGTCCTTAAAATCAGAATCCCAGTCTTCAACGAGATTCAAACCAGAGACCTATCGTTTAGAAAGCCAAGCGCTTTTTCATTCAGCCACTACGCCCGCATGTCCTGTATGGAGTCAGAAACCATGACACAACTGATTTTACAAGTCTAGGCACCAAACAACAGTCCTAATGTCTTCGCGAATACTGTGTCGAACAAGAGCTGAAATCTGACAGTTAAATACTTATGGTATGCATCACGCTATTCCCGTGATAGAACCCTACCCTGTGTTTCACTCTGCTGTCCAGCAGGAGGTTTAGGCCAGGACTCAATAATCTTTAGTTCTGAAAGCACGCCTGAAACTAAACAAATACTTTATCTTGTGAGTACTCTAACAGTTTTACATTTATTTTACTCACAGCTTTCCCAGAACCAGTCTAAGTAGAGACTCGATCAAAAGATCTCTAGAGACCTAAAAGAGGAATTTTTGTCACAGTTTCTGTAAAGAGTAAGTTCCCTTTTAAGTCAATAACTCTTTGCAAAACGAGACAATAAGATTGATCAGTTTCAGTTCTTAGATGTGTACAAAGAACAAAAGGAATGTCAGGAATCTACCTCCTCTAGATTATTTAATGTTTTATTTACCAAATGACATTCAAAACAGCAACTATTTGAAGGGTCGACATATTTTTAGTTTTACAGTTTAATTATACATATTTTAAAGTTTATAATTTCGCAATTAGCTACTGTTTAATAATATTAATTAAACCTATCTATAAGTATAAAGAAAAGAAACAGTGAAAGTATTTCATGTGACAAAGCTGACCCAATTATGACCTACATATTTTGCCACTTCTGTCGCAGACATAGTCATTGTCTGCCAAAGAGAGCGTCTATTTTAATTATCTACTGTCTCTAGAAACAAATAACCACAGCTCCATTCATAAGAATCATTAAGGCAAATGGAAAAATAAATTAGTGTGGAGAATTGCGTACTAATTCATACAATTAAGTAACCTGGAAGATATCTAGAACTGCTTTATTTCTGATGAAGTGCATGTAGTAGGGCAGATCGATAATTAGTTGATTAGCACCTCACGATGATAGAGTAATTCATTTTTAATACAGGCTACCGACAATTGATTGTGTACAAAGATACACTGTACTTATCTGTAATCTTAGGAATCGAAGACTTAAATAAAAAGATTCGAACAGAAACTCTATGGTTATATATTCTTTCTTGATTGGTTTGATAACAATAGTTCATATGTTAAACATTATAACTGAGAATCAAAATACAGCAAATTTCGGAACTGGATGATTCTATATTATTCAATAAGTCTATAATGTAATGTCATAGGCTGACAACCATTATTTACACTCAATGTTATTCTGAACTGTTGAAAGGAAACAAACATGTCTCGCACTTCTAGTCCATCACGGTCCCGCAAAGTAAAAAGTATGACAGTATTTCCTCAGATAGTCTTGGGTACCTCCAGGAGAGTCAGGCTAGACAAATACACTGACCGGTCGCTGCCATTCTTGCTCATTATCACGTCTAGCGTATTTTGAAAGCAAGCACCCATCACCATCCACGAGGGTCAGACACTTGTATTTGATGGACAGAAATAGCCACTGCGGACACTGGAACAGGACGGCCAGTCTTCTAATCGAATAGCGATGTTACTTCTCCCACCTCTTCCCCCTTTCTGTGGCGTACTATTGGGGGCTCTCCTCTCTGTCAATCTTCTTTTTCATTCGCGTTTCTAATTTTAGTTTCGCCTTAATCTTTTCGGATGAGTTTGAGACCTCTTCTTTGTCGGATGCTGAAACCTTGCACTGGCCACTGGAGTCAAAGAGCTCTATCTATCGTCACTTTTCCTTGGTCATCCACATCGATCCATTGCCTCGTCTGTCTATTGTGAGTGGATACCAAGTGGTCAATTAAGTCAGGATTGCTTTTATGACAAGTTGAAAGAAATGGATTTAATCAGTTGAAAAGGGGGAAAGAGGCATAGCGTGTGTGCTGTGTGTAATGGGTGGGTGGTTGGGGGAGTGTCGAAGGGAGAGCATTCAAGTTCAAAGTGTGATTAAAACTCAAACAAAACAAAGCCGGAGAAATGATTTCTCTGGTGAGTTACTGCACTTAGCTCACGTTAGCAAGGGCTGTGTAGGGAAAAGTTGTTAAAATTTGTCCCATTCGTTGATGCCTCTCTAACACAGGGCGCCTCTCAACGCCCTCATCGCTGTAAAGTTTCCCTTTCAGACCTTATGATATATGGGGCAGATGATGTTAAGGTCGTCTGTTTCTATGGCCAACAGTTAACGAGCAGGGTGTCATGTGGCCAGCACAACGATCAACCGCCTTTACTTTCCCCAACTAAAGTTGGGTGGACTCAGGGGTGCCCTAAAAATCTAGAAATTTGAAAATTCAGTCTTCACCAAGATTCGAACACAGGACCCCAGGCTCGGTAGCCTATCACTTAACCACTTAGCCACCGCGCCCCCCCCCCCAATCCTCATAACTGTACTGAAGGTATAGTGGAGGACCAAATAAAGATATTCTCGTGTTAAGGCAGCCACTGACGCTCTTTTTTTGTTTTCGAGTAGCCTTTTGCTACATTTGCACTCAGTGGAAGTCATCGGAAAGAAAGTCAGGAATAGCCTTTTGGTTCTGCTAGACATTCAAATTTGTTGGGTCGTCTCAGCCTCGATTCGGGATGAAAAGTCATTAAAAAAGAAGAACATTCAAGGCGGGGATGTCATTTTGTACTGCAACGCAAAAAAGAAACGAAACAAACAAAATAGTTAAATATTTTAAAATTCTTTAAAAAACAACAACTTCACTTACATTAATTAGTGAGATGGCATCAATTATTGGACCTCATTCGCCAATCGTAAAGAAACACCATTTAGCCACGTGACTCTCTCTCTTCTATACACATTACGATCTCATTTTAATCAACGTTATCACGTGGCAGGTTCTTTTTTTGGTGAATGAGATCCATTCATTTCTCATAGATCTAGACAAACAATAATAAACGTGGGCACTAGGAAATATCTTTTCTAAAGCTGATATCAACACTGTTCGGAATCTTGTACGCGTCATTTATCCCACTTGCCGTTCTTGGATCTAGCTAGAACTTTGCAAAACTATTCATTAACGATGACATCACGTGAATCAATCAAAAATGTTTATAAAAAAACACCTTGAGATCAGCTTGTTCATAGAACATAACGCGTTGAATCATTTCAATTAAGAAGTGTCACACAGCAGCCTGGTGCTTCTTTTTAACATTCATTTTTTTAAAATAAGCCTACGTTATTGTACGGTCGTATAAAACTTTCCTGCACGGGACAGTACCAGGGAAACAAATGAGAGGCAGACATAGGAAGTGATGAGAGGACAACGTGAAGGAATGGACCGGCCTGTCTATGGAGATGTTAATGCTTTCAAAAGGCACTGAGCTGAGACGCAGAGAAAGACCAAAAAAAAAAAAAAAAGAACGTGGCGTGTCCTAGATAAGGCCGAGAGGACAGGAAAGAGTTGAGAAGCCATTAAAAAACTAGCAAGAGACCGTGGAGAGAGGCGTGTTCTTACTGAGGCCCTATGCTCCATGAGGAACGCAAAGGAAAGATGATGACGATGATGAAAAGGAAGAGAGATAGACGAATCATGGGTTATGCCTCATATGTCCAACAGACTAAATGACAGGTGTGAATTTCTAAATAGCCCTAGAGGGGTATTTGTAGAAGTTAAAAAGTCATCACCTATTACTAGTATTATTAAATGTGTTCACCTATTATACTGGACATATTCTTACAATGTAATATTTCTTTAAAAATGTATTTGTAAATCTTAAAGTGCAAACATGTGATTCTCTGATTCGAAATATTAAATTCCGTTTAAATTTTTCACCAGAGCTTATCAAAGCAAGTGTTCTCTAGATTTAACTATAGCTTAATTACTTAAATCTTTCTCTCCTAATTGACGATACGCCAACGTTGATTTGACCTCATTAAATTAAATTAATGTTTAATTTTATAAAATTTATTTTGTGTTATATTAAAAGAGCAGGCCTTCCCTTTTAAGTCTATACCAAATAAAACATTTTCTAATAACAAACGACAAAGCTATTGAAACTTAATCATAACAGGGGTAGTGAAATAGTCATGGGCAAAATGAAGAATTCAGTCGAAACGTGGACAAATAATTACAGAGAGAACGAGCAAAAGAATAAAAAATACAATTCTCAGGACTTAGACTTATTCCCTGTACTAACAGAACCTTAAATAATCTGCAAGGTACCAAAGACGTTAATCTATAAATAGAAAGAGTATATTGTCATCCACTGTACATCCCCAAAACAGCACCCGTTGTCGTGTAACTCTCTTGATGCTAAAGATAGAAATAGAAAGGTGATGCTAATGTAACACAAAAACTCCCTCACTTCAAAAATTCATTGCGCATGCCCTAAAAACCCAACAAATTCTCCCCGACAAGGTGTCGTAAAACATGATGCAACACTTCCCGTCTGCTCATGTTTCTCGTTACATATTAGAAACTATTTATTATCAACCCCCCCTACCCTCTTTCTCTCTCTCCCCCAAGAGATTTGCTGTGTTTTTTCCTAGCATTCACGCCAGAATCAATTATCTACACCGATGAGTCATGCATTGTAAATCGCTGTTCCAAAATATCTGGCCAAAAAATGTCGTTCTTAGTCAAAAACATAAGAGAAGCTTCACACTTTATCAGGTTCCCTACCAACTTAGTTTGATCTTCACTATAAAGAAGAAAGACAGAGAAAAAAACAACAACATAACCAACGCATGTGCTATCTGTGAAGAAATCATGTTGGTGCTTTAAATACAAATGTGAAATGCTGCAACAATGAATAACGCACAAAATGTATTCATATTAAAGGCGCCAAAACGTAGTCTAACGAGACTGTCGATCAGAAATTTTAGTTAGGAGGAGGGGTGAGAAAGAGTTTAAAGGATCGTCCAGTATAGCTGCTGGGTTGTCGAGTTAGAGGGTAGGAAGTTCGTGCCCTGGTCAGAACTGTTTTGTCCACATAATAATCACTTTCTCTTATTAAAGTAGATTGTACTTAGTGGTGCCATTATATGTGTAACGTGTAGTAGTAAGGTACGCGACATTTTGGCTATGGCCGTTTTGAAGCTGTCCGTTTTGACGCTGGCCGTTTTGACGCTAGCCGTTTTGACGCTGGCTGTAACGATAATAAGTAGGGCCTACAATACATGTTCACCATAGTATACATTTCCCCCCCCCTCCCCGGAAAAAAACAAATTTAATAAAATAAAACAATTTGCAAACAATGGTTTGTAAAATGTTGTGCATGTTTCGGTTGTTCCTTCAGGGTTGAAGACATTCTACATCCTAAAGTCCAAACCTCCCTAGACGACGGGGGGATGGAAGAGAGCACGGTATGAACCCGAGACCATACAGACGACCAAACGACAGCCCAGTGCGCATTCCGCCCTACCAATTCAGATTTCTACCCGATACCACAAAATTGACTTTCTAAATTTTCTACCAACTTGAATTGTAGGTGAGGTTAGCAAAACGTACAGGTTGACATTCATCTTTAAATATATTTTGTTTATTACACAGTAAAGGTATATGTCTTTACATTTATCTTTGCCGGGATAATTGAATCGCTTTTTTCTATCATTATTTCACTTTTTGTCATTTGCAAAATAAGTTTAAAAATTATTTATGAACAATATGAACATTGAGCCGTCAAGACAAACACTGCGCCAGAACGGCGTGCCACAATGGCGGCACCAAAATGTTTTACTTCGGTAGTCGGAATAGCGAGAGCACGTTGCGAGCATTAATTTTCCGAAGTCTTCCGAACATACAAAAACGAAGTCTTCCGAACATACAAAAACGAAGTCTTCCGAACATACAAAAACGAAGTCTTCCGAACATACAAAATGCAATCGACTACTTCCAAGTATTTCTAATATAAATCATTGAATTCTATCTAGGCTAAATTAGATGTTAATGTCTTTTAAACCGTAATAAACTTAAGCTCTGATTTAAATATTTTGAAGTTGGCTTCTCCTACGGTATTTAGTGACTGCTGATGTAAAGGTCCACTGGACCTGTTTCACCAATTGTAAACAAACAACATTTAGCCACGTGATAATATTGATAAAACAATGAAAAAAAAACTGTCACGTGATATCCTATGTGTATTACGTAATGTGTATAGAAGAGATAGAGAACCACGTGGCTAAATGCTGTTTGTTTACGATTGGTGAATGAGGACCATTGTGCTTAAAAAATGTTTGCTATGTTATTTACTTATTTGTAAAAAGTAGAATATTTAGTATAGTTCCGTGGTTGAACACACAAAAGTTGTTGTTTTTGCAAAAACGGAAATAAACAAGAAAAGTATAATTTTTTTTGTCAAAGCCTATCTAATACTCAATACTGCAGGAATAAGCTCCTTTTTCTATAAAAAAAATGTATTAGTTACCACTAATTTATTAACTAATTTTTTAAAATGCATGTATCATCGACTATGAATAAATTAGGCAACAATTTCAACTCGATTTGAGAATGGAAAGTGGGACAAACCCGCGTACAAAACGTAATAAGGGATATAACGCAAATTTCTCATTAAGTAGCATTTATTTCCCTTTTTATCATACAAAAAAAAATATCAATAATTAATTAGTTAATTGTTTTTTTTTTATTATTATTGATCCGTGTTTTGTTCGGTACAACTAATAATTAATCTATATCTATAATTCTCTTCTTTTCCCAACAGTTTCAACGAGAAGTAAAGGAAAGATCACTCTCTTATTTCTGCGGATAGTCCACGAGAAAACAAGAGGGGGTGGGGAACAGGTAGGTATTCACACATCGCTACGGATGGCTGCGCGCTGGACTGTCAAACCCTGCCCGCTCCCACCCCCCTTCATCTTGCGGGAGGTTTGGATTAAAAAGTAAACTATCTTCAACTCTGAAGGAACATCCGAAACATGTAAAATATTTCACAAACAAACATTTTACAAACACTAAATGGCAGGGCCAGACTTAAGCATTGTGGGGCCCTATTCGAAACGGATTTCGCGGGGTCAAGTTTGGGTAGGGAAGCGGACAATAAGTGAAATTTAAGAGTTTGTATTAGAAAATAAATTTGTCTATGCATTTTATTCATACTTTACTACGAACAAATAATAATTCTGTTTCATTCATAGATCCCGCTCATTAGCAAGAATTACCAAATGTTTTAATCTGTCTTGAAGAATTGTTGACCTCAAGTAACTCTTCATTAGTTTGAGGCGCGAGAAGCTTTTTTCACCTGGTGCATATTGCCGTTTTTATATATCGCGCGTAGGATTGGTGTTTTCCATATTGAACGACACCCCAAAATGACATTTTTTAAAAATATATTTCCGTTTATTTTAAGGACTTTTTCGTATATTTTGCAATTTCTGGAGATTTCCAGGAGCTCCTGGTAAATCGACAGGAGGGCTTGGGAAATCTGTTTTAAGTTATAAAATGGTTTAATTTAATAATGCATACACCTTGAATTAGCGCGGGTCCTATGAAAGTGCGGATCCTTTAAAAGTGGTGGCCCACTACGATCGCATAGGTTGCGGTGGACTTAGACCGGCCATGCAAAATAGCGGCGTATGCTACGCCGCCGGTCGACTAGTTGTGTAAAGTTTGAGCTTGATCCGAGAAATGGGAGATATGACGTGTACAAAAATTGTATCAGACAGACCCACAGACAGAGTTGATATAACCTTTGTAGCTTTGTACAACTCTCGATTAATAAAAAGAAAACGGATTTTCCCAAAACAACTATTAATGGCCGTAGCGAAGAGTAGGTTTGGGCTTGACAAACAAAATAACGATATTAATAAACACACCAAATCAGGATTATTGATTTGACATTATTCACATGACCACGCAAGAGCACAGTTTTTGTAATCAATAAAACAATAAAAACAATACGAGCCAACAAAAGATAAATAAAATACACAGCTTGTAACATTGATGTAGAACTGTCTCTGGACCAGACACATTTATAGAACTAGCAATGTCCCGTCCATTTGTTGCTGTCCTCACAAACTGAGGGAACAGGTGTTGGTCATGTGTTATTGAATATGCAATGATGAATGAAAAAAAAAACACAAGAAAAATGATGGAGAAATAGAGAAAAAGTGTGCATGATTGAAAGAAAGAAAAAACAAGATGACATACGTCATTGATACACAATATAAATATAACTTTTCAGTCAAAGATTCACAAAAGTAAACTTAACATGAAGCTTAAAACTTATTGACTGACCTCGCTTATGGTCTTTCCTCTAAAATAAGCTTCTCTAACAGACAAAGAAGAACCAGAACTTTATTTTAACGTCCTTGGCTAATTTTAATTTTATTGGAAAATTACTGTTGTTTCTCGTGACATTATTGTTGCAACTCTGCTATGCGCACCTTCCACAACAGTGTCGAGACTCATCGCGGTGAAAACACAGAGAAAACGTAAGGTCTACATCGAGCAATTGAAAGGAAGCGTTGGTTCCTTTCCGCCCAGCAGTAAAGACTACAGCGAGCAGTTGAAAGGAAGCGTTGGTTCCTTTCCACCAAGCAGTAAGGTCTACAGCGAGCAGTTGAAAGGAAGCGTTGATTCCTTTCCGCCAAGCAGTAAAGACTACATCGAGCAGTTGAAAGGAAGCGTTGGTTCCTTTCCACCAAGCAGTAAGGTCTACAGCGAGCAGTTGAAAGGAAGCGTTGGTTCCTTTCCGCCAAGCAGTAAAGACTACAGCGAGCAGTTGAAAGGAAGCGTTGGTTCCTTTCCGCCAAGCAGTAAAGACTACAGCGAGCAGTTGAAAGGAAGCGTTGGTTCCTTTCCACCAAGCAGTAAGGTCTACAGCGAGCAGTTGAAAGGAAGCGTTGGTTCCTTTCCGCCAAGCAGTAAAGACTACAGCGAGCAGTTGAAAGGAAGCGTTGGTTCCTTTCCGCCAAGCAGTAAGGTCTACAGCGAGCAGTTGAAAGGAAGCGTTGGTTCCTTTCCGCCAAGCAGTAAAGACTACAGCGAGCAGTTGAAAGGAAGCATTGGTTCCTCTCCGTCCTTGAGTCCACCCAACTCTAGCATGACTTTAGTTTTTTGAAAGTAAATCGGTTGGCCGTAGTGCTGTCCACATGACACCCTGCTCTTTAACAGTTGGCCTAAGAAACAGATGACATTAACATCATCTGCCCCATAGATCGCAAGGTCTCAAAGGGAAACTTTTCTGTAGACGCCCAGGACGCTGATTTGTGATAGCACTTTTCCTGGGGCAACTTTACAGTGTTCAAGGATTTGTTTCTCTTAACAGCAGATATATGTATACGTTTGAGCTAGATGTGACTATATATTTTGAGAACTGGATGACAAGGATGTTACAATGAGATTGTGTTGATCAGACACTGGGTTTCTGAGAACTGGATGACAAGGATGTTACAATGAGATTGTGTTGATCAGACACTGGGTTTCTGAGAACTGGATGACAAGGATGTTACAATGAGATTGTGTTGATCAGACACTGGGTTTCTGAGAACTGGATTACAACGATGTTACAATGAGATTGTGTTGATCAGACACTGGGTTTCTGAGAACTGGATGACAACGATGTTACAATGAGATTGTGTTGATCAGACACTGGGTTTCTGAGAACTGGATGACAACGATGTTACAATGAGATTGTGTTGATCAGACACTGGGTTTCTGAGAACTGGATGACAACGATGTTACAATGAGATTGTGTTGATCAGACACTGGGTTTCTGAGAACTGGATGACAACGATGTTACAATGAGATTGTGTTGATCAGACACTGGGTTTCTGAGAACTGGATGACAACGATGTTACAATGAGATTGTGTTGATCAGACACTGGGTTTCTGAGAACTGGATGACAACGATGTAACAATGAGATTGTGTTGATCAGACACTGGGTTTCTGAGAACTGGATGACAACGATGTTACAATGAGATTGTGTTGATCAGACACTGGGTTTCTGAGAACTGGATGACAACGATGTAACAATGAGATTGTGTTGATCAGACACTGGGTTTCTGAGAACTGGATGACAACGATGTTACAATGAGATTGTGTTGATCAGACACTGGGTTTCTGAGAACTGGATGACAACGATGTTACAATGAGATTGTGTTGATCAGACACTGGGTTTCTGAGAACTGGATGACAACGATGTTACAATGAGATTGTGTTGATCAGATACTGGGTTTCTGAGAACTGGATGACAACGATGTTACAATGAGATTGTGTTGATCAGACACTGGGTTTCTGAGAACTGGATGACAACGATGTAACAATGAGATTGTGTTGATCAGACACTGGGTTTCTGAGAACTGGATGACAACGATGTTACAATGAGATTGTGTTGATCAGACACTGGGTTTCTGAGAACTGGATGACAACGATGTTACAATGAGATTGTGTTGATCAGATACTGGGTTTCTGAGAACTGGATGACAAGGATGTTACAATGAGATTGTGTTGATCAGACACTGGGTTTCTGAGAACTGGATGACAAGGATGTTACAATGAGATTGTGTTGATCAGACACTGGGTTTCTGAGAACTGGATGACAAGGATGTTACAATGAGATTGTGTTGATCAGACACTGGGTTTCTGAGAACTGGATGACAAGGATGTTACAATGAGATTGTGTTGATCAGACACTGGGTTTCTGAGAACTGGATTACAAGGATGTTACAATGAGATTGTGTTGATCAGACACTGGGTTTCTGAGAACTGGATGACAAGGATGTTACAATGAGATTGTGTTGATCAGACACTGGGTTTCTGAGAACTGGATGACAACGATGTTACAATGAGATTGTGTTGATCAGACACTGGGTTTCTGAGAACTGGATGACAACGATGTTACAATGAGATTGTGTTGATCAGACACTGGGTTTCTGAGAACTGGATGACAACGATGTTACAATGAGATTGTGTTGATCAGATACTGGGTTTCTGAGAACTGGATGACAACGATGTTACAATGAGATTGTGTTGATCAGATACTGGGTTTCTGAGAACTGGATGACAACGATGATACAATGAGATTGTGTTGATCAGATACTGGGTTTCTGAGAACTGGATGACAAGGATGTTACAATGAGATTGTGTTGATCAGATACTGGGTTTCTGAGAACTGGATGACAACGATGTTGCAATGAGATTGTGTTGATCAGATACTGGGTTTCTGATGTTTTCATTTGGCATGGATCTTTCCTTTCCTTTAAAACATTACTAAGCACTCAAACACTATCCTGATGCCGGAGATACAGATGTAAACTTGAAATTCAAAACTGAGATCCTTCAACAATAAATACAAAGCTTTTATTTTGAGACTAG
This sequence comes from Biomphalaria sudanica, assembly GCA_036873155.1. Taxonomy (NCBI): domain Eukaryota; kingdom Metazoa; phylum Mollusca; class Gastropoda; family Planorbidae; genus Biomphalaria; species Biomphalaria sudanica. The sequence goes on along the minus strand of JAZGLO010006654.1, from coordinate 1,468,857 downwards.
GAATCACTTGAATATAAACAATCTTTATATATAATTCTCTTCTTCCCTAATCAGGTCAGACGAGAAGTAAATGGGAAGATCACTCACTATCTTATTTCTGCGGATAGTCACCCCACGAAAGAAACAAGAGGGGTGGGAGAGAACACGTTTTCGCTACGGATGGCTGCGCGCTGGACTGTCAAACCCTGCCCGCTCCCATCCCATGCGGGAGGTTTGGACTAGGAAGTAAACTATCGTCAATTCTGAAGGAACATCCGAAACATGTAAAATATTTTACAAACACTAAATAGCAGGACCGGACTTAAGCATTGTGGGGCCCTATTCGAAACGGATTTCGCGGGGCCAAGTTTGGGTAGGGAAGCGGACAATAAGTGAAATTTAAGAGTTTGTATTAGAAAATAAATTCGTCTATGCATTTTATTCATTCTTTACTACGTACAGAATTACTTTACGAACCTTGCGTGTAGCAAAGTCGTACAGTATATCATAATAATTCTGTTTCCTTCATAGATCTCGCTCAATAGCAAGAATTACCAAATGCTTCAATCTATCTTTGAGAATTGTTGACATCAAGTAATTCATCATTAGTTTGAGGTGCGAGAAGCTTCTTTCACCTGATTACACAATTACGGCTAATGCATAATGCCGTTTTTATTAATAGCGCGTAGGATTGACGTTTTCCATATTGAATGACACCCCAAAATGACTTTTTTTTTCTATGTATTTCCCTATATTTTAAGGACTTTTTCGTATATTTTGCAATTTCGGGAGATTTCCAGGAGTTCCTGGTAAATTGACAGGAGGGCGCGGGAAATCTGTTTATAAAATGGTTTAATTTAATAATGTATACACCTTGAATTAGTGCGGGTCTTATGAAAGTGCGGATCCTTCGGTCACATAGGTTGCAGTGGCCTAAGACCGGCCCTGCAAAATAGCGGCGTATGCTATACCGTCGGTCGACTAGTACGATTTAATTCAACACATTTACTACCGTCGTTCAAGCTTACAAACTCTTCATTCATCCTCTTGAAATACTTTTACCATTACCGTTCTCCCGCCTTTTTGGACCAACCAAATCTTCTTTCGCGCGCGTTGAATTTCTCAACAGCTCCTTTTATGATTCTCGCTTTTTGATGTTGTGCTTGTCATAGATTTACAACACTATTAATAATGGACTGTGGTCACAACTAGTCCCTAATTTGAACCCTGAACTCTGCCATCTATAGAAAAGTCGGTAATGTAGTAATTCAAATGAGTAGGCTAAACCCTACCCCACACAGAGCTGCTAGAAGGGTAAGTCGATCAATAGCTTTAGAGCTGTATCATTAATAAGTATCGGAGTCAGCTTGTGTGACACTGGGTTGGAGGCGAGGCCGATTATGGCGACCTTGTTCATTATACAGCGTGCTTCAAGTTTTAGTCATAATAATGAAATACGCAGAAACTATGTCCACGTCGTTCAATTGACCTCCAGTTTTGCCAGCCAACTGAATACAAAAATGCACATATATTATATAAAATAATAAAGACATATATGACAGTCGATGCAGAAAAGGCAGCAGAACAAAGAGACATGAAAAGGTTGTACGACATAACAAGAACCTTAGCAGGAAGAAATACCAACACCAACAAGCCAGTGAAAGACAAACAAGGAAAAATCATCACCAGTGATGTTGGACAGAAGGATAGATGGGCCGAACACTTTCAGGAAATTTTGAACCGACATCCTCCTGAATAGATTCCGGACATTCCCCCAACAACAGAAGAAATAGATGTTAACACAGGTCCTCCTACTAAAGGGGAGATCATCAAGGCCATCAAGAATGCAAAAGAGGGAAAAGCACCAGGCCCTGATAGTATACCAGTATGTGGCTGTGTGAAGCGTCTAGTGTGGTAGCTTGACTTGTTGCCACCGCTGGCTAGCATCTGTGAAAGGGGAGCAGTTTTGTAAGTCTCTCTTGCCAGTACATAGCCTCTCCACAGCAAGTCCTATGCAGTACCTCCTCGTGGTGGCAGATGGAAACTGAGGCTGCGAAGCCTCAGGCTAAACTGCAAGGGTCTCGGAGGAGGTTTGGCCCCAAGATGTGAGGCAGGCATGGCCCGTCGGCGTGCGGACACGCCCTGTTGCCCACAAACCAAACCCCTAGCTATAGGTCAATAGCCGCACTGCCTTGTGTGTGTGTCCCTGTAAGGTCTAAGGCTAAGGGAGTAAACCCTAACAGAAAATCCGGTCCTGGAGCCCCGTAGGCGGGGGGACAGTAGTAAGACTACTGCTCTCTGGCAAACTCCTGCAGCCACCTGCCCCCAAATTGTGATGGCTCGCCATCCCTTTGGACCCGGTCAGTATGGAAGAGAGGCGTGTGCTGACGTGTGGGCAGCCCAGCACTCGCAAATTTACCGCCCAGGCTTTCCCCCAGCAATGGAGAGGTCACTCCATCTCTGACAGTAATGTCTTTGGAAAAACACGGAGAGTGGTAGTTACCGGTGATAAGTTCCTAGCTGATTGGCGTAAGCTGGAACGCCAGGGACCACTCTTGACGGTAGGAGGGGCTTTTTAGCCTCACTGGATAGCTACTGCCTGCCTTAAGCCGAGCAGCCCTCGGACAGTAAAGTGCTATCCCGCCACAGCTTGCCGCACCACTGGGTGCTTGGTGCTAAGACAAAATCAAAAAGCAAGCTGCTCACCCGCACCTGCAAATACAATCAAAAGAAAACCCTCAACATTAATGCGTTTAGCAAGCTGGAACATACGGACAATGTGTCCTGGCTTCAATACTGACCCTGAACTAGTCACAGACATGCGTCAAACAGCTATCATCGACAGAGAACTCAGCAGACTAAACATTGATGTGGCCTGCCTGCAAGAAACCAGACTGGCAGACAGCGGATCTCTTACAGAAAGCAACTATACATTCTACTGGCAAGGAAAACCAGAACAAAGCCCTAGAATACATGGCGTCGGCTTCGCAATAAGAAACAGTCTCGTCCCCTGCATCGCGATGTATCCCATTGGCAATGAAAGAGTATCACACATGAAATTTGCATCACCGCAAGGCAAAGTTAATATAATCTGTGCTTACTCACCAACCCTTGCTGCACCGGAAGAGGACAAAGACTATCAAGCTCTAGAGGACGTAATTAAAAGTATTCCAAAATCCGAGCACCTCTATATAAATGGAGACTTTAATGCCCGTGTTGGTGATGGAAATGATGCATGGCCACAATGCTTGGGACCTCATGGTGTTGGCAAAATCAATGACAATGGCCAAAGGCTACTCGAGTTTTGTAGCTCTCATGAACTGTGTGTAACAAATACATTCTTCTCTGGCAAGGAACGCCATAAAGTCTCTTGGCAGCACCCACGCTCAAAAAGGTGGCACCAGCTTGACCTCTGCATCACCCGAAGGATGGATCTGAAAAGTCTCATCCACACCCGTTCATACCATAGTGCGGACTGCAACTCAGACCATTCACTAGTGCTAAGCAAAATCAAACTACTTCTCAAGAAGGCTTATACTTCCACTCAACCCAGAACTAGGCGAATTAACGTCAACCATGTAGGTGACCCAGAGAAGTGTGCACTCTTTGGCGAGCTCCTGAACAGTTCAATCCCCTCGTTAAGTAATGAAGAAGACATCTCTATCAGATGGGAGAAATTAAGAGATGTAATCTACAGTTCGGCAATCACCGCCTTTGGGCCTCAAAAACACAAAAATGTAGACTGGTTTGAGGCGAATCTAGCACAAATGGAACCTTGCATCGAAAAAAAGCGATCTGCACAACTCGCTCTCAAGACAAAGCCAAGTCCAAGATCTTTGGAGGCCTTCAAAAGTGCTAATAAAGAGGCGAAACAAATGGCTAGAAAATGTGCTAACAACTTTTGGAGGGATACCTGCAACAGAATCCAAGACAGTCTCCACTCAGGAAATAGCAAAGCTCTATTTGATGGCATTAAAGCGGCCCTGGGTCCAACAGTGTCTAAGCCTGCCCCCCTTCTATCCAAATCAGGAGAAAAAATTACAGATCAAACCAAGCAGCTAGAACGTTGGACAGAACACTACCTCGAAGTCTATGCCACACAGAACACAGTAGACGATGTCGCCCTGGCTTCTCTACCAGATCTTCCAGTACTGGAATGCCTAGATGATCTTCCGAGCCTCAGTGACCTTAAAAAAGCAATTAACTGCATAAAAAATAGAAAATCTCCTGGGAGTGATGGTATCCCAGTGGAAGTAGTGAAAGTCAACGAATCACTCCTGCTCCCTGAACTCTATATTCTCCTCTGCCGCTGTTGGGAAACAGGTCATGTCCCACAGGACATGCGTGACGCAACTATAGTCACAATATACAAGAACAAAGGGGATCGGAGTGACTGCAACAATTACAGGGGTATCTCTCTCCTCAGTATAGTGGGCAAGATCTTTGCTAGAGTGGCACTATCCAGGCTGCAAGTGATAGCTTCTAGAGTCTACCCAGAGTCTCAGTGTGGATTCAGGAGTGGTAGATCCACTGTAGACATGATATCTTCTCTACGACTACTGCAGGAGAAATTCAGAGAGAGAGACAGACCCCTTTACATCGTTTTTGTTGATCTGACTAAAGCTTTTGACATGGTCAGCAGAAGTGGCCTTTTCAAACTCCTGAGGAAAATAGGTTGCCCTCCCAAACTACTGCAGTTCATTGAGTGTTTTCACGAGGAAACTAAATGCACTGTCAAATTCAATGGAGCACAATCAGCACCTTTTGAGGTTTGCAGTGGTGTCAAGCAGGGATGTGTGCTCGCACCTACTCTGTTTGGCATATTCTTCTCCTGTCTATTGCATTATGCGTACAACGACATAAACGAAGGTGTGTTTCTCCATACAAGATCCTCTGGAAAACTATTTAATGTATCAAGGCTGCGGGCAAAAACCAAGGTTAGGAAGCTACTCGTCAGGGAACTCCTGTATGCTGATGATGCAGCTATTGTGGCTGATTCTGATATTCAGCTACAGTGCCTGGTTGACAAATTATCTGCTGCTTGCCAGAAGTTCGGCTTAAACATCAGTCAAAGCAAGACTAAGATACTTGTCCAAAACACAAACACTGCACCTCAAGTAAGCATTAATGGCCAACCACTAGAAATTGTTGATCACTTTTGTTACCTTGGCTCCATCATATCCAACAACACTCTACTGGATAAAGACATAAACAACAGGATAGCCAAGGCAATGGCCACCATATCACGGCTGCAGAAAAGAGTCTGGGACAACATATTGCTGACTAACAGTACTAAAGCCCTAGTCTACCGGACCTGTGTGTTGAGCACCTTGCTGTACGGAAGTGAAACATGGTCAACCTACTCATGGCAGGAAAAAAAGCTGAATGTTTTCCACCTCCGATGCCTAAGGCGGATCTTTAGAATAAGGTGGCAAGATAAGATAACCAATGAGGAAGTGCTACAAAGAGCTGGGTGCCAGGACATCCGCTCTGTTATCAGCAGCAGACGCCTTGGCTGGCTTGGCCACGTTCGTAGAATGCCAGAAGGTCGACTTCCACAGGACATCCTGTATGGCGATCTGATAGAAGGCAGGAGAGCCGCTGGTCGCCCACTTTTACGTTATACGGATGTATGCAAACGCGACATGAAGCTCTTCAAAATCGACACTGGCAACTGGGAAGAGGTGGCACTGGACAGATCCTCATGGAGAGAGAGCATAAAGGAAGGGTCAAAGATTGCAGATGCCACACACAACAGAAGCAGAAAGAAGGGTGAAAATGCAACGGCGCCTGGTGATTATATATGCCCAACCTGCGATCGCAGCTGTGTATCAAGGATTGGCCTCTTTAGTCACACAAGAAGTTGCAAAGGGAAAAGATCGTCTCTCGAGACGTAAAATGCCACAGAGAGGCTTTAAAAGCAGACCCCAAAATGTCAGCTGAAATACTGCATCCACTGCTATGCAAAATTTGGGTCCCTAAAATCTGGAAACTGGGCAACCTAATTAAATTACCCAAAAAAGGTGACCTTACTAAATGCAACAACTGGCGAGAAATCATGTTACTGTCAATCCTTAGCAAGGTCTTAACTAAGATAATATTGGAACGCCTAAAAGATGCCCTAGACAAAAGACTAAGACCAGAACAGGCTGGATTCCGTAAAGAGAAATCATGCACTGACCACATTGCTACACTACGTATTATCATAGAACAATATATCGAGTGGCAATCTCCTCTGTACATGACCTTTGTTGATTTTGAGAAAGCCTTCGACTGTATTGACAGAGACGTAATCTGGAGACTGATGAATCACTACGGAATTCCAACAAAATTCACCAATATCATTAAACAGTTATATGATGACTCATCATGCCAAGTAATACACAATGGTAAGCTGACCAACCCTTTTCAAGTAAAAACAGGAGTAAGACAGGGATGTACGCTTTCGCCCTTGATATTTTTGCTGGTGATCGATTGGGTCATGAGACAGACAATCTTAGATAATAAAAGCGGCATACAATGGACATTAACACAACATTTAGAGGACCTGGATTTCGCCGATGACATCTGCCTCCTCTCCCATACACAACAAAATGCTCAGGCCAAACTGACCAGGCTCTGAGAAATAGCGTAAAAGACTTTACTTCTAATCAACAAAAAGAAAACAGAAGTTATGAGGATCAACAACAGACAAGAGAACCCAATCATGCTACAGGGAGAGAATATCCTTAATACGGACCACTTCACATATCTGGGAAGTAGAGTTGGTAAAGACGGCGGAGCTGATGATGATATACTAATTCGGATCAATAAAGCTAGGTTTGCCTTTTCAGCTCTTCAAACTATCTGGCGCTCTAAGGCATTATCTCTACACAACAAGTTACGAATCTATAATACAAACGTTAAGTCTGTCCTTCATATGGTTCAGAAACTTGGAGAGTCACTAAAACAAATATGGAAAAGCTCCAGATCTTTGTTAACAGATGCCTACGCCGGATATTAGGAATTAGGTGGCCAGAAAAGATAACTACTATCGATTTGTGGGATAAAACTAGACAAAAGCCCATAGCCCAAGACATCACAAAACGAAAATGGAGCTGGATAGGACACACCTTGCGAAAACCAGCTACCAATGTTGCAAGGCAGGCACTTGACTGGAACCCACAAGGAAAGAGGAAAGTGGGCAGACCCAAGCAAACCTGGAAGAGATCAGTCATAAGTGAAGATGAGGATACTGGAATGACATGGGAGCAGATGAAGAAAGCTGCTCAGAACCGAGTTCGGTGGAGAGGTGTGGTTGCGGCCCTATGCTCCCCTGGGAGTGCACAGGGTTAAGTCAGTTAAGTCATTTCTTTATTATAAGACTTCATCTATCAACATCTCTCTTATACTGTACAAAGAATACACCGAAATATTTAACTAATTGTAGTTTATCTGCCATAGTTTGTAGTTTATCTGCCATAGTTTGTAGTTTTTCTGACATAGTTTAAGGTTTATTTGCCATAGCTTGTAGTTTATCCGCCATAGTTTGTAGTTTATCTGCCATAGTTTGTAGTTTATCTGCCATAGTTTGTAGTTTATCTGCCATAGTTTGTAGTTTATCTGACATAGTTTGTAGTTTATTCGCCATAGCTTGTAGTTTATCCGCCATAGTTTGTAGTTTATCATTCATAAGTGATAAATTGAGAACTAATTATATCTAAAACAGCTGCAGAGGACAGACGTAGCCAGCGAAAAGAAAATCTAAATCGACCACCGGCGGACAATGGCTATGCCTGCGCTAGAAGTGGCAAAGTATGTAGGTCGCAGCTGGGGCAGCGTAGCTACTGGAAATACTGCATTCCTTTTTAATATTCTTACTCGAAGACAAGCCTTATTATACTTAAAACAACATATATTCTTTTTATTTTCCTATTTTGTCGATTTGTTTCCAGCGAAAAAAAAAAAAAATCTTGGTTGCCCATTGTCTCGTCAACATTGGACTATTCATATACTTTTGGAACAATTTTGCTTTCCAATAATTAAACAGCAATCAGGAGTGACCCTGAACTAGGTCATTATTTACGCTTACCTACGAAATTATATCCAATCCATAAGTACTGGGGATAGATACAAGTCCAGGAAGGCTTATGAATCTATTTGAAATAGTTATATTTATACACAGTCACTATAGTGAGCAGATGGCAGGCTAATTTGAAATCACTTCACATAAGCCAGATGTATGTTTGATCACTTAGATCTACATGCTTAAAACGCTGCAAGTGAAAAGCAAATAAACAACAAAACCTTGAGGGTAACTGAAACTTGAGAGCTGATGTGACCATCAGCTGTAGCTGGTGTAATTTACTCCTGTGAGCCGTGCCCAACAAGTATTAGAAACGAAAAAAGACATCAGAAAAGCAAACCTTTGACATGAACAAAAAAGTCAAAACAAACAGTCGTGGGTCGCCAACAGTTTTTTGTTTCTTTAGTGATGGTTTGTATTGATCTGCTTCTCGGTGTTGGCTAAGAAAGTACTAACTGGTTCAATGAGAAACCACATTGCCAAGAATGGCGCAGGTTTTGTTTAATCTTTTTCGACTTTTTCTGTTGACCTGTTATGTGATTTTAAAAAAAAAAGCGAATGGACAGTGTTGTCAGTGAAGTATTCAGACTCCAAAAGGCCTTTTTTTAAGTCAAGAAATATCTTAGTATCTTGGGGGCTCTAAGCTATAGTTTGTGTTAACTATAGGTAAATCCGGCCCTGAGTGTTGTAGAAATTTATCCCCAAAGATATGTAAAATAAATTTAGTCGTAGGCCATAAAAATCAATTGCATCCCAGTATGCACTAAACTAAAATGGATATTGTAATTATCTTTAATCTATATAAGGTCAATTAGTTGTGTACGTCCTAGTCTCGGGAAATAATTATTCTTGTAGGGTGAAATGAGACAGGTCATCTTGAATTGTAGGGTGAAATGAGACAGGCCATCTTGAATTGTAAGGTGAAATGAGACAGGTCATCTTGAATTGTAGGGTGAAATGAGACATGCCATCTTGAATTGTAAGGTGAAATGACACAGGTAATCTTGAATTGTAGGGTGAAATGAGACAGGTCATCTTGAATTGTAAGGTGAAATGAGAAAGGTCATCTTGAATTGTAAGGTGAAATTAGAAAGGTCATCTTGAATTGTAGGGTGAAATGAGAAAGGTCATCTTGAATTGTAAGGTGAAATGGCACGGGTCATCTTGAATTGTAGGGTGAAATGAGACAGGTCATCTTGAATTGTAGGGTGAAATGAGACAGGTCATCTTGAATTTTAAATCCAAGATAGCAGAATTCATTTACGGCATCCAGCTTGTTATCATCTATGAGGATGGAGAGTGGTGCTGTAGCAGGTGGTCCCATAACATTACTTTTCTTTGTGCTAATGGTTAGGCTGTACTCTTTACAAGCCTGAGAGAAGCTCCTCTTGTGAGTGTGCCACTACCGCTGCAAAGTTTGCTAGGAAGCAAACAGTAGGGCCTACTTCTAGGATATTAATAGTACTAACACTTGTTTAGAGCAACGAGCTAGTGGTCTCCACCGGTGCCTCGTGAAGTTAGTGCATATATTGTCTGGAGAGGCGATCTTTTCTCTTTGCAACTTCTCTATACACCTCGATCAGTTGAGCATCAAAGATAAATCTCCAGTCAATCATTGTGCATCAGAGATAAATCTCTCACTCCATCAATCATTGTGCAGAACTGAAACCCACTCCTCTCTGTGTTGCATCCCTTCAGGTCTTCAACTCAAGGCCACATGCCTTGCTGATTGCTTGGCTAGGGGATTAAACAAGCTGTTGGGCCTTGTGTCACAACCATCACTTCATCAGACTATTTTAAGTTCCCTCATTGAACTTGTTACATGGATGTAAGATAATAGTATAGAATATCTATCTAATAAACCAATCTATAAACATCTATATAATAATCATTTAGTAAAAGATTGAAACTAAATAACTCTAGAATTGAATGAAAAGGAATTTAATGCAGAAGCACACCAAATCAATGAAAAAGGTTGGAGAGCTCTATGTACATCAGTCAGAACACACAAAATGAACTATACACAACAGAGGGAAAAATAAAAGCAAACTACCAAATCTAGAAATAAAGCTGAATTATTTCAGTGATAAAAAACATGTTTCATTAGAACATAAAGTATGCAACTCTGAAACAGTCTACTTGGCATAGTTAGCACTGTTTAGAAAAACATTCAACAAAATGACTTGGTTCTCAGTCACATGAAATGACTTCTGATATTTTGTTTCTAACTTATTTTGGTATTGAAAACAAAAAGAACATTTTGAAATGTGTGAAACAAGTAGATTGTTGTTCTGAATAAAAAAATATAAAATGGATGGCTATGGTCTCCAGTCACTGTGTCTTTTATTCGATATTTTAGATTTAAAAAAAAAACTGGGTTATCTCCCATTATGATGAAAATAAAGTGTCAACTGGGAATAATATTGAGGAATGATTTTAATGCAATGATTTCAATAAATATTGATAAAAACTGTTACATGCAAACCCACAAGAACAGTTCATCTGTTTATCTTGCCCCAGTGTACTAATAGGATAGTTTTGCTGTCTGATACAAGCTACAGACTATACTGCAAGATACCAATAAGGGCTGACATTTTTTTGGCTTTGTTCCAGAAATATACAAAATAATAAGATATACATAGTAATATATAAAAAAAAAAAAGGTTACTGGTAAGATATCCTATACAAAGGTTAAATGAACACACTTGAAATACAGGCCCTGATCAATGAAAACATTACACTTCTAAAACACACAACACTATAAGTCATCACATTGGACAACTTTAGCAGGAAAGTCAAACCACAAGATATGCTGCAAGCTTAGTGTTATATATTTGGCTGGTTTTAATTAAAACAATAATTTAAAATATGAAATTATTCACAAGGCCAAGTCCTAACATTACAAAGTAAATATTAACTATTTTCTATGCCTGATCATCTCAATGGTCCTGGGTTCAAACCCTGCCTGCCACCAACATGGGAAAGGTCTGGGCTAGGATGTAAATTTCAATTCTAAAGGGACATCCAAAATGGAAAAAAAAAAAGTAAATTAACCTTATTCCTTTTTTAAACAACATCTATGACCTTAAATGGATCTATATAAGCAAGCAAGTATCCAACTACTTGACTTGTGGATACTGAGGTTATAGTTGAGTACACAAGTCAGAAGATAACATGGCCACAACTGTTACAACCATTGATTGTGTACTAAGAATGGAGACAATGCTCTGTTGCAACGCTTCTTAGCATACCTTTCAACCTTTTTTAGTTCAAAAAGCCTGTGCTTTGATAGTGCAGAGAATTGGAAACATGGAAATCATGGACACACTTGAATAAGGTAGATCTACTACTGCTTTAGTAGTATCCTTTGTACTGACATCAATGACAAGTAAAGCTCATTGGAATGACTTTCAAGGGAAAACTTAACTGACAGTTACTACCAAAAGCTTGAAATAATTGAACAAGCAGATACCAGCACTTTTCTCCAAAGATTGACTAGGATAAAAATACTTCAACACTGAGAAATCAATGTTTCTTCTTATTATTTAATTTAAATGATCAATCTAAACAAAAGTCATGTGTACTACTCTCTAACTCAAGTCTCCTGAAAAAAACATTTCTGTGGCTAAGACAGCAAGCATCCATTTTTATCAACATCACAATTGTCTAATTAAGATAGATAAGAAAATAAACAATTTTAGCCATAAGGAAAAAAAATGTGCATTATATTTGTTGAACTAGATCAATTCTATAAATATGATAGGAAAAATATTTTGCTTTAAAAAATACAATTCCATTTTTGAAAAGATTGATCAATATATTTCTTTTAATTCAAGTTTCTGATTAAATGAACAATTGAAAAAAAATTGTACAAGGCTTGATAAAACAAAGTTATACTAACACTATACAGATTAGTGAACAGAATAGAAAAAATAAAATGCCAAAAAGCAGTCCCAACAAAAGTATGGGACTAGACATTCAATAGAATTAACCAAAATTATCACTATTGAGACATTACTATTCAATTTTGATTTATATGAAAATAAGGGATATAGTTCACAAAGCAATTTGTAGAAATAGTGTCCAACGTATTTTGAAGATTTGAACTGTATCAGTTCACAAACTAGCAGAAGCTGATATGTTTTCTTCAAACCCATACTTGCTATTGTTGTGGACAGTTTTAGAGAGAGTTCAATTGTAAACTCTCAGGAACATATTTCTTGCCATCCCCTTCATAGTCAAAGAATCAGAAATACAGCGCCAGTTGTTTCATTCAAAATTAGCACTTAATTAGTCAATTATGTATATAATATATAACTAAATGCTGTCTGCAATTTGGTATTAAAATAATTGTTGGTTAACAAAATGAACATTATTAGATTAACTTAGCCTAGAAACATTATACTGAAATTATTATAATAAAATAATAGGCTTCACAAGTTAAAAAGCAAAAAGAAATTGAGTTACATTTATTTTGTTCTGCTCAACTTCATCTAAATTGAATAGCAAAGGATGTACACACTGTTACAAGTGTAGGCTAGACACAATTTGTTCAGGTCAAATGGAAAGACAACAGTTTCATGATTAAAATGTATGAGAAGTAACTATCATTTAAATATTGAAAACATATGACCACTGTTACAAAAAGAGGTTAGTGAACTGAGCTTTTCACTACTTAATATAATGAAGTGTAAGTTTTGACTAAGTATTATAGGATGTAACAGCATAATTGTTTTCTAAAATTTACAAAAGAAAATAAAAAGTAGTAAATGTATTTACATTGAATATTAAACTTATTAACAAAGCCGAACAAAATAAATGTTTTGCTTTTTTTAAAACTATACTAGCGTCTATATAGTATACAAAACTAAACAAAGAAATGCACATAGTAGCCTTTTTAAGTTTCATGGCTCATCATTTCAGAATTCTTTTGGACAGCAGTTCAATCATCCAATGTGTAGATGACTTTTCAAGAAAGACTGCAAGTTCTAGGATAAAGAAAAGTTCAATCCTAGTCTAATGAATTTGCACCTCTCAACCCAGATCAAAACTCTGTAAAGGTCACTGAAGAAATTCCTGTGGTTCTAGGATAAATAATATACATTGTACAAATGTATCGAGGTCAAAAGGAAGTGTCAAGTGGTGAGTTTCCTGAGTTTAGTTAGTTCATGTTAATGCTTGTAGTCAATGCTCCAAGATACTATCTGTGCATTTACTGTGCTATAAGATCACATTTAGATTAAAACCATTTATCAAAGAGATACATTTATCTATTATGCTTTAATATATATTTCAACATAAATAGTGTCTGCCTTGATTTGATAATACAGTAAGAAGTTTGAAGAAGAGATTATAACAAGCCTTACTTTTGACCAAACTATTAGTCTCCTTACTGCACAATGTTACAATCATAAAATGAATCTTAAAAAACAAAAGTGATTTATTTATCTCCAGTATGTGTAGGTAATAAGGTTATTTTTGTAATTGTAATTAAAAAAAAAGAGACAAGTTTGACTATCAGTTTAATACAAGATATGGGATAATATTTGTCTATAGATCAGAGTTCCATGCTTCTGAATTGTAAGACACCCCTGAGCCCACCCAACTCTTACCTAAAATTAGTTTGGGGAAACAAAGTCAGTTGGTCATTGTGCTGGCCACAAGACATCCTTGTCCATAGAAACAGGTGACCTTTACATCACCTGCTCTATAGATTGCAAGGGCTGAAAGGGATGATTCCCAGGTTTATGTTATCAAAACTGATAAAATTAAGTATCACCAAACATGTTAAATACCATAAAAAAGAAATCTGGTATATGTTCACTAGATTAAGATAATTAATACAGATAAGTTATTGATAAAACAGACAAAGTCTGTAAGTACATTTTGAAAAATACATTTCTATTACCAAGAAAATTTTTTAAAACTCTATACAAGTTTTTGCATTATTAGTACCGTAAGCAACAGAGTCTCTAAAAAACTAAAGGAAACATTTCATGAAATTGTTGCAAAGTAAACAGAATACTAAGTTGGTTATATTCAAAGATATACAAACATATACATCACATGATAAATCTTGAGAGAAAGATTTAAGACAGTTGAAACAATGACAAAATTGCACATCTCAGCTGCGATGGTTTCCACTGAACATTAGAAGGTGGTTGATCTTCTCAATTCAAAATCTGCAAAGCTAGTCCTTGTGGCTACAGTATTTCTATCCATCTCACATATTGTCCATTGACCAGAGCTCTGTTGATCATCACAGCCTGGAAGATAAAAAAAAAATATTCAGACTGAGCATAGACATAACAAAAGTTATGTTTTTAATGCAGTGTTGGAAAAATATCATTAAAAAAAAAATGTTACAAATCACATTAATTGTGTTTAATTGCTGACACAAAAAATTAAAACCTTAACTGAACTGTATCTCCATTGAAACTAATTAAGCACTAATTATCCTAGCTATAATTTGTTTCTTTCAACTCCTGTCTGAAGAGCTCAGAGCTCCAATCCTTCTTTTGGACTTATGAATTACAGATGTTCTTTCAAAAGAGAAGATTATAAATACTTGTATCCAATGTATATAGCCTACATTTGCTTTACAATACTGATTTTCTACTTTTTGCATTTGCATTATATATTAGCAGTGAGAACATGTCAGATTAATGTCTTATCAATTGGCATTGTAGCAACATTTCTCTGAAAGAGCTTTAAGTAAGTTTGAAAGCAAGACAGGATTAAACTCAGAAATGCTTCATAAGCTTGAGCTCTAATCCTGTTTGTTTCATTAGTTATTAAGCTGTTTGTGGGCCCACTAAAATACTTTAACAGGCAATTGTAATAAAACTTATTTATCTCCAGTTCTTCAGCAAAAGTGGCCAGATGAGGAGCAATGCTTAGAGATACAAAATGTTCAGCAATAATGCTAGATATATTTATCTCTTAAAGGCTAGGTGCTAATATGGTGGTAAACATTCTGCATTGCCTTACAAGTTTTTGGATGTTACTCTTGGCACTTTTTTTTTCAATTTCAACAGAAAAAAAATGTCCCTAGACTAGATTTTAGACTCTATATCCAAAATATCTACATGGCATTGTAAATGTTGTTTTTTTGCCACTTGAGTCGGCATTAATTTTTTGGTTACATTTTTTAAATTTAATTACAAACACATATAACCAGATTTAAAATTACAACTACACATTTTCTAACAAATGCATTGATTTTTAAGCACTTGTATGTTCATTTAATATCTAAATTTTAAACTCCAACAGTTTTCTTGTGTAATAGCCATCTGTTTCTCTCAACTTTTTGTGAGAGTTTTTCCATGTTATTTTTGTTCAAATAAAAGGCATTCAGTGCCTAGTAATTCACCATCAATCAAGACAAAGCCATAAATTAATATGCATTAGTTTTAAAAAAGGCTGACTGTGGCAGTGCTAAGAATACAATAAATAAAACATTGAGACAGAAGCAATGATATTTAGAGCTTTCATCTAAAGCACAGCAAAGATGTACACTTTATTAAAACAACCACAATTACACAAGATTAAGATTTTACTTACACTATTGCTCTCAGGGTTTATTTGGTAGAGGTGGATGTATGGAATTCCATTCTCTGTGCGTGCTACCACCTGGCACTGTAGCAGTTTGTACTCAGTCATTGAGCTTAATGTCATGGTGGCTTCCTCACTAAAGAAAGCCTCACCTAAACATGAAAACAAATGTGTATTAACCACTTCAATCAAGATTTAACAAGTTCATTTACAGCTTATTATTCCAAGCAAAAGAAAGCAATTTAATAGTACAATACAAGCTCATTGCCTTAAGGGGAGGTAACTTTTGTATAGCTTTGACACCCCCCCCCCCCCCCCCAGAATTACCTCAGCAAAAAGTATTTAGTTCCCCTTATTGCTAATATCTGTGTTCGAAAGGCAAATGTGTGTAATTATAAAATAGAAATAATAATAGAGAAAAAAATGGAAGTACATTTAGCTGTATGCTATATTACAAAATGATTTTGTCACTTCTTTTACCACACTTTCAGCATAAGCTGTTCATCAACAGTTGACAAAAGGGTTTGGTAACATTTCACTCCTCTAATGCTGCAGTTCGATCACAGATAGACTACAGCCTACCTGTGCAAATTTATGGCTCTAGGACTGCTCTTGAACAACTTGATAAAATACAGTCCCAAGCACTAAGATTTGTCTGTGGAACCTTTAGGGCAAGTCCAGTAAATGCGGCTGAAATAATGGCTAATATAGGTCCACTAAACCTTTGGAGGGAAAGTACTGACCTGCTTTGAGCGGTACAAAAGGCTGGAAAACTAGTGGATGGTTGGAGATGCAGAAGACGTATCCAGATGCAGTCTTTTATGCATCATGCCACTAGACTATCTGATAAAGCTGGCCTCTCCACCAACCACCAAACATTCAACGCTGTCATCCCCTTTCCCCTTGGTGTCGCCCAACAACCCAAGACATACACTTGAAACTAGTAGACCCTAATGCCACTAAACAAAGTCATTCATCTAAAGACCTTCAAATCCTAGCTCTGGAGACAATTAATACCTTCAAGCCCAGTGCTATTTTTGCATACACTGATGGGTCGGCATCAATAGATTCTGGAAGAGCAGGCTATGGAGCCTACATCGACTTTCCTGGCTCCTACTCAGTCAAAATCTTTGGACCGTGTGGTAGTGTTTGCAGTTTTGATGCGGAGACCATGGCAGTCTGTGAAGTCTTTAAAGTCATTGACTCTCAACTCAGCGAGGGACATTTGAGGGCAACATAGATTGTTGTGGTCACTGACTCAAAATCTGTACTACAGGCTTTGCAAAGCCCCGGACCATTGCCACCCAATATCAACACTGTCATCATGGCTTCACATAACATTTAAGAATGTTATGACACCCCTGTAATAATGCAGTGGGTACCGAGTCACATAGGTGTGACTGGCAACACAATTGCAGACTCTTTGGCCCACCAGGGACGGCAAATTCCACACACTGAACAGGCTGTAAGCTTTTATCAAGCCCTGGCTATAATTAAAAAAACAGAAATGGAAAAGTGGTTTGAGTGATGGGACAAGTCCCAAAAAGCCAGTGAGTCTGGGAGCGCATGAGGCGCCCTGACCGCACTTCCCCGTGGTGGAGGCTGTCCTTGCCTGAGCAAGCTATTATAGCACAGTGCAGGACAGGCCACTGTCCTGTTGGCTCATATTTCTTGTGGATATGGCCAAATTTTGATTCACTGTGTCCCCGCTGCGGGGAAGAAGAGGAAACCATGCCTCATATTCTGCTTGACTGCCCAGACTTGCTGATCTCCGCCTCGACAGGTCTGGGAAACCAAAAATTCTTGACCTGAATGGTGACACTACCCAAGGTTTCTGTCCAGGGCTTTTGCAAGAGAGGATTTGAGCCTCTCAAACCCTCACTCAAGAGTTTGATGATAATGATAATGAATGCTACAAATATATGGTCTCAGCTCCTTCAATATCCTTAAGAGAGATCTCTTTCAAAGAGCCAATTAACATATCATTTGCCTACGAGCTTGACTTTTGTGTACAGGTTTTATTATGAGGTTAAGATAACTTGTAAGAAGCCCTTGCGTGTTGAAGGACAAAATTTTAACCTGAACAAAAAAAATAAATATTGAACCTATCAGGAATGATGAGGATGATACCTGATTTTATAAGTACTTGTTTAATTTTTGAGACACTGTGACCCAAGCACATACAGACTGTCACGTATTAATTTAAAATATTAAATAATTTATAATAAACTATGCCAAGGACGGGACAAGTAGTGACACCTCAGGAAGTGATTTTGATTGGTTGAAGAAAATAATTTCATTGGTTAAGCCGTGTCAAATTAGAGGTCAGAAAGGACGCCATGGGGAAACTTCAGTCTGGAATGTAAATCTTGTAGAGATAAGACATACTTTAGTTTTAAGTTAGAATTGGTAGAGATCAGTCTTTTATTTGTATTAAATCTAGTAGTAAATTTGAATATTTTATTTTGATACAGTTTACTATTGTAAATACTGTACATTGCAGTGATTCCAAGTTGTGAATTAAAGTTTCTGTATTTGATTTAAAAGGATCTTCATTCATTGAATTTATAAGATATCATTTAGATCTAGAGGTAAACATCTATAGAATGTCACAGTAACTTCTTGTAACCTCTGACATCTCAAGAAAGAGTCTACAACTTTAGCACTTCTCAGCACAACATTAGCACCTTCAGGAACAATAAGAAAACCTGTGACACAGACACGTGTAATATGTGACTACATTCAAATCTAGCAAAAATTAACACTGAAAAAAAAAAAAAAAAAAAAGGCAAACCTTGATTTGGTGTTATGTTTGCCATAAAACATTCCACCGCCTGAAAAGGCAGAGACATAAAATCTGTCCTGTGTAGAAGAAAAAAAAAAGAGTTGCAGAAAAAAGTATACAGATACAACACCCCCCCCAACTCTAGGGAGACCTACATACACATAACTAACCTGATCTGTTTCAGACTAGAGACTGGCAGAACAGCGTAACCTCCATAGTCAACAAACTTCACTTGCGTCTCCCCATCCTCATTCTCAGGGCCCATAATCATAGCTCTGTACCAACAGCCATCATTTTCACAAACACAAATTATACCATCTGTGGAAACAAAAAATAATTATAACTAGCTAACAATGTTTAGGATGACAATGTCTCATACAATAAATATCAAAGCTAGTTTTTTTTTAAATCTTCAGTACTGATCACTAAAATAAAACCTTGATGATGACCCTATTAAGATTTTGCAAATAACTCAATGATAATATATAAATATCTGTTTTCCTTGAAGCATAAACATGCTGCCAATAGGTCATAAAACTATCACATGCAAGCATTTAGTGTATTTATAGTATATTATTTATAATATGCATGTTTTACTGTAACAATGTAACAGGATATGTTCTTTTTTTTGTAACTAAAAAAAAAACACACAGTTAAACCTTTAATAAAAAAATTGTCTAGTTAGAAATGAGCTCTTGACAAATTCTTTATTGTGGACCAACATATGTGTACTTAAACTATTTATTTAGTTATTACTAATTATCCATCCTTTTCATTGGACTAAATGTATCAAGAAGCGTGTTCTGAATTTATGCTGTTAACACAAAACAGGTTGCAGGGTACACAAATATGAGTGTAGTTAAAATACTACTATGTTTAACTGAATTGTCAGAATATGGAATATCTGAAAATAAGAATGATTGCTTGACAGACCAGTACATACTGAATGCATAGATTGATAAGTATTTACTGAATATGGTGCCATGTATAAATTGACCAGCATTGACTGAAAATGGTGAAATGTATAGTATGATCACTACTGCTGTAAACGTTTTATGATTTCTAAATGCCAACTAAATATCTGTACATTGGTTGGAAGACTGGAATGAAGCTGCAATGTGTACCAATGTTGTAAGTTGTTCCTGTGTTCATATCCAACAAATATGTTCCTGTGTTCATTATCTAACAAATATTAACATATGTACATATACAATTATGTCAAATATTGCTTATAAATTTTCTTCACAAGTTTTGTTTAGCAGATTGTATATATATATATATATTACTGTTTTTGTTCTAAAGTCAAACAATATTACATAGGCAAAGTAATAAACAAATGTATTGAAAATATTTCCAGAGTAGCAAATCTTAAAAAAAAAAAAAAGTTATAACTTACATTCAACTGGCGTTGGAACACATGGAACATTTGGATCTTGACCATACACAGTGTTTAAAAAGTAGGTCAGTTTCTCCAGAGACATAAAAGAACGATGAGTTGGCTGTTGTACAAATATGTGACTAGCATCCACAATAGCTGAGACAAAAACCTCCACAGAAACTCCCTCTGGCAAGCTGAGCTGTAAAGCAAAATAGTAACAGAAAGTGTTGGAGCATGTACACATTATTTAAAATGTGAAGGTCAACAAACTATTTAGAAATTATATCTTAGTTTTTAAATTTTATAGTAATGATAAAACAAATATAATTTGTTAAGTCATTAGGAAAAAAAAAAAAGGTACCTGCATTACTTCTGGAACAATAAGTGGATGTTCTACTATTGGTGCTGGGACCACAGGGTTCACATTAATTGGCAGCATTGTTAGAAGAGGAAATTCATTGAGTGGAAATTTTCTTCTGATCATGGCAAGTGCATCATCTACTTCCACTTGTGTACCTTTCAAATTGTAAATATAATGATTAACAAACTATCAGTAAGTTAATATATAGTAAAACTATATCCAGAAGCAAAGAAAACAACAAACTGGGCAAGTATTATTTACACAATAGGGATGGCTTTCTTTCTCTCTCTCTCTCTATATATATATATACAGTAAGATCACAACAGCAGTACTTAGGATCCTACAAGTTATATGAATAAATATTTATTAAGTATGCATCATTTTTAATCTCTATCAAATAGATTTGACAACATAAAAAAAAAAGCTAAAACTTTGGCGATAGACTGGGGCGCAGTGGCTGAGTGGTAAAGCACTTTGCTTCACAACTGAGGAGTTCTGGATTCGAATCCTGAAGTTTTTAATTTTGAGGTCTTTAGGGCCCCTCTGAGTCCACACAACTCTAGTGGGTACCTGATATTAGTTTGGAAAAATTAAAGACAGTTGTTGTGTTAGCCACATGACACCAATGTTAACAGTGAGCCACTGAAACAAGTGACATTTAGATCGCAAGGTCAGAAAAGGGTGCTGTACTTTACTACTTACACTAGACTGTGTTTATGGAATGGAATCACATACCTACAACCTGACAAATTTGATATTCTGCAGTGTATGGATTATTGATCAGTGAGACATTTGCTCCAGTTTTGCTTTTCAGGAAGTTGATGTTCTTGCCTTGCTTCCCAATGAAGCGGCCACACAGTTCAGAGGGCATATTGAAATCAAAGTGGACGAGAGTTTCACCCGAGTGTCCAGCAACATCATGCTCACTTCCCCCACGTCCACTGTCATTAGAGCCCTGCACAAAACAAGACTTTGACATTAAAACTCTAAATTATAATTGCTTAATCAAATAATGGTTACATTAGATCTAACAGTCTAACTAGTATTTGTTGGATCAGAATATTACAAAAATAATAATATATTATTGATTTCCAACAACCTAATTTAAAGTTATTAGTTGATAGGAATTATTACTAGTCAAGGATGTAAACTTTAAAATTCTGTCCAACACATATAGTGACAGTGGCGATAAAAACTTAAATTGTCAAATTAGTGACACTGAGTAACATTTCATTAATGATACACTTTAAATATATTTTGCCTCGAGCCAAGATTAAGCTCCTTTTTTTTGTGTCTAAAACATGAATGTTGTGTGCATAGATATGAAATATATATATATATATATATATAATACATAATATTAAGCATAAAAAGGAAACAAGTGTTTTACAATTCCTCTATTCAGATCACACATTTATGGAAACAAAAGGAACCAGGACATGGTTCTCGAAAAACGGCTCTTAACGATTTTCTAGGAGGAATTACTAGGTCGTTGGCCACACTGGGAAAAGTAGTTTGACTGTTATAATTTTTTTAGGTATAAAAAAAAATTAAATTTTAAAACTAGAAAATCTTTATCTTGAACAGATTATGTCTTCGGGTATTTCCGCATTATAGGCCACATTCAATTACCTCACATATTTGGACCACAAAAGATCTGTTGATCATCCCTCTCCATTCCTCTATGTTCTATTTTCCCATAGTTTACTACTGTTCCCTGAAGGAAACTCTTTGGGAGCCATAGGGACTTGTAATATGGCAATAGAAATTAGTTTTTTGTTGTTCTTTTTATAGTAGTTAGCAGGTCATCGTGTTGTCCAATCGCTGCAATAATCCTGTCTCTAATCTCTTGGTTTGTGATGTGGTCTTTGCAATGACACCTAGGATTTCTCTGTAGCATCTCATTCATTAAAGAGTTCATGAACATTTTGCACATTAACTTCTCAGTCCAGATCTATAGGCCAATCATTAGAATATTATAAAGTCTAGTAGATTGAACAAGGATTTTACTCAGGAAGGGAGGCAGGGTAAAAAATATTATTTCTTTTGAAAATCTAACATTCATTAGTTTTTTAAGAGCAAAATAATCTCTCTATAAGATGTATACAGGAGGAATTGTCTTAAAGTATTGTGCATGTCTATTTGTCTATATAGCTGTCACATTTCCATCTCAAAAAATTTTTAAATAATTTTTTTATGCTCAAAATGGGTGTAATAGTTTATTGTGTTTACGAAAAAGAAACTTTTTTTCTTAGTAAGTTGATTCTTAGTTTTCTCTTAATGTTCAGTAATATACTCATGGTTGTCTTTTTTGGTAATAAGAGAATAAATACCCTGCATTAAAGCTCTTTAAAAAGAAGTGTCAAGCTAAAGAAAAAAAGTGCCTCACTATTAGAAAAAAGTTACTAATATGACAGACAAGACATGAGCATGTTAAGAAAGAGATGTGCTCAAGGAGGAAGAAGTTTTAATTGATTTGCATGGTAACAATGATGATTGCCTCAAAGCCTTTTAATTAAGGTAGTACTTAATCCTTATTTTAGAGCAAACAGTAAGTTTACATATATATATATATATATATATATATATATATTAGGGTGGCCCTTACTTACAGGCAAAAAATAAAATTAAAAAAAACTAAGCTCTGACCCTCTTATTATCTTACATATGGTACAAAAACATTACACATAAAATTTCAGAAAGAAATTCTAACAATTAGTGGTAGCTCAAGCGATCTAAAGTTTACCTCACTGTCCACGTTTCTAATACAGTCCATACAAAATGTTAGCAGATGCTTGAAATTAACAGATTTTTTTATTTCACTTCTAGTATGTAATACAAAGTAAATTGCAACGATAAAGTAGCTTACAATGTCAAGCGTCTATCACCAACTGTCACTGGTGATCCATTAATGAGCGTTTCAGTGCGTTGGGGTACCGCTTGCGATTGTCAGAGACCAGCTGCATTAGGAACTGTAGTTGTTCTTCATTCTTGGTGAGGCGTCCGGAAAACTGTTCCACTAGAGCGACTCCCCTTTCAGCATGATCATTAATGACTGTAAGATGGTGAACACGTTTGGCTGCAGCCTGGTAGTCTTCACTCTGAGCCCACTGTTCGGCGGGTAAATGAAGGAATCCCTGTGGAAGATCCAGCGTGATGAACAAAGATCTGGTATTTTTCGTCACAAAGTCAGCTGTTGACATACGTTCTAGGTCGGCAGAGGAAACTTGATGTAATTGTATGCGCTTAGGAGGATCAGCTGCTCCATCAACTTCATTCATTGCTTGAACCATTCTGTCTTTGATCTCGTTGCTGATTGCATTATCAAAGAATGCCAAGCCAACCAAGTTCTCTGATAGGTACCACAAGTGATCCATCATCTTGTGGGATGTTACCTTTGAAATAGCACTGTTTGTAGAACTGTACTTTAATAGGCATTTCAGAAGCTGAAGATCATTGTTTGCTGCAGCACTTGCAAGAGGAGCTGTATACCAAGCCTTGACATAGACTGTCGCAAAAAATATGCTCAGTTGACGCAGACCTGTCTCCTCACGTGTGGACAGTTGAAACTGTGAACGGAACAGCCACACCTTGAAGGTGTAGATAATTTTTGACATCCACCTGGCTTGATGCATAGCCCCAGGCGCTCTGAAGTGTATTCCACGTTGTGGAGGTATGCCAAGATAGATCAGCGTTACTTCTGCTAACTCGCGGTAATCATCACGAGGTTGGTTTTCAGCCACAGCAGACATGAGCATCGTTCCAAGAGCCTCCTTGATGCTAGCAATGACAAGGGCACTTTCCTGATCAGAAGATGAATCTTGAAATTGACTCTTATCGATGAACTGCCAGTGTGCTTTAAATCTCTTGAAGAGAAGAACTTCTGGTGCTGATGAGGAACCCATAACTTGTGTGAATGCTGCACTGGCCACAAGTTCGAGCATATGATGACGGCAAGCAAGGTACAGAAGATCCCTACCAATCAGCTGTTGAAGCAAAACACAGGCTCCATTTTTTCGGCCAGTATTAGAGCTGGTGGTGTCAAAGCACAATCCTTGGACATTACTGGTTATTCCCCACTCATTCAGTGCATCAAAGACTGCACGGGCTTGCGCAGACCCTGTTCCTGCAGGAATTTTTGGAACGGCCAATAACTGTACATCCCCATCGGTAGAAGACACCAGTATAGGCAAGCGGTCCACCATTTCCTGACCACTGAGATCAGGTAGAAGCTTGCCATCCCAGTGAACGACCAGTACACCACCAGGTTGAAAGCTTTGTTGAATCTTCTCTGCACATTCTGCTCGGCAGTGCTGTCTCTGGCGCTGAATACTACTCCTGTTGAGAGTCAGTGTACTAATGTCCTGCCCGAGTGATTTCGCTGTCTCACCAACAATCATTACAGCAGCCCGATCGGATACCTTGTTGCGATCTAGGAAGGCTGCCAGGTCGGGTGTCATAATAGTTTGTCGACCACGTTTTGCTGCAGGTGGTAACTCGGAACTGGTAACACCACTGGCCAAATGATATGAAACATCTTTATCAGTGTCGTCATCACTACTGCTACTGCTGCTACAGTCAATACTAACTTGTTCCTGCAAACTGTCCTGTTCAGAAGCAGATTTATATCGACGTTCCTGCTCCTTAATTAACTTCTGATGCTGTTTTGTTTCTTTCTTCGCTAATACAGTATCCACTGATGACATGCCGCCTCTACGCCCCTTTTCTCTCTGTGCAATTAGAAATTCTTTATCCTCATCAATTTTTATCATACTCATTGCCTCACCATGGGCTATATCAAACAGATCATCAAACAATTCTGTGAATTGCTCTTCATTCCTTTGCTGTGTATCTGTTCGTCTCGAGGCATTTTTCTTGAGAGATCGCCATTGATCAAACAATACTTCAATCTTCTTGATTGAATCCTGCTTATGACGAACCGGAATTCGTGCACGGTTCCAGAATTGTTCAATTTCATCAACAGTAAGCGTTGATGATTCGCGGACAGTCTTCTTCTGTTGTAGGTGCAGAAAGAGGAAGTGTCCAAGAGCCTGCCGGTTTGAGGGCAACTTCTGACCTCTGATTTCTTCTGTAAACTTCTCCAATAAGTACACAGGTTTTCTGCTTTTGGTGGTGGTACTTACAGAAGCCATAATAACACTAAAAAGATGAGTGTTCACTGAAGTGTTCACTGTTCAACTAATTAAACAAAAATGCTTTACATCACTGACAGTGTGAAAGAGACCACTTAACAATGACAGTCTGTCATGTAATCGCATGCTTGCTTAGGTAATACACAACACTGCAGGCTGACGCAATATTACATCAGACATATTAAATAGATGATGCAATGTTGCATCACCTAGAGTTGTTACTTAGATGATGCAATGTTGCATCACACATATTAATTACATGATGATGATGCAATATTGCTTCACATGTCATGCTGCTGAGTAATGAGTGCCTATTGTAAACTTCAATGTTATTGAGCTACCCCTAAATGATTAAATATCTGCGTAAAATTTTGCAAACAATGTTTTCTTATCATAAGGACACTTTCTGGAGGGTCAGAGGTTAGAAAATAAAAAGTTCAAAAATAAGGGCCATCCTAATATATATATATAAATTTGCCTTTTATAGTACTAGGCACAGACAGTTAAAAAATGGAGCACTTTGTTATCAGTATCCAACAACTGAAAACAAAAAGTCTAGTACGTGGTTGGTGTTCAGCCAAGGCTGAAATAAGCAAGGGGAAGCATAACTTTTTTTAAAGGAGGGCTACCAGATGTCTGGCAAAAGCAGGCTATGTCCTCCTTTTTGAGGTCATGTCATTCATCCAGCAATAGTTTAAGTGTAAAAATGTTCGGCTTTTTCACTGTTGTTTACTGCAATGACAATGTAATAATTTTTTTTGGTATGAGAAATGCACATGAAAATCACACAGCAAAAAAAGTATGTGACACTTGCTCAAACATGTCTTCCCTGCAGAATCCTGGACTATGCAGCCTGTGATGGCTTAGTCACATCTGAAGGATGGAGGACAAACATATCCATGAAATGCTGTGCAGATATACAATGCTATTCTAATTATTATTGTTAATTAGACTCCTCAAAATGTATGAATTTTTATTTTTATGTATATCCTGGTCAACGTTTAAGAGTGTTTTCATCGATAAATGTGCAGTGGATAAAAGAGAGACACTAAACCTTAATTCAGTGAGAGGTACTTTTCTCATTGACAAAAAATGTCCTGTATGGAGAGAGAATGATAACCTACAGCAAAAACTGAGAAACATGTTATCTAATAAGTTGCATTTCATTTACCATGTTTAATCAACTAAATATAATCCAATTTTAAAGGTTTAATTAGTCTTTTTAATGTTCTCCTTTGTAAAGCTTTTCCCTGGGTGCTTATCTGGGTATGTAGGTGTCTGGTAACCCTACATTGAAGACATTTCTACAAATAAATGTAAATTACAATGACACCTTATGAAAATAAAACAAACCAGGCCATTGTGATATAATTAGTTTACATTTGTATATCATATAAGTCAAACATTTTACTATAGGATTAGAAGTTTCTTATTTAGTATTTTGATTTTACAATTGATAATTACTTATGATGGCAGTACTCAGCAAGTGTGCTAGCATAGCTGGAGAATTTCCACATCACTGAAACAGAGCAACCTAGAGCTGTTGCAAGACTAGAAACACCAGGAATATAACAGAGCAACCTAGAGCTGTCGCAAGCCTAGAAACACCAGGAATATAACAGAGCAATCTAGAGCTGTTGCAAGCCTAGAAACACCAGGAATATAACAGAGCAATCTAGAGCTGTTGCAAGCCTAGAAACACCAGGAATATAACAGAGCAACCTAGAGCTGTTGCAAGCCTAGAAACACCAGGAATATAAATATTGGTGTAAAAGGGAAGAAATGTATAGAGATCAATAGGTGGTTCCAGTGAAAAGATTAATCTGTTATTTCAATACATTCTATTATTCTGAATTAATGTATTCTGAGAAACTACTCTGCCTGTTCACATTATGTATAATTTTATGTTTTTTTAAACGAATTAAAGTTCAATTTAAAGTTTCATTCAGTGATCCAATGTATTATTTAACCACCATAGCTTTAAAGTTGGATTAGTTTGTAGCACAAATTGTGAAATTCACAACATTGCCTGTTAGCTGCCAGTAGTCTAAAAAATTAAAAGAAAAAAAAAATGAAGAAAGGGTAGTAAACCAATGGATATTTAAAGTAAATTAGATCAAATTGAGCTAATTAAGTTTTAATATAGTATTCAAATTACCTCACTGTTATTATCACACATGGGAGAGTTTGATTTGGTAGGAGATCCAGTTTTGTGGTCATTGGATGCCAAGTTATTGTTATCTACTATATCAATAGGCTGTAACAGCTCACTGGTCTCAACTCCAAGATCTGGAGAGATTAATCCCTGAGACAAACTCATGTTCTCTGGTAAGGGCTGAATGGAAGAAAAACTGGAATCTGAGACTGTTATCACAGAGTCTGTGAGAAGGGGTTCATCTGCTGCTGTTTCACTACTCCAGTTGATCTTATAGTCTGTACAGGGATCTAGGGTGGATAAGTTCTGTAAGTTTAATGTGGAAGCAAGGGTTGGTGGCGACGAGGATCTGGCACTGTATCTTTCACATGGTAATGTTCCCTTGCTGGTGTCACGTATAGCTACCATATCTCCAAATGAACTGTGGTCAGTGTCACACCAGTTTTCGTTGGTAGTGTGTACTTCACCAATTGAAACACTATCAATAAGAAGACTGTCAGATGTTACATCTTTTGTGGAGGAAAGACATGCAGGAAAATTGGACTGGTCACATATTGCTAGCTCTGATGAATCTAAATGACTAACATCCTCCACATCTGCCACTGCTGGATTATCACATGAATTTACAGGATTTTTAAAATAATTAGGACTGACATTTTCACTCAAAGTGTTAACATGAAATGCCATGAGCTCAGTAGATGCATCAGTAGAAATCAGAACTAGATCATGACCTGATTCAACTTTCTGACCTACAAGAGGTGATACGTCATGACTAGAGTCCTGATCCTTGCAAAAAAGCACTTCTTCTACAACCTTATATTCACAAGTTCTTTCAGAGCTGAGACAAGCGGCTGATTCCCTGGCATTTGGGACAGGAGTGGACTGCTGAACAGGCTGGGGCTGGGTCTCAACTTCTTCAAAGGATAAAACAGCTGACAACTTATCTTGATGGATGTGAGAAAAATTCAAAGCATCTTCTAAAGGTTTTCCCTCGATTATTGTAACAACATTCTCTTTGTTCTCAATACCATCAACCATTTTCTCTTTATTCTCAATATCATCACTGAAAATTGAAGAATATTTGAGTTCATCTAGCTCTATGTCTTTGTAGCTTTTCAATTCACTTGCAGGTTCACATACTACTGCAGTGCTTTGTGAAATGTTTGGATCCGACTCAAGAGCAAGTTCAAAAACTTCTTGTGTATTTATTAGAGCATTGTCTAAATCAGACTTCAAGTCCTCTGAAACAGTGACTGCTTTAGAATCTGATACTGTATCAGGCTGTAGATCCAATGATTCTGAGTGTCTATGTGATATTTCTGGTAGCACGGTATCTGAATTGGTCAATGAGTCCTTTGCACCTGATAGTAAATTTTCTAATTGAAAGTTTTGTAGTTCAACAACATCCAAAACACTATTATTTTGTGTTCTGTCTTCCAATGGTGATTTAGGTCTTTCTTTCTCAGACAAACTAATTTGTTTGCAGTCTCTACTGTTGATGCTTATTGATGTGATTGCATGTATCTCATGATCTAAAGGCTTTTGTTCAACTGCCTCACTGATGTCCCTAGCACCACCAGATATCTCCCTTGTTTCAGCACCAGCAATAATGTCAGGACCAGTACAATTTAAATCTGCACTTCCGCGATCTCTGGCAAGTGTCTCTGGTATTTTGCGCTGAGTAACTGTAATGCCTTCATTGTCGATTTGCTTAGTTTGTTCTACAGTGTTCTCAGTGCTAGCTGCCTCTGCCTTAGGTTTAGCCAACTTTTTCCTGCTATCGCCTTTAGGCCCTGATCTTTTTTTTAAGATCCACAAAACTCCAATAAGTGCAATAGACACTGGAATCACCAATACGATAGGAATCCGTAAGTCCCTCATCATGTCAAAAAGCTCATTAAATATCCAACCTAAAAATAAAAAGAATAAAACAACAAATGTGATAAAAGCAAAGATAATTTTTTTTTAAATTTAATTATATGTAAAACTAAATCATAGTGAAAAACACACACAAAAAAAATCACAGAGTAAAAAATTAACAAAAGCCATACACAAGTAAGCCATTTTCTTTGATTCACTAGTATTCCAAAACAGTTGCAACAAGTAAGCACTACAATGTTAACATAGCCACAGCTTGAACTGTTGAATTTTAAACATTTTAACACTTTTATAAAGTCCAACCCTCACCCTGTCCTAACATTCTGTCTTCAGGCTAATACAAGCTGACACACTTAGTAAGGTTAGCCTGACAACTAGAACAAGAGATGGGAAGGGGCCTAGAGCAGAGAGATGAACCAATGATCAATCAAATAGTCTGTCCCTTAAACAAAAATATTGTCTTTCAAAGGCTTGGCTTAATGTGCATTCTTTTCAACTTTCAAATTACAGTTATTTAGATATAAATAGAAACATTGAAGACAAAAATATTAACTCGACAAACCAAGTCCATTAATCGCAAACATTAAAGATCACAACAAATCCCAAGCTAAGGATATAAAGTGTGTTAATCAGCAAAGTCTTGTTTTCTTTTCTTACTGAAGACTTACAAAACAACACTGGGGCATCTAAAAAAAAAAACTCCTTGTAGATCAATATATACGAAAAACATTATGTAGATATCAACTTATCTAAAAAAAAAAAAATTACTAAAATCAATACCTCCATCTAAGAAAACAACAGGAAAAATAATGCCCAGAAAGAAAGTGAAATGTGATTTGATCATCATCAAACTCTATCTGAGTGAGGGCTTGAGAGGCTCAAATCCTCTCTTGCAAAAGCCCTGGACAGAAACATTGGGTAGTGTCACCATTCAGGTCAAGAATTTTTGGTTTCCCAGACCTGTCGAGACAGAGATCATCAGGTCTGAGGCAGTGAAAAAGAATATGAGACATGGTTCCCTCTTCATCCCTGCAGTGGGGACACATTGAATCAAAATTTGGCCATAGACGGAGAAATATGAGCCAACAGGACAGTGGCCTGTCCTGCACTGTGCTATAATAGCTTGCTCAGGCAAGGACAGCCTCCACCACAGTGATTTGATCATTTGTGATCACAAAATAAATAAACTCCATACAGGTGTGATATTTTTAAACACTTTTTAGGGATAGATTTTCACATACAAGCTCAAAAAGTTTTAGAAACATGAACGTTTATTTAATTTTTATAAATTTTTACCTAAATGCAAGAGGTTTTTCCAACTCTCTTTATTAAACATAACAAGCTATTATGCTCCATCAACACACAAGAGAGTCTGCACAGCTGCACGGCTTTTCAGGTGCTGGAATAATGCTTAGTAATCTTTATTTACAGGGGAATAATGGCTGTCAAGTCTTCTACTCATCTCTAAACATGTCACATTTCCTGTCTAATTTTATCTACTCTTTTGGTCCCGAGATAACTACACAAATAATCATCAAATAGGTATCATTAAAAAAACATACCCATTTTAATAGACTATTCATACCTGTTTAAAAAAAGCCAATAAAATTTAAACATACATTTTTTTCTATTACAAATCTTTTCACTTGGTGTTCTCAGGATTTAAATTAATTAAGGTATTGAAAGGAAAACTGCTTTCTAACCTTGAATATTACTAGACAGTTTTTCAGGGTTCATAATCATAGCTAATTTGTATGTTTTTCAAGCTTTCCCCCAGGTTTTCAGAGTCAACATTAAGAATTTCAAGATGTACTGTCAAGTACTGTGATAGTGTTTTTGTTTTGAGTGTATTGTGTGTGACTGTGTATGGACAAACCAGCTGACCTTAACTGTTGTACATCAGCGGTTCTCAACCTTTTAAGCTCAACAACCTCCTTTTATGATTCCCCACTCAGCAGAGATCTCAATTTCAAAAATTCTATTTATTTCATAAGCCTAAGTAACTGCTTTTGATCAGGTTATAAAATAGTAATCCAAATGTAAATATCTGATATACATTGCCAAAGTTTTAAGCTTTATCAAGAAAGAATATCCTATATCCTTGTGTCACATAGCATAAAGTAGCTATTGCATTAAGTTTTAGATTTCTGCCAATGTATGCAGAGCAAGGTCTGTGACTTTGTCGACGAGTTCTTGGAAGAGAAGAGGGGAATGTAATTCCAGCTTGATTGTTTCTAAATATAGTAGGAGGTAGTTTTTGAAAGGACAGGGAAAGTCAGTTGTAGTTGAGAGCTTGAATGAAGAAAGTTAACTTGTATAATTAAATTGTATTGTAAAAATGTAATGTGTATATTTTATTAAAATGATTCCTACTTCCAGAATTAAAGCTTTGTATTCATTATTGAAGCATCTTCATTGTTTGAATTAATAATTTACATTTGAATCTCCTGCATTCATAACGATATTGTTGAGTCTTCAGTAATTGTTTAAAAATAGAAATCTACACACTAAATTATAACATCAAAAACCCATTGTCTGATCAACACAATCGCATCATAACATTTCTTATAGACATCTTCACATCTAGCACTCAAATAGAAATGATTGTTACACTTTGAAATAAGTATTTCTCATCAATTTTAATTTACAAAACAATAAAATTTCATCTGTGTGATGTACATTTATTTACTATCCTACTTCTTATTCGTGACCATATTTATGTTGTACTCTTGTGTGGCTATTTGAAAAGCATGACTGAGCTCTAATGGGTAATTTACATTAACAGACAAAATTAATAAAATTATAATAATATTGTTGCCAGTCTGAGCCTAATTCAGTTTCACCAGATCAGGAATTCTTAGGGCAGTCTTTATAAAATCACAACCAATGTTATTTTTTGCATCAAGTCTTTTTCTGTATCTATACAGGCTGGAAAACTCATGATTCGCAAAAGTATATTATAGGAAATGGAAGAATATGGCGAAACACAGACATGACTGCAAACACTTGATCTAGATTGGTGTAACTGAAATCGCTATTAATAAATTCAATAAACTCCTGTGTCTCCTTAACATCTTCAACCTTGGACTTCTGGGAAGTGCAAACGGTGTATCTGGTAGATTTGGACGTATTGTAACACCTCTCTTCACCAATGTAATGCCTCTATTGGTGAGAGATGTCTTTGGGTTGTGTTAGGGCCTCTTCTGGCCTTGTCAGAATGTTCTTTGTGTGATTAATAAACATCCTCATACCCTTCAACTTTGTTGATGCGTAGTTTTACTAGGAGGTCGCTAAGTAATAGAACCACAACACGTATACTTAAAACAGACTCTCCATTAGCAGACGAAATATTTATTCTTCATAATAAAGTATACAATAATTGGCAATCTCAGCCATCAAGAAATAGATGCAAAACACTAGTACATTAGAATCCAATGGAAATCTCTTGGGTACATCACATAAGCTCCTTACTCTCAGGAGTCCAAAAATCAACTAAGGTATTCACTCCGTGGTCAATCCCCGACTAAGAAAAATCTCGTGCTCACTACACGGAATAATCAAATGACTACAAATCACTAAATGTTAAAGGGGTTCTAAAACTGGTGTGTGACACGTATGATAAAACTTTGTCCACATGCATGCACAAATTTTCTATCATGAAATTGTCATTTCATCCATTTTTCAGGAACAGTGTCGTTTTCCTCATATAGAGCAAATAAGATTGGCAACATGTAAATATTAGTTTCGCCCAATTTTGTTGTTTTCTTTTATTTGAAGCTTCATTTAGAAGGATCCTATTTTTTAAAAAGAAAAATCATGTTCCATTTGATCCTTGCAGTGACTTTCATTTCCTCTTTAAAATCTTGTGGAAGTGTCTCCGATACTAATATTCATCCATGAATCATACTGTTGATACACTAAATTCCGATTACTTTTGGTAACATATTCTGTGGGAAGCGTGGTCGAGAGGCCAAGTGCGCTTGAACTTGGCTTGGCTACCTAGAAGGCTCGTCACTAGACACAGGCAGAGTTGTGTTTACTGAGCTTTAGGCAGCACGGAAAACCAACTCCTAGATACCCCTTCCCCCTCACTGGTCCACAAATGAGATTGGACTAAAAGCGCTCTGAGCATGCTTTAAGCATGAAAGTAGCGCTATATAAAAGCTATAATAATAACAAGCATTGAAATTCAGACTAACATACTAGCAAACTTGGACTCAGTGCAGACTCTACTAATATTTTTCAAAGATATTTTCTACTTTTCCAAAAATGAGCCAACTTCCTATAGGCATACATCATGTGCTATTGTAGTTTTTTCAAGTGGTTTACAAAAGAATAATCGCCTTTAAAATATTTCATTACAAATAGACACACTGGTGGTTTATAATTGTTGCTCAAACTATTGAAGTAAGACCATAACATAAATAGACATTTTATTTTCTTAAGTGCGAGACCCATTTTCAGGGGTTGCTCCATAATGAAAATATTACTTTTAATAACACAGACTACAAGGACAAACTAAATAACAAAGTAACTTTTCCATTTCATCACAAATTCACCACAGAAAATAGAAATGATATCTATGAGTCTGCAATAGCAAAATGTTGCATTACGCATTAATTTAAATTGTTAAAAAATATTTATGCTGTGAAAATTAAAATGATTAAAAAAAAATAAATTCCAAAGCAAAAACTTAGTACAATGTCAAATTGTACACTTTAGGATAAAAAAAATTTCCATATTTTCAATGGTTTTAGGTGACCCTGGCTAATCAGATTAATTAAAATGATAAAAACTAATCGTCATTCGACCCCCCAAGGGAGTTGCGACACAGGTTGAGAACCCCTGTTGTCAGTGTTGTAACATGGTAGAGTGAACAGATAAGAAGGTTTGTCGTAGGGTGTATACATTCTAGATACTGAACGCCTTTGCCTTATGATTATAAACTATATCAAACATTTTTTATGGCCTATCTATGGCGAGGTGTCAGGGATTCAATGAATATCATCTATCATTCAATGAATGAGACTAATGTGAATGAGTGAATGACTTAGACTTGTACATAACAAGACAATGACACCAAACTTGAAAGTCATAGATCTTAGATCTATAATCTAATATATATTAGCTAGGCGAAAAAAAAACACGGAAGTAAAAACAACTTATTATTTAGAGATCGCATTTTTTTTACGTTTTTTTCCACACAGGCTGCTCTTGGAAATTTATTACACTTTTGAATGAAATGTGAGAGGTTTTAAAGTTGTGTTATCGATTACTTCAGACAATGGCCTAATTAATGTTAATTAGGTGTTTTTTTTTAAAGTTAATTATATTTTTAAAATTTATTATCAAAAATACCCCCCCCCCCTTTTTTTTTTTTTAGCAATACAGGGTCCAGGAAAACAATCGAACATTAATATTTTTTTGTCACACTAGATATCATGCTTGGCTATAATTCTACCAAGTTTTATTGCGCTATCTTATGCGTGACATATCGAAAAGTTAAAAATACTGTTAGCATTGTTGGCTATGGGATTTAAAGTTTTTAAAAGAGAAATTTCTTGATAGACGTAAAACCACTTCAGGCCATATAAGGCCTAATATTCTTATATAATACAGACGTTACTTCAAAAAAGAAGATAATTACGTCCTACGCGTCATGCATATTAA
The DNA here is from genome assembly GCA_036873155.1 of Biomphalaria sudanica. Taxonomy (NCBI): domain Eukaryota; kingdom Metazoa; phylum Mollusca; class Gastropoda; family Planorbidae; genus Biomphalaria; species Biomphalaria sudanica. The sequence continues at coordinate 1,433,879 of JAZGLO010006654.1, read as the reverse complement.
CCAATGACTTAAATTCTGCCAAGTCACTGGTTTTCCTAGCTGGCTCAGGCAACCCATTCCATGCTCTAATAGCACTAGGGAAGAAGGAGTATTTGTACAAATTTGTCCTAGCATATGGGATGAGGAATGTGCCCATATCTTTGTGTCTTTCAGAGTATTTTATTAAATTTTGTTTTTGTATTTGAAGATTATGGTTCAGTGTTTTATGTATAATTGCTACTTTACTTTTGAGTCTTCTGTCCTGAGGATGCATATTCTATTATTGGCCTAACCAATGTTAAATAACATTTTAGTTTTATGTTCTTATTTGATTTATAGAAATTTCTTTAAATAAATCCTTATGCTTTGTTTGATTTTTTTTTTTATAGTTTCATCAATATGTGGATTCCATGACAGTTTTTCATTTATTATAACACCTAGGTATTTTGCGTTTTTAGTCTGTGTTACTGGTTTGCCATGAATAAGATAAGTGGAATTAATTTGTTTTAGTTTTTTATTCTGCATATATTCAAATAGTTTTTGTGTACTAAACATATGTGCACGAATTTTAAAGCACATTTTTGAAAAAAAGGTTTCAGATGATTTTGATTCCACTTTTAAAATATTTTGTTATTTTCTGCCATCACAACGACGCCATTTTGTACAAAACTCTTTGACATTTCTTGAAGCTCAAGTCCCAATAATTTATTTCCTTCAATGTTTACTTTCTAAACAAGTGAAGTTCATAAATATAAATGAAATCACTAATACTAGATCTACTATTAAATTTCTTATTTAATAAGTAAATCTATCATCTACAAAACTCAATTTCAACTATTTAACTTTTGACCTGGGGGTGTGTCTTGCCAAGCTGAGCCAGCGACAAGCTCTCTTCTTACTTGTTCCATGTCAATTGTCAACGATGTTAGGTCACAACACCACAAAAAAAAAATCATAAGCGCTAGCATTGAGTAGCATTAACGAACACCATTCCCCGCTCAGTACACTAACGAACACTCGGTACACTAACAAACACTTCATGCTATGTGTTTTTAAAATAATACTATCTTCAATTTTCTTTTTTTAAAATATCAATTTCAAACTCAAGACCGACAGATTAGTGTTACTTTTCCCACTCCTAATTGGTCCCTTCTCTGCTTATAACTGACACCACAACCAGGCTATTAGACAAGTTTTACCTATGCCTATAGCCTACTACTGTGTACTGTAGCCTACCTAGGTCTAGTTGACCCTAATAAAAAATAAAAACTGTGCGACCCCACTTGTCTAGCCCGCTCACTCTGCTCAGTGGCTGTGACATAATTTGGTAACTGATCAATCAATAATTGTCCCTCCCTCTACATTTTTTTTTTGATACTATGCTTAGTACCTACCTGGTTTATCAATCATAAGGGCACCAAAAAGAGACAGAATAAGTGAGAGGGAGAGCAGGGTTGTGCCTATCACTGTGTTTGTTTGTTTGTTAATTGTTTCAGCATATTTTTTGCTTTAGACTTTAGTGTTAATTATTAGTAGCAATATCACTTTCGATTGTATATTTACATTTGTAGAGCATAAGTGATGTGTGGCAAAATAGTCATAAAAAATGTAAAATAAATGTAGATCTAGCGCTGCCTCAGAAGTCTATAATAGCTCAATGTTCATTAAAATAGCGTTCGTCAATGTCATTGATAGTAATAAACGATGAAATAATATTGTGAACACCCCCTATTTACACAAAGGTTATGACGTATGAGTATGTGTTTTAGGGCATATTTAATTTAGAAGAATTTTAGATATAGTCTAGGTTTCGTTTAGCTGGTACCTAATTTTTTTTTTAAAATCTCCTTCACCCTGGACCTACCCTCCTTCTGTCGTAGAAGATTTTTAAAAATGGCATCGTCCTACCAGTGTTCTTTGAACCCTAAAATAAATCTAAATGAGCCTCAAGTCTCAACTATAAAGAAATAGAGTATAAACAAATCAATATTCCACACACACAAAAAATAGGGTGTTTGAATTAAATTACAATTTCTTACCAAAATTTATTTGAAACAGCCAGTTTTGGACATCAATGTTAATGATCTTATATTTTTTTTTTTTTTTTTTTTATAGAGAACAAATGGGCAAATGTTTGGAGTGAGCTTGGTACATTGAATGAAGTTAAATGCCTAGATTGGCTAGATCTAGACCTACTAGATAGATCTAGATTTATATAGAGAGAATATAGAGGACTCGGCTATTTAGGCAAGAAAGGCTATCCTAACCTGTACTATACTACAAAAGATCATCTGTATTAGAAATTTATTAAACTAATAAACAAAAACATTCAACACACATCTAATAAACATAAAATAAAATAAGTCTAAAAGTCTGTGTAGAAGTCACTATCCTAATTTTGGTAGAATAAGTATGTTTATATTTTACTTTTTTGTGTTCGTATTTATGTATAATTTGAAAACATCTTAATGATTTCATGTGAGGGGCTATGCCTGGGGATCTTCACATTTAGTTAATGTTAATATAGAATTAAAATATGAGTTTATTGATGCCTGAATATAGAGACTGTCTGAAATAAATTATGGTGTCCGGAATCAAATAATGTGGGTCAAATTTGTCTGAATTTAATGAAAACACACTGTGACATGGCCTCTTAGACCTTAAATATAATAATAATAAATATAGACTCTAGTCCTAGACCTAGGTTAGAGTAACTTAGAAGGGTACAAATATAAGAAGTAGATCTACCATCTACTATGTTTATGATCTAGATTAGTTTCTAGATCTAGTCAAAGTCAATTTATTCTCCATAGTCCATAGTCATAGAATCTAAGAATCATGCTTAGACTTAGACAGGCTTAGATCTAATTAAACTTAAAGTTAAACTAAAGATTTTGATACACTTCATTTTCTTTTCTATATCTTAGACTTAGTATATATATGACATGGCGAAGTAAGGAAGTTCGAACCATTGTCAAATAATGGCAATGCGCTGTCAATAGTGTCAAAGTCAAACTTTGAAATTTTGGCCTATAGAGTATAGTTATATAGTCTATTATAGTCTATACTATATTAGTAATATATATTATAGTTATACTGTTATAGCAAGCCTTTTTAAGGTGTCCGAATAGCATAAACTATGATCATAAACTAGATATAGATTAGGTCTCATTTCTCATAGTTTCTACACACAACTGTTTCACAACACACTCATTTTGTGTATCTAGAATCTAGATCTATGTCCCTATGATCATTGTGATTGTCATTATGATTGATATTGTGACAATTGTCTGATTGTCTCATACTCAGTACTCACCGTAACGTAAGCACTTGACTTGTGTTGCTTTACTTACACTTGATAAGTTGCTTAGACTCCGTTGAATTATCAAGTAGATCCTAGATCTATTATATCCAAGAAATCTGATATAATATTGTGTTAATGATAACAAAAAGAAATGTTATAAAATGAAAATTTATTGTATTCAGTCGTTACCACGTGCCAAAATTAGACGCAAAAACATTGTAACATAACTAAAATTATGGAGCAAGGTTATAGAAAACGAAACAGACAAAACATACTGTTCCAGGAAAGCAGTCAGATTGCGAGTCATAATAAGGAAAAAAATGTGATGCTGTAGGCCTTATATTACATTCAATAAACAATTATAAAATTATTCTTTCATTTCACCAAGCTAATGAGTAAGAGTAATTCAAATTGAAAATAGATCTAGATTCTCTTTTTTTTCTGTAAAAAAAGTAAAGTAAATGAAAGTTTTGTTTTGAATTAATAAAAATAGATCTATGTGTATTTTAAATTATTAAATTTTGAGTTCCGTTGTTATTTTGAATAACAAGAATAATTTTGAGTGATTTTTTGTGTGTGGTTAACACACTAAAGCAAATAATTAAGAAATGTTATATAGAGCTAACTCTTGTATCGTACTAGATCGAGTATAAAAATTATGTTAAGTTGTAAATACATCTGTCTAAATCTTATTGTAGGTATATGCAGTCCAGATATAAACTTAAGTTTTACAGCATCATTTGATTGGCTATGACATCAAAAGTTTAGATGTGCCTACTGGCAAATATATCGGCGTAGTAAGAAGTCATTCTGCAATTTCTTTAATATTGTCGTTTATTGACATATTATTTTATTCACTTAACATTTTATTTTTTTATATAATTGTAAAATTAATTTCTTTTAATTGAACTCACATCAAAATATATTTTTCTGCTCGCCGTTCATTGTTGTTGCAAAGGCACTATTTTCTCATTGCACAGGCTTATACAATGCGATTAGGTTTAAACCCAAACATAATCAGGTGGAGCTACATTTTCATATTATAATGACTTGAGATTCTCTTGACTTGTTACTAGACTAGATTCTAGATATAGATATAAATAAATGAACTATAATATATCGCTTCTTCTTGGATTTAAAATAATCGTGTACATCTAAATGCCTTGAAAATGTTATGATTTTTTATTAGAGCTAAGGTAAAATTAATTACTAAATTAGAATCATTAGAATTAGATTTTAGATCTAATAATAATAACAATAATTAATTAGATGTATTATTTTGTATATGATACTAATTACTATTATTAGTATTATACTAGATGATCTAGTTAGTATAATAGTATCATATACAAAATAATACATCTAATTAATTATACTATTGTATCTACTAATCTAGCTAGATCAGTAGATCTAGACCTATTAGATTTATTAAATTAATAACAAAAAACTACAAGTGACAAGTCTAATACTAACTAGATCTATATTATAGTATTTATAGACTATAGATCTAGATCTAATAAAGTATAGTAGTATAGTAATTAATATAAATATTGATATTCCAGTCTAATAATAATAATATTACTATTAGTAGATAAGATAGATATTCTATCATTATCATCTATCATCTAGACATAGTTTAGTAATAATAGAATCTAATTTCTTCATTAGATCATAAAATAGTATATAACTATACTGACTATATAATAGGACTATATTAGTATATTGACTACTAGAATCTATAGTCTATAGTGATAGATCTAGTACTAGTGAGTATGTCACTAGATCTATACTTAGACTTAAATCTAGAATCTATAGACTATTATATACCTAACCCCTGACTGGCCTGACTATAGTATAGAGATCTAACATTAATATCTATTACTTATAAATATTATAATTAATATATATATATATTACTTTTGTTTAGTCTATAGATTATTATAGTATTATTATTAAATAGTCTAACTAGACAAGTATTAACTAAGTATACTATAGACACTGGCTATAGTCAGTAGTACAGTATAACTAGTGTGTGCTGTATAGACTTCTTAGTTCTACTAAGACGTCTAAAGTCTAAGTAAGACTAAGGTTAATTTAAGACTAGCTACTCACCATTACTTAGACTTAGTCTACTAGAATAACTAGATCTATAATCTAAATCTAGTCTAGTTAGTAGATCTAACTAAGTCTGACCTAGACCCTAGCCCTAACCGCTAACCCTAGGGCCTACGTGAATCATGGTTTAGTTAGAATGACTCTTACTATAAATTCTAAATCTAGTCTATATTCATATATGCATAGATCTAGCTAGATCTATCTATAGATCTACTTTATTCTAGATTGGTAGTATCATCCACTTTTTAATGAGTCAAGGACTTAAAATAATAACTTATAATTTTATGTATTGTAGATCTACTGACTTTAGTATAGAATCTATTCTATATAGATTGACTATAGATTAATAATAGATAAAACAAAATTCATAGTTTTGTTCTATATAGATTATAATAGTCTTAGACTCTTTTACTTTAGTATAGTATAGATCTAGACTCTAAGATGTATGCATTTATTTCCAGACTTCCCACATATCCTACATAATACAATGATATCAGAGACAGATATTGGTGATTATGAAATCATCAAAGGTGGTGTGCTGGGAACAGGGGCCTTTGCCACTGTCTGGAAAGGGAGAGCAAAAAAGGTAACTCTGTTTCCAACTTAAATTATTGCTACAATATTTCTTGCCTTGCCTTATTATTAATTTATTTGCCTGTACAGGATTAACAGTGGTAGAGTGGTAGTGCAATATCATTCAATGTGCTTGTAAGCCTTGTTATACCATGATCCTAAGTTCTATTCCAAGTCAAAAGTGGGTGCTTTGACAATGGGGTTAAGTCACTTTGTTGTGTACTAGCTACATAATCTTCCTGTAAACGTTTTGCCACTGAACAGAAAGTCATTTCACATATATATCTATTACCATATTGATTGCTAAGTCACAAAGATAATAATAAAGCTTTGATTATACATCATTTCTTGTTAGTCTTATTTTTGTATTACATAACATTGTGTTGATGCACTTTTAGAAAGGTTTTGTTCTATTTTCCTGTAAATGTAGAGGCTTAATCTTGCCAGTGGATTTCATCATGCTCTCTTTACTACCCCCTTTTCAAATGTTCCTGTTTGCTCTGTGGTGACCTATTTTTGATCTTACAGTTAAGTTTCAGGCTGTGCACTGAAGCAGAACTTAAAATCTCAGCTGTTTTATTTTTTCTTTCTTTGTGTTGAGGGCAAGAGGTTAAAGCTAAAAATAAAAGTAAGTTAGTCCTCTGATTGCCTAGTACAGTGGTTGTCAAAACTTTCTTTTTCCCCAGGTTCCCTTTATATAGTCAAAACAGGCCCCCTGACCCCTGAGGGATATAATCTACATAAAAAAAAACAATTAAAGACTTGGATGAGGTGGGGGGAGATTTTTTTCCAGTTCTACTGCAAATCTCAATGAGCACAAGGACATGTTGTTTTTTTTTTTTGTTTTTTGTTTTTTTGTGATGAGTTCAATACAGCAAGCAATCCACATTGTACCAAATAAGACGTGAAAGCAGTCAACACCTTCTGTACAATGACCAATTATATACGATATATAAAAATTGGAATCTGTTTTTGTAACCAGAATTAGTGATATCCTCGTACAAACATTATTTTTAGTTCCTCATTTGTGAATATTTCAATAAAGTGCTTCTGTATTAGTATGGATTTTTCTGTGATTGAGATCTGAGTTTGTCCATGCCCAAAAGGATTCAATGTATATCCAATAGGGGAAATACTAGTGAAGAATGTCTGCAGATATTTGCTTTAGGTCATCTTATAATAAATAGCATGTAATATAATATAAAACAGTAGTGAGGAGTGAGTTGATTCAAGTTTGGATAAACTGGCTTTTAGTCAAATTAAGTAAAATTTAATTGTATACAATTTTTTTCTTTCTGCATACCCCCTATGATCATCTTGGTCTAGTGTAAGCTTTAAACAATTATTTTATTGCTTTGAAATACTACACTAGTAAAAATAAGTAAGCTTAACAATAGATCCCTTGTCTTGAATGAATAATGCAGAATAACAGACACATTTGTATTTCCAATTAATTGCTGTGATGGTAATTATATCATTTTTCTGTTTTTTTTTTTTTTTATTATGTTCTTTGGAGATAATGGTTATTTGTACAGTTTTCCTCTCCCCATCTGTTTGAGTTCCATAAAATAGGCAAATTTCAAGTGCATTTGATGCAAACTCACTTATTTGTCCAGCCATTTTTTAGTATTCAATATTTAATATGTATTTTTATTTTTAAATATTTATGTTAAAAGTATTTTAAGAACTATACAATAAATTTAGTCTTGTTTTTTACCACAGGACTCATCCCAGCTTGTGGCTATCAAAGCAATTAAAAAGAAAAACTTTCTCAAATCTCAGCAGCTGTTGAGCAAAGAAATTACAATACTCAAGGTAAGAGTAGAAGTTATAGTTTTTTTAAAATACGGTACCAACTAAACATAATAATACCAAAAAACTTTCAATGTATATTTGGGAAGAAAAAATAGGTTTGTAATTGTGTAGTTTTTTAAAGTGTTATCTTTTCTGCTTGTATAAATTAAAAAACCTGATTCCCATTCCCAAGAGCTGCTTCCAATAAGTCATGATTTTGTAGATCAGATATTATTTTCTAAAACTGCATTAGTTTCTAAAGGCATTGTTTTATTATTTTTCAGGAGCTGTCCAGTTTGCACCATCGAAATGTGGTTGGACTTTTAGATTGTGTGGTGAGTTGTTGTTTACTACTGTTTTTACAAAGCTTATATCAACTCACTCTGTCTGTCTAATAAAAAAGTTTTTACACATTATTTCTCGGACACCCGATTTCAGATCTATCTGAAATTTTTGCACAATTAGTTCTATTACCTGTCAACACAAGAATCAGTTTAAAAAATGTACCAATTAGTTCATAAACTGTTGGATATTATTTTGTTTGTTATCTCAAACAAGGGAAAAGAATTATATTTGACTGAACACCCCACCACAACTTGTAAAAAGCGAGTACTGTAAAATTCAACCAGATATGCCTTTCTTTCTCTCCATCCCACCACTAACTGATCCAGATAAGCTTCATAACATATTGAGAAAGCTAAAATCATGAAATAGGACAACACAAAGACAATTGATAAAAAAAACTTCTAGCCACACAGATTTATTGTTGGTCTAGATCTATTATAAATTTAATGACATGACTGATTCAAACTAATTGATACAATTAAACTTGGTATAAGCTTTGATTTTATTTTTTTTAAAGTTTTTTTTTTTCTCCTCACTTAGCTATTTAAAAAAAAACAACATACGCATATAATTTTTTGTTTGTTTTTCTTGCTGTGTATCTTGTCTGTTTTATACTCTTTTTTTTTTTTCTTCTAATTTTATTGTCTAGACATGAATGTGATTTGATTGTGTAATTATGTGTGGTTCATAAGTGGGTCATCATCTAAGTTAGTGGAAGAGGTCAGATAGATATATTAGCACTTCAGTTTGGGTGAATGGGTATCTAGTGCATTTGGATGACATAATAGCTGTCTTTTGATATCCTGTTACAATAGCTTGCAGTGTGTGTCCATCAACATGTTATAATCATCAAGTCTTTAGAATTATAAATGGAATGCTTAATATTCAGCACAATATGCCGCTGAAGATAATTGTTACAATGTTTTAAAAATTTACCATTCTGAAAAAAATCTCTAAAATTAAAATGCTTTACCATATTTGTTTGGGTTGGCATTAAAAGACTTGTTAATATATATGACATAGATCTAATTTCACCAGAGTAAAACACAAATTTCTTTTTAAAAATGTCATTTTGAGCTTGGAGATTTGTTCAGAGCAAAATTTTTAGCTACCCCTTTAGGGAAATGTCATTTATTTGTTATTATAATGTTGTATTTTGAGATCAGAAACTAAAAAAACTTCATTAAAAATCGGAATTCACCCTGACCTTTCTTCAAACTGAGGCTTGGTGGCTGAGCGGTAAAGCGCTTGACTTCTGAACCTGGGTTCGAATCCTGTTGAAGACTGGGAATTTTAATTCTGGGATCTTCGGGCGCCTATGAGTCTAATGGGTACCTGACATTAGTTGGGGAAAAGTAAATGCGGTTGGTCGTTGTGCTGGCCACATGATACCCTAGTTAACCAGAGGCCACAGAAACAGATGACCTTTACATCATCTGCCCTCTGGACCACAAGGTCTGAAAGGGGAATTCTACTCTTTTTTTTTTCTTCTAACTACAAAAACTCTGGGCTAACATGCATGTGTGTCAAACCTTTACCTGAAAGATGCTTGAAATAGTTCACAATGTTTACTTTTGGTTTTCTTATTTTGCTTTAAAATTAAGTATGCAAACTATTTTTTTTTTTTTGCATTCTCTTTAGCCAATTGTTGAGACACTATTTTAAAAAGCTATTTATTATATAGCATATATAACTATAACAGTTGAATGGTGGTGTGGAGTGCACAATAATGGTGTAACCATGAGGAAATGGGGTGGGGCTGGCTTTGGTTGGGTAAACTAGAGAATTTCTGATGAATCTGTCAGATGGACTGGTGTCATTGAAGTGAATTTAAAGGACTAGTGTGTGATGAAGAGGAGTTTAGCTAAAGACATGAATCAGAGAGGACATGTATTTGTAGATCTTGTTTTATCATTTCACTTTTTTCTACATACCAGCTACTTTCAAGTTGAATGTGTGTATACTTACTCATAGTGTTAATAAAAGCTACATTACATTAAGTCTTGTTTAATCAAGTAGTTTGTTAACGTTTATTTAAAGTTCTATATTAGTTTAGTAGTGCTAGCTGTTCTGTGCTCCAAATCAGCCAAGCCACAACAAACGTGATGCACTAAAAGGGAAATGGATTTATTTCATCTTCTGTGACATGATTTATTTTTTGCTAGGTATTTGTCAGATGATTGTAATAAAAGAAATAGTTTTAAATAATAAGTGTTCTTGTGTGCAGCAGCTACTTTGATTTTCTGAAATGTATTTTTTTTTAAATTCAAACTGACATTTTTCTTTCTTTATATATATATATATATATATAATTCTCTTTCTACCAGATTTGTTTTTGATTCCCCATGCATATTTAATTTTCTGGGACCTTCTAAACATGGCCACATATTTTTAACCTCTTGACCACAATTTTGTTTTCACAGATCTAAGTTACTGTTGGGACCTTTGCTCCAACCATAGGCTGTTTTTTTTTCTTGCTCTCTTTAAAAAAAGGGGGAGTAAATCTGTACTGTCACTATTGGGTTGTCTGTCCTTCCCTCCTTTTATTTCAATGTACTCTGTATCACTAGTCACTATTCTGAACATGTCGGTCAATATTATCTCACTAGTTGTGGGTTACACACGTTTATATACATGTCCAGGGGCGGACTGGCTAAACGGGCAAATGCCCGGTGGGCCGGTACCAAAAGGGCCGGTCTGGCCAAAGAAAAACAAAGTCAATGCAGACAACTTTTAAAAAAAAGTGACTGCAGCAAGACACAAAGGCCCGAACACTTTTTTTTTAAAATTCTTATTACAATTAATTTTGTTTGAAATTCAACAAGAATATATTTTAAAAAATACACTATACACTGTACGTATTATCATTTGCAAAACGTTAGACCGTACTTTCTGCTATGCACGAGCGGCATGGACTGCTTTGATGCCTTCGAGGTTGTGTTTGGCCTACTCGTTTTGCTGGTCGGCATGGGCCTTTAATGGCACTCCCATTTTGTTTGCTCCTTCCCTCCCCCGTCTTTTGATGGTTCCAATGAAATTTAACCAAAAAGAGGGATGGAGAGAGGTTAAGTTAAAAAACATTGATATAACGTAGAAAAAAAAGCTAGGCGCGACAATGAGCTCTTGAACAATACTTAATAGAAATTAATTTAACACATACACACAGACGCGAAATAGCAAACCACCCAACTTATTCACAGCTCAATATGGGTATAAAGCTCTACTTTCTGCGATTTGAAAAGAAAAAGTAAGTTTCTTTTTGTTTATTTTTAATGACATAGATCTACAAATACTACACTTAGGGCTTATACAAAATATTATTTAATTAAACAAATAAATCTAGATCTAAATCAATTTTTATACTATTATAATAAATGGCAAACTTATGCTTAGTAATAATAATAAGGCTAGTCTTCAAGTCCGAAGATTAGTGAGGAATGCAGTATTTCAAGTGGCTGCGCAGCCCCAGCTGAGACCTACATATTTTGCCACATCCAGGGCAAACATAACCTTGTCCGCAGGTGGTCGATTTAGATTTTATTTTCGCCGTCTGCGTTTGTCCTCGGCAGCAGACTTTCTTTCGGTCTCAAATGTGTATCCCGCGGCCTTCGTGAGTGACCTCCAGCTGTCTCGTTCTGAGGCCGCATGCAATCAGGTGCTCCCTTCTATGTCAGCCAAGGAAAATTGACACCTAAGCTGGTCTTTGAAGCGCCTCTGTTACGTCGACCACCTTTTAGCTCACCACAAAAGACTGCCTTTGGCATTCGTTCGTCTCCAATACGGAACCACCGCCTGGTAGACACTGATTTTTGTAGGCAGGCGAAGCGATCTGTTCCGCCAAACTCTCGCCTGGAGGAGTCCAAAAGCGCTACTGGCCCAGACCGGACGGTTATCAACTTCCCTTGAAAGTAAGGCGTCATTTGACACTATACTACCTAGATATGTGAAGTGGTCTACCACATTAAGAGGCTGTCCGTTTGCGGTGATCCTTGGGGCTAAGTATGTTTCATTGGGTGACTTCTGGAACATGACTTCTGTTTTCCAGAGGTTTATAGATAGACCGAAAGAGACGGCAGCGTATGCAAATTCGTTTACCGCGTTCTGGAGGTCATGCTCATTGTGAGCTAGCAGGGAGCAATCATCGGCATAGAGAAGCTCCGTTATGACCATCTCCTTTGTTTTTGTATGGGATAGTAGACGTCGAAGATTTGGCCTCTTTGTCCCACGTGAAGCTGCTTGAGAAAGGTTAGGAACATAGATGGGCATCCCAGCCTGGCTAAAATCCTCCACAAACCATCGCGACTGACGTTGTCAAAAGCCTTGGTGAGGTCCACAAAGGCAGCGTATAGGTTTAAGTTCTGCTTTTGCATTTTTCTTGTAATTGTCGCAGAACAAATATCAGATAAGACCTCGTCCACTAAAGAGTGGGTTAGTCGGTCGAGCAACTTAGTATGAAGTCATTAATGATGAAAATTATCACAATTATTACAATAATTTATATAGCGCTGTCACATCCGATATTTTTTGAAAGGAGATTTATATTTTAAATAATGGGTCATGGTATATTCATATACAAATCGCGTTTTTTTGAGAATGTACTAGGAGTAAGCAAGAGCTTTTCACATTAAGTAAGTGCGTCTCTAACCGTTCTGCTTTATCATTTCTTTTAATGGAATGGGTTGCCTGAGTCAGCCAGGAATACCAATGATTTAGCATATTTTAAGTCACAAATCAACATACATGACTAGATTGACACATGAAATGCGTAAGACCTATCAATCTTATTTTTTTGAAGAAACGTCTGTAATCTATAAGCAATACCAAAAAGCTTCAAACTCATTAGGCTGCTATTGTATTGTTTATAGTTTTCAGACTACATACATGTATAAATAGAATACATTATGTAATCCTACGAATGCATACATCCAGTTTTCGATGCGTTATCAAACTTTATATATTTTGTAGAGAATTAGGCTTACACCTATAATATAACACATGGGCATAGCCGGGAGGGGAGGGTCTTCAAACCATCACTTGCCTTAGACCTCATTGTCTGAAAGGGAAATTTTACTTACTGCCCCAGTGCAGCCAACTTAAGAAAAATACAGTCACCAAATTTCATGAGCGTAGCCAAAAGGGGTTTTGTGGTTTCCCTTCCCCCTCCAATACAAAAACTAAAGCATTTTACCATTTTCTACCAGTCGCTGGACTTCATTGAATAGCAGATTTGGTTTTTGATTTTTTTTAGCGGAAGAGTAGCAGGCTAATTGCACTGTAGATACCTCAGAATATGCATTTTTAAAGCTTAAAATACTGTCTTTCCACTAATTATAGGAAGAGCGTATTCTAGGGTAGAAAAAACGTTTGAAAGAATGAAAGATCCGAATGTAATGAAGATTAATTACATATACACACACACTAATATATATAAATTGCGGAGTGGGGTAACAATTTCCCCCCCCCCCCCCCGAAAATATATGACATGCCATTTGTGGGCTGGTTTATATGGCAATGCCCGGACCGATTTTAATACCCAGTCCGCCCCTGTATATGTCATTAAAACGTGCCCCCCCCCCCCATTCCTCCTTAAAGCTGGGCAGATTATAGTCTACCTGTTTTGTTTTGATGACCTTTCACCTACTTACCTGGTTATTCCGTTCTCACATTTCTAGCTACTGTGCAATGCATTCTAGCTTCCAGAACCTTGGATTGAAGTTAGTTGGTTGTAGAGCCAATCAAAGACTATGCAGAGATAGCGGTGAAATATATAGTGTTGATAGAGTTCAATGTTCTGTCCATTAATGACACTAAGAAGGGGCTGCTGTGGTATCACTTGGTCCTTTGCAAGTTCTTTCTTTATCATTTGGGTTGGACGTAATCTGGTCCAAAAATATAAAAAATGTTGAGCGATGCCTGGGTCTAGGTACAGTGCAGACCTTGGATTTGAATGACTTTCAGCTGTTGAACTAATGTCTAGACTGCTCGTCTGGTTACCTCTTTTGTCATTCTGTTATTTCATACCTTGCTTTTTTTTTTCTAGAAGAATATGGCATTGAATTAAGTCCTAGCAATTAAAGGTTGATGTTCTGTTTGACCTTCTTCTTTGACCGATTATCTGTGTTCTTTCTTCAATGCCTTTTATATATATTGAAAAAGGCCACTAAGCTCTTGGTTGTGGTTTTATATAGTGTGTGTGTGTGTACTATATTTGGGGGGAATAGGTCGTTTCTCTGGTCAGGCAAAGTGGTACTTATTGAGTTCAATCACACCCGGATGAAATGAATGTTATCACAAGTATTGTGTGGTTAATCACGTGATATTCTCATTATATAAAGTTTGTTTCAAGATCAACATTTTTTTTTCTCAGTCATGTATTGGTTTACAAATCATAGTCTCGGTTATGTGGGTGACGAGATTTGTCTGCATTATTAACTAACTAGACAAAGTGAAATGCGTGCATGTTTTTCTTCAAACGCTATCTAGATTTACTCCTAGATCTAGGAATGAATCTAGATTGTCTAGAACTAAACTTATAAAGATTCTAGAACTAACCTTTCTATAAAGATTTGTGTTTGTTTGTAGTACGTCTCTTCTAGATAACTGGAATTGAAGTCTGCAATTTGATTTAAGGATACGGCTATTTATATTGAAATAGAATATGTTTGTATGTGCAATGGCTACCTATGTTTTTTAAGCATGTTTATTATAGTATTTAAAAATGTAGTACGTGATAATCTAAGAGTGGCCAGTATGTTTTCGTGAGTAACATAAGTGATAGTTGAAGAGTTCACTCTAAGGCCGCGGGACACATTTGAGACTCAAAGAAGACAGGCGCAGACAAAAAGAAAACTAAATAGACCGCCGCGGACAACAGCGTTGTCTGCACGTGATCTAGGGGGAAATATGCAGGTCGCAACTGGGTTTAGGTTGTCATGTGAAACACTGCCCGAAGACACTGACAGTATTATTTTAAGTGATCAAACGACTGACCCACAGGGTCCGCCTATGAGTTTGAGTGAAACGCAAACTTATTATCTTGTGGTTTGTTGCATACAAATCAACTACTGGTTACACTACTTTTTTCACATATGTATCTTATTGTTAACTAGGTGTAATTATTGGAATACTTGTCGAGACAAAGTTCATTTTAGTCCAGACGGACTATTAATAATCAAACTTATCTCTGAAATGTGTCGAGATTCTCTTTAGTTTTGTATGCGTATACAAAAAAGTACAAGTACTTTTTCAGAGCATGCAATCTTCAGCTCAGATGATATAAAGATCTGTTTCTAAACGGTGTCATGTGGCCAACCCTACGACCAATCGCCTTTTTAAATAAGAGTGGACTCAGTTACAGTCCACAAGTCAAAATGCCATTTTTTTCACGGAGATAACGAACCCTATTTGTATGTACCTTCGACTAAGTGTCTAACATAGTCGGAAACGATTACAGCAAAGTTTTTATTTATTATTTATGTCTGGGTGCTGCGTCCTTAATAGCATTTCCTGTCCACTTGCATGTAGTTTAATGTGTACAAGTACAAATGTTGTCTTAAATGTTTGACATAGTAAATAGTCTAAGACCTAATCCAGGTCAACGCATCAAAAAGCCCAAAGCTTCGTCCGGCGGTTCTTTCTTTTCCTCCAGTTTGACGTTATCGACCAACGGGAAAGGTCAGACAGCTTCAAAGGCCCAGCCGCCATTGCGGCCCTGTGCCTTATGGCTCGTGTGTGGGAGGGGGGGGGGTGGCGATGTTGCTAATCTTGGATGTAAACAAGGGTCTCAGTGGAAAGCAGCTCAAGGCTATAAATCTAGCGCGGAGATTAAAAAAAAATGTGTGCGTTCCACTGTATCATTAGATCTAGAAAAATGTGTTCACTTTGAAAAACATGAAATTTAACAAAAATATTTTTTGAAAACTATACACTATATTTTGAAAAAGGGTGATTGGTTGAAGAAATAACTAGAGAGAATTCATATACAGTCTTTTCTTTTAAACCCCCCTTTTTTTTTGTATGCGAATTTTACGACTAAAGCACTCGAACTTAAAAGATTTGAACTGGTATTTGTCGTGCGCGCGTGAAGTTTTCTTTGCATTTAATATTGGTGTTTTAGCGTATATGAAGTAGTTTCTTTTAAGTGCGTTTTTTTTGTCTAGAATATTGTGTGTCTGTTTACGTCATCCTTAGTTCCCGCAAGAGAGAGAGAGCTTCTTTTGTGAGCTAGGTAGCTGGTTTTTTGGTTCCCCCTTGTAAGGGGTGTTAGGCTTTGGGCTATGGGAAAGTGTGTCGTCTTTCCGCCCTTGGAGTTGTGTAGTAACTATCGGTGTTGAGGTGTAGGGAGTTGAGGTTCTGTTGGGCGCCGAGATGGAGTGTGAGCGTGAAGGTGTGTTACGGAAACTTGTTGGTGTGATACTAGACTAATTATTAATCAAATGCTAACTTCAATGATATTGATGTACATGTAAATATGTTTGAAAATTACAATTAAGTATAATTAAATATTGTTCCTGTTGACAACTGTTGTTATTCATTAAATGTTCAGTTGAATAACTGTTATTCAATGTTTGTATTTTACATGCTATTTCCTTTAGGTTCTTGTGTTACTCTGTTCAGGCTGGGGATACGGGACCATAATATCATACCCTACCTAAGCGACAAAACCCACCTGACAGAATTTTTAGGATGCCCCTGGGTCCACCAAACTCTAATGAATACCTGGCATACGTTGAGGAGGCAAGTGCGGTTGGTCGTTGTGCTGGCCAGACGGCACCCTCGTTAACCACCAGCCATAGAAACAAATACGCTTTATATCATCTGCCCCCTAGGATCGCAAGGTCGGAAAGTTAAGCAGAAAGCTCTGCGTGTGTGTGATTGAAGTATTAAAATGTTAGAAGAATCGAGGCCTAATTCCAAGTGGCACAGTTTAATTGTCACCTTTTGTAGATGCTTGGGAATAGTTCTGGGGTCACACAAGTTTATAGTTCATTTGGTGTTTGAGGTCACGCTATATCCTATCATTATATCATGGCATGGTACGCGAGACGCTTTTACGCGCTGTCTTGCTCTTGGCATTTGTGTGTGTCAACTCCTTGCCTCTGACTATATCGTTCACCTCTCTGTTCTATTGTACCCTCGCTCATGCTTCTTACCCCCCTCCCCCCTGTTATAATCCCCTTCCACGCCCCTGGTTTACCACTGACCCTCCCTTTAAAAAAACAAGCAAAACTCTTGTACTCTCCAAAACATTTGATCGAATTCGACTTTTGGCGCGCTGTGATTCCTTTATACCTTAATGAGGTCACATTTCAAACTCCCCCCCCCCCCCCCCCATCTACACCATGCCTCCTCCCATGAAATAAATATAAACATAGAAAAGTATTTCACCACAGCAGGTAATATATGGAGGAGCCAGTCGACTCGTAGATCGAGACTTTATGCTCATGTTGATTCATTCGTTAGAAATTTGTTTCATAAGCGAAAGGGATTTTATTATTTATTTGCACATTAGAGATGGTTAGGGTTAGGGTTAGGGTTAGTCTCAGAATACCTTTCTCCCCCTTTTTTTAATTTCTACTTTTTAATTTAGAACCTTTTTAGAACCATACAAAACGAAGTATAAACTTCAACCAGAACGTATCTTATGGCGTCGTCAATACATTGATTTATGAGGACATTCATTCAACTAATCTATGGAGAGTATCAAGTCCAAAATGTAAGATTGAACAAGCATAGAAATAGTGAGTGGAAACACAAATGTGAGGGAGTGTTAGTATCTCGCCTCTACCACTCGCAGTAACATTGACGGGGCACTGGGTGTGAAGCTAGCGCACTTGTTGCTCATTGAAGGCAACACAAATGACACTGTTAATGGCTTACTCAGGAGGCGTTGCCTAGCTTTGATTTCCCTTTATTCCTTTGGTTGAAAGATGATAAAGTTTTAGACAGGGTTCGTACGCGGTCTGGAAAGTCTGGAATTTCAAAATTCAGATTTCAGTCTTTAAAAAGTCTGGAAAATTGCTACTTTTCGAGGCAATTTTGTTAAATGTCTGGAAAAAGTCTGGAATTTGAAAAAAAAATTAATCGGATGTCATTCAGGCGCCGTAACCGGTAATATGCTAGGCTGCTAGATCTAGTTGAGCATAGAGGCTTCCATTAGGCCTACTAGATCTATTGTTATGGGGAAAGCACGCGCAATCACGGCATGTCGGTGAAATGCCAGCCATTTTCTAGACGGTGTACTGTAATAGATCTAGTCCTAGACTAGTAACTAGTTTATTATGACTGCTGTTAGTCTATATTATCTAGATGGTCGATCAAATTTCAGTAAGGCTACCAAAGGTCAGGAAGTTTTTGGCCTAGATAGATTTATTTATGCAGAACACAAATATATCTCGTCAATGACGTCAACATAGAATATATAGATCTAGATCTAGAGTCTTAACTAAAAGACTAGACCACAAGAATTACTTACTAGATCTAGGTCTACTACTAGATTTAAAAGTCTCGATCTATTCGCTTACTAGATCTAGGTCTACTACTAGATTTAGTCTCGATCTATGCGCGACTTTCATTACTAGTCTAGATCTAGATCTGTTCTAGGTCTATTAGATTACTAGATTTAGTCTTGATCTATGCGCCACTTCTTAATAGATCTATGTTTTCTACTAGCCTAGAGTTAGTCTCGATCTATGCGCGATTAACCCCCCCCCCCCCCGGTTAAATAAAGAAAACAAGTTATATTATATCTAGTCAATATAGATCTAGATCTTAGTCTAAACTTAAAGACTAGGCCACAAGAATGACTTAGATTACTAGGTCTACAACTAGATTTAGTCTCGATCTATGCACGATTACCCCCCACCCCCCTTTTTTTTTCTCCAAATCTAGTCAATGTAGAATATAGGTCTTGATTTAGTCTTGATCTAAGTCTAGATTTAGATTTACTATCTAGCATACTTAACATATAGATCTTATCTTATCTTATATAATACAGACGTTACTTCAAAAAAGAAGATGATTACGTCCTACGCGTCATGCATTTAGTCATGCATATTAACCAATGACTTAAATTCTGCCAAGTCACTGGTTTTTCTGGCTAGCTCAGGCAACCCATTCCATGCTCTAATAGCACTAGGGAAGAAGGAGTATTTGTACAAATTTGTCCTAGCATATGGGACGAGGAATGTGCCTTTATTTTTGTGTCTTTCAGAGTATTTTATTAAATTTTGTTTTTGTATTTGAAGATTATGGTTGTGAGTTGAGGGGTCCCACACAGTGGATGCATATTCTATTATTGGCCTAACCAAGGTTAAATAACATTTTAGTTTTATGTTCTTATTTGATTTATAGAAATTTCTTTTAATAAACCCTAATGCTTTGTTGGATTTTTTTATAGTTTCATCAGTATGTGGATTCCATGAAAGTTTTTCATTTATTATAACACCTAGGTATTTTGCGTTTTTAGTCTGTGTTACTGGTTTGCCATGAATAAGATAAGTGGAATTAATTTGTTTTAGTTTTTTTGTTACTCTTAACAACTGACATTTTTCTGGGTGGAAAGACATGCTCCAATTTGATTCCCATTTCTGTAATTCATCTAATTCTCTTTGTAAAATATCTGTGTCTTGTGTTGTTTTTATTGTTCTATATATTATGCAATCGTCTGCAAATAATCTGACTTTTGTTCCTGAACTAATGCAATTTGGTAAATCATTTATGTAAATTAAAAATAGTAGTGGACCCAAGACTGTTCCTTGAGGTACACCTGAGTTTACTGTTATTGGTGTTGATTTAGAGCCATTTATTATTACAGTTTGTTCTCTCCCTATCAGAAAATCTTTAATCCACTGATGCAGTGGACCATTAATGCCAAAATATTTTAATTTTTTAAGCAAACTATGGTGGTGAACTTTGTCAAAAGCCTTGGAAAAATCTAGTAAGATAGCATCTATTTGTTCACTATTATCTAAACCTTTTGAAAAATCATCAATAAGTCCTATTAGTTGTGTTTCACATGATCTATATTTCCTAAAGCCATGTTGGTATGGGGTGAGGACATTATGTTTGTCTAAGTGGTTTATGATGTTGCTACATATTATGTGTTCTAGTATTTTACATGTGATGCTGGTAAGTGATACTGGTCTGTAGTTTCCTGGATCAGATTTTTCTCCTTTTTTAAATAGGGGGGTGACATTAGCTTCTTTCCAGTCCTTTGGTACTCTGCCCTGGTTAAGCGATGCCTGAAAGAGTATTTTGAACACTGGGGCTAGCTCATTGCTTAGTTCTTTGAGTAATCTAGCTGGAATACCATCAGGTCCAGACGCTTTATTTGGTTTGGTGTTTGCTAATAGTTTTTTAATTCCATTTTCTTGTACTACTAAATCTTCTATGTTGTCTACTTGGTTCAAATTAAGAAATATGTCTTTGTCTCCTGGGGCTGAGAATGCTGATGCAAAGTATTTGTTTAGGATGTTTGCTTTAGTTTCATTATCATTATGTATTATGTTATGTTCATCTTTTAATGGCGCTATACCTGTTGTTTCCATTTTCTTAGACTTAATGTATGACCATAGGTTTTTGTTGTTATCTTTAGATATTACACTGTTTATGTATTCACTCTGCAGCTGTCTGCTTACTTTTTGGGTTAGGTGTTTAATTTTTATATACTTTTTGTAAACTCTTTCTGCCTTGGTTTCTTTAAATTTTCTATATAGGTTTTCCTTCTGTTTACAAAGCTTCTTTAGTCTATTATTAAACCAGCATTTATTTATTTTGTTTGATGTGTATTTAGTTGGTATATGATTTTCTATAATGCTTTTAAGATGGTTTTTAATGAAATTCCAGAGGTCATCGACTAGTTGGTTAATGTCTTTTTCTAATAAGAATGTTTGTTGAAAGTTTAATGCAGCTTGGTGTAGTTGTGTTAGGTTACATTTATTCCAGAGTAAGATTTTTCTTTTGGGTTTTGTATTGGCTACTGCTTTTATCTGACTGTGTATTTTTATGATCTCATGGTCTGATAGACCAGGGATAATATCATAATCAACTACTAATCCAGGTCTGTTGGTTATGAAGAGATCTAATGTGTTGTTTAATCTAGTTGGCTTTTTAATGATTTGATCTAAACTTAGGTTGTGTAAAGTTTCTATGAAAAGCTCATTTATGTCCTTAAGGTTTTGGTGTTTATCTATGGTTAGTGTTTTCCAATTTATATCAGGTAGGTTGAAGTCACCCATAATCCAAAAAACTGCATTTTTATTTGTCTCTTTAAGTGTAGTAATCTGATTACATAGTTCCTGCATGTATTCTAAACTAGAATTCGGTGGTCTGTAAATGCTGCCTATTATAAGGGATGTTGAGGTGGTATTAATTTTACAAAATGTAGATCTATAATTATAATCTAGTATGGTTATGATATAGATTTAGATCTAGATATCGATATTATCAATTTTTACCCTGTTAAAAAAAAACAACAAAAAAAAACAAGTTAAATTTCAAGTTCAATACAGTTACTCCAACTCTAGATCTTTATTTATCTCCTCCAATAGAATTATACAAGAGGTAGGCCCCCTAACCTAGGCTAGTCTAAATAAGTCTTTACTTTTTAACTAGTATCTAATGTTTAAGCCACTAAATATCTATATAAAAATTATAAAACTATTGGACTTGTTATGAGATTTAGAATAAGATTTTACAACTAAGTTAGGCCTATTAAACTATATAGGCCTACTATATCTATTAAATTGCCCAAGTCTAAGTGCTACAAGATTAGTGACTTTTTCCCCCCTTGTTCGTATGATCCTTCATAATAGAAAATTATTATTACACCCTAGTCCAAACCTTCCACATGACGGCAGGGGTTAGTTATTGACAGGGTTTGAACCCAAGACCACGAATACAGTAGTCCAGAGCGCATACGACATGCTCAGGTAGCCATCCTTTTTACTGTTAGTAAGTCTGGAAAACATAAGATAAATGTCTGGAAAATGTCTAGAATTCATTTTCACAAAAGTTGTATGAACCATGAGTCTAGAACTTACATTTATATTACAAGATGATACACAACTTTAAAATGGGCGTCGATTCATTATTTTTTTCTTAGTTGTTTCTATCATTGTTGGTGTCACTTCCTAATGGCTGTCAGTGGGCATAGTTCGCATCTCTCCTAGTGAAACCTCTGAGTACATGTGTGTATGTGAGATGTGACTTGAACAGATGCGAGGACATGTCTCCATTGAGTGGCATGGAAACGTTTCAAATAGTGTTAAAGCTGTTTTAAAATGAAATCTTTGACATTGGACGACCTGGGATGCCATAGACATTTACATTTCTTCAACTTCTAACATAATTCTCTCAATATGCCATACAGATGGCATGTGAATAGTTCATTACAGCTAGTCTGCATGCTACAAGTACTAATGTAGTTTACTAGTTCTTGTGAATGTTGATAATCCTAGTCTTGTTGTCTTTATCAGTGTGGGTATAGCATCCTGGAGCTTGGTGTTCACATTTCATGCATCCAGGAATGATAACAGAGCGTGTACTAATTAGGACGGTTTTTTAATGCAGAAATCCAACGGATAGTCTTATTGAAATAGGGCAAATGATTATCTTCACCATGTGTTAGTCCTCCACCAGATCCTAGCCAAACACTGGTTCCCCCATGTCTTTTTTTTCTGCACCATTCACCATTGTCTCCTACTATACATGACATCAGTGCTTGGGAAGGCAAGAGTGAACTTGGTTAGAACTAGGCGACAACTGGAGCAGTGAGGCTTAACTCGGTTAATAGTTCAAGGTGATCTCTATTTATAGCCTTCTCTTTGTGGTCTCCTTTGGAAAATCTGAGCAGGTTTGTGACTTGTTGTTTTAACTGGACAACACCGGGACACGTTGTGTGTTGATCAGATGAACATTGCATTTTGTTTGGTAACACAATTTCGCAACTTTCATAAACATTCGATGTCAGACCAAAACATTCTGCAGGCTAAAATTAAATTCCCCTTCTTGTCCACTATCTCACCTCGTACTTAGAGCCTTTATTCATCCCAGGATCAAGTTATTCCCCATTCACATTCAACGGTGAATTTGAACGTCCTTTTTTAAACCAGTATAAATTCGGTCACCTTAAAATTGGTCACGTCACTTTTCGAACCCGTTTGTTGACACAAGTTTGTGGTGCACCTAATCATTAGGTCTCGTTTTGTTTATGTCTACAGGCCCGTTATCTAGGTTGGTACAATTTTCTTTACGTAACCAAATATAGATCTAGCATTGGGACAACACGAAAGATTAAATTTGACGTCGAAATGGTGGAACACACCCTAGCGTTCATTGTACAGTGAGGGATACCACATGACCTTATGGGGGGAACTCTTTGGGGGCATAGTATGAGATTATTTTTTTTAGGATTGTTATATCATATACTTAGTCACTAAAAGGCACATCCGCAATACCCCCCCCCCCCAAAAAAAAAAGAAAAACAACGAATAATTAGATCTTAAAGTGATATAACTTTGAATTAATTACTGCAGTAGTGGTTTTACTTAAAATATTATTTCTTCAATACCCATGGAAAGCTTAGATTTAAATAAATTATCAGTCGATTCGCATGAGATAAATAAACTAGCTAGATCTGCGAGTCTTGCAAAGTGATAACCCATGATTGTAACGTTTCCATAAGTTCCACTCTCTGGATGTAACATTTCTTTTCAATGTTTATGGGGACAAATAGAACACTGCGTATCTACGGTGATTACTTATTAGAAACAAAAAAATCTAGAAAGTTTGTGTGTTAGAATACACGCAAATCGTGTCCATGTGAACAAGGTCACACACTTTTGTCGCCTGCTGTTTGTTTACCAACACAACTGGTCCCATTGCTCAGCGCTATAAATAAAACACGGTTGACAGGAAAAGGTAAGCAGTGTCACACACATTGCGAGAAAGTAGTGCGCTCATTTGAATATGGCGTTGTTCTATTTAACCGCGGCGTAGGTCATACTAGTCGAGATTACATCTAGATCTGCGTACTTTTTCAACCCTTGATCGTTTTCCGTGGGCTTTTTTTTTAGGCAAGGCATTTCTTTGTTGTCATGTAGCAGTCCTAGCTATTTAACAAAAATGTTTATGGTTAGGATGGGGCAATGATTCAGGTCTTTATTTTCAAATCGGTATGAGCAAAACCTGCACCTTGAATCAAAACTCACATATGAATTACTGTAATTCCAATGATTTAGCATAACTAAGTTGTATTTGTTCAAACTGAGTCAAATTTCATAAAGCTGTAGTCAACCGTTTAAGTCCTGGAACCACTTGTCAGCACAGTGTCCAACCAACTCAGGGTTACCAGGCGACCGGCAAAAGAAGGTCTTGCCCTATTCTTGTTCGTTGCGTCCTCTGTCCGGCAGGCATTAGCCAAAAGTGTACAAATGTCTCTGGCTTTTCCCTTTGTTTACTGCTTGGCGTATCTTCCAGCCAACTCCTTGTTTCAATACACAAACTCATGACAAGTACTAACATGGTGTATTGATTGGAACTTTTACTTGTTGGACATCTACTTGCTCATTGAAATCAGTTGCTGGTTAAAGGTTGTTTTTTTTTAATTAAGCTTATATCAACTCTCTCCTGTCTGATTATATATATTGTTACGAATCTCACTATCCAGGCTCTCTGCAAACTGCACCATACACCACCAACTTAAAGAACTTGACAACTCAGGGCTCCAAAGTAACGTAACACTTTAATAGTTGAATAAATAACAGCCAATACTGTACAATTGGCAACACGTACACTGTACAAATATCTCTCCGATAACACCGTTCCGCCGTATCAACTCTTGCACTGGCCTCTCCGTCTCGTTCCGGGCTTGCACTGGGTTCAACAGTTCAGGACTGACTTCACACACTAGGCTCGTTGTGTCGGACTCGATCGCAGGCCAAGATCAGACGCCGTTCGTCTCAACTGTACTTGACAGTACTCCGCTGTGAACCGTCGTAATGCTCCGTACAGAACCACACCATTGAACTGTGCTGTAGTCGACCGTGTTCTGAACCCCTGTCGTGAACCTTCTGTCGTGAACCGACTTGACTGCGACACCTCCGCTCTTTATATAGGGTCCCTACTGGCCTTCTAGAACCGGACGGAACATCGCTCGACGTTTCTAGCTTCGTCACATGACTACATCCCTCGTGAAGCTCCTAGCTCTGTTCACGACGCCGATCTTTCCCGAACCGCCATGTTGACACCTGTCTCGGCTGACCGTCGTAACATGTCACGGTTGACCGTTCGTCTAGCGCTGGCCTGGGGCAATTTGCGTCGGCTGCTACACTCACACCACTGCCCCCATTTGTGCCACCACCAGGTTTATAACAATATATATATATTTGCATTTATTCGTGTATTATCATCGACTATGAATGATAAATAATTTTGCAAAGTTTTAACTTGATCGAAGAATGGGAAGTGGCAGAAATAGCTTGTTCAAACTTTTTACCAGACTGACAGACAGAGTGAGTTGATATTATCCTAAACGTTTTGTAAAACTGAGAGACAATAATTCAGTGAGGGACTCTGAAGAAAATAGACATCACATATGTTTATTAGAATAATAAATTACAGCAAAATGTCGCTTCGTCTGAGAAATATGATACTTAAAAATATCTAGTAGTTTTAGAGAGAATGATTCATGACATGTTTCCAACAATCCATAAGAACGTGTTAAAAAATACTCCACACAGACACACGGAAGGGGTGAATATTTAGACAACACGTCTTTCGCTTCTCCTCTACAACTTTCACACCAGTATTTCACTTCAATTACGACAGGCCACTTCGTGGTTTCATCAGATTCTCTTCAGACTACACAACCAAAACATCCGCTCTTCTTTCCTCATGGTTACATCAGATTCTCTTTAGCCTACACAACCAAAACATCCGCTCTTCTTTCCCCGTGGTTACATCAGATTCTCTTCAGTCTACACAACCAAAACATCCGCTCTTCTTTCCCCATGGTTACATCAGATTCTCTTCAGCCTACACAACCCAAACATCCGCTCTTCTTTCCCCATGGTTACATCAGATTCTCTTCAGTCTACACAACCAAAACATCCGCTCTTCTTTCCCCATGGTTACATCAGAAACACGCACGTCTAGCTAAACGCAACAGTTTCTGTACACAGGATGTTCTTTCTTTTCTGACTGTCAAGCCAGAAGCAACAGTTTCTGTACACACGATGTTCTTTCTTTTCTGACTGTCTAGCCAGAAGCAACAGTTTCTGTACACACGATAATCACTTTCTTCTGACGGGATGTTCACTCTCTCCTGACTGTCTTCGTCTAGCTAAAAGCAACAGTTTCTGTACTTGTAATGTTCATTCTCTTAACTTTGGGTGGGGGGGGGGGGGGAGAGGCTGCTAGGTATAGATTAGAGCTAGATTAACACTTGATGATGCTATTATAACAGAGATTTATCTGTCATAAAAGCCTTTTTTTTTGTATTGATTGTAACAGCAACAGTTCCTCTAGTAGATACAATGCATTGGAATTCTCAATTCCAATATTTTGACATGGTTGAACATGAAGTGAATTGGGAGAATACAAAACTAAGGCTTTATTGTTTTTAGCAGTCTAGCTGACCAATGCTTTGCTCCTTCCTTATCATTCATTTTTCTCTCTCTCTCTTGTTTCTCTTTGCCTCTGTTCTCCTCCTTGCCTCTGTTCTCCTCCTTGCCTCTGTTCTACTCCTTGCCTCTGTTCTACTCCTTGCCTCTGTTCTACTCCTTGCCTCTGTTCTACTCCTTGCCTCTGTTCTACTCCTTGCCTCTGTTCTCCTCCTTGCCTCTGTTCTACTCCTTGCCTCTGTTCTACTCCTTGCCTCTGTTCTACTCCTTGCCTCTGTTCTACTCCTTGCCTCTGTTCTACTCCTTGCCTCTGTTCTACTCCTTGCCTCTGTTCTACTCCTTGCCTCTGTTCTCCTCCTTGCCTCTGTTCTACTCCTTGCCTCTGTTCTACTCCTTGCCTCTGTTCTACTCCTTGCCTCTGTTCTACTCCTTGCCTCTGTTCTACTCCTTGCCTCTGTTCTACTCCTTGCCTCTGTTCTACTCCTTGCCTCACCCCCTTTCTTCTTGACTACTTTTAACTTCAGTATATCCTGACTATTGAGTGTATGTTTAGACTCTTGTGTACACCAACATTGGTTCATGCCCTAGTGACATTCTCTACACAGACCAGGTAATAGTGAGTTTTCATCCAGGTGTAGGCTCATCAATTTACTTTTGTACTTAGCATGTAGGTCACCTGTTGCTAGGGACACAAAGCATACAACTTAGCCATCTTTTTGAAACTTTGCCAGACTATTCCCACCCTGTAGCTCACTGAGCCAGTGTACTGTTAACACCCCAGGACATCAGTTGACACATTGCAGTCATTTAGTCATACATGTCTTATTCAGTGTTAGCTTTTAACAAGCTGACACTAATATCAACAACTTGGCTCTGACTGACTGTCCCATGTGGGGTGAACATGACCTTGACAGTGTCAATCAATAGCTGCCCATTTAGCTTTCAAAGATGTCTGCCTCTTGCTGAGGAAATCTTGAGGTTTAAATGAAATGAATGAAAAAAAACAATGATAACAAGTGATTATGATTATATATATTAAATTAATAATCAATGATAATATTAAAATCATAAATGATTGCTTTTATACATAAAATAAAAGCAAATAAACTTCATCTTAAAAATAAAACAACTTTCATTAGATATCCTTCATGTGATGTAGATATTACAACCTCATGTGATGTAGATATTACAAACTAGTTGTGACTTAATAGTAACTAAGTTTTATTTGTTTATTTCCAGGAACTTAAAGATGATGTCTGCTTGGTCATGGAGGTAATATACTTTATTGTCTATCTTATCTCTGTACATTATGTACTGACACTTAAAAGCCCCATGATGGCAAGAGGCCAGAATGGTTTTATGTTGTGGGTTTTTTTTTAATAATTTTTCCCTGGCTAGGACAATTCTACCAAGGCTGTTGGTTGGCTGTGGATGCCATCTTTCTTTTGAGAGATTGGCAAATATAAAGGAAATGAATAACTTCCAGCACTCTACCATAATATATATCTAGGTAGTAACAAATGGATTTAAACAATAGAACTGATTCACATTCTCTCTGCTCTCTCTCTCTCTCTCCTTTGCTATCAAACTGGTACAGGGCTGGATTTTAAGAAATAAGTTATGGGTCAGTAAAGGCCATCAGGTCAAGCATTTTTGAGAGAAAAAAAAACAGAGGCATTTTATCTATCCAACACTATAGTTGTTTTGTCTTGTTTATGCACAGCCCTAAAATACATTTCTTATCACATTTGAAAATTTTTTGCCTTGACTTAAATTATTTGAGTCTATAACTGATATAGACGACTGAAATTCCTGAGACTATAAAGAGTGAAAATTTGTTATTTGCTACTGATAATAAAAGTAATATGAAGTTTTCTTATTGCAGTGATGTTAGAATTAGCTTTGCAGGTCATAATCTCAACTTAGCTATTGAAAATGACCCTAAAATCTTCATGTGTTAAAGACAGTGTCTGTATGTGTGATTTAAAGGCAGCTTTTCTGTCCAGCTTGAATGAAATATATATATATATTAATCACTTTGCACCAACTTTCAACACTTATTGAGCCTTATTAAAATATTGTCATATTTGATCACGAATTAGTTTGAGATGGTAATTTGGTAGACTAAATTCTTCGACACACCAAGTGGTATCAAAGCACTTAGATAGTGCACAGTTAGTGGACAGTTTTGGTGAATGTAGTCAATCAGTTTAACAGCCTCTTTCCAAAAAGAACAAAGGTGACCCTGAATCATATGATTTACTAGCAGACAGCTAGGTTTGATAGATAGGTTTTAGTCCCATCTCTGTTGACAACATATGCTGGAAGAGGAATACAGAATCACTGTTTTTAGGCTACCCTTGTCTGGCCTTTTCTTCTGGACTTATTGTCTATTTGATTGATTGTTATTCCCCTTTGTTTCCTTAACAGTTGTCATTGTTGATAATAGCAAATTTTTTAAATTTCAGTATTGTAATGGAGGAGATTTGGCAGACTGTCTTCACAGTAAGTAGTTTATACTTAGTTAATGATCAAGTTTATACAGTGATCAATAAGTTTTTATATCCAACTAATACTAAGGATTAATATATATAATGCTATAAATATGAACACAATACTCCTTTTCAACTAGGGAATGGCACTCTCAGTGAGGATACTCTATGCTCCTATGTTAAACAAATTGGTAAGTTTATTATAGCTTTTTTTTTTTTTTTTTTTTTTTTTTTGTCATTTTGTTTTATAAGGATGTAAATGATTGTTTAATTATGAAATCCTTGTAGCAATCCAAAACAATGTTGGGTTTTAAAACGTGTACTTTGTTTATATCTTCAGCCGAAGCAATGAAAGCATTACAACAGAAAGGCATAGTCCATAGAGATCTAAAGCCCCAGAATATATTGTTGTGCTATGATGGACCCAGGTACCCACACCCTTCAGAGATGCTACTTAAAATTGGTAAGTTGGAGATCCATCAGCTTGTTTTTGTAAAATTAAGGTTTTAGTACTCTTTCAGTTAAGCATAAATATTTACAAAACTATATTGTAGTTAAGTATAAATACCTGCAAAATTATATTTCAGTAAAGTTAAGATATTATAGTTTTGTTTTGCAGCTGATTTTGGATTTGCCAGATTTATCATAGGCGCTGAGATGGCCACTACACTTTGTGGTTCACCAATGTACATGGTGAGTTCATTCATTTAGAAAATGAAGTTCTTTACATTTTATTTGCTCCTTCAAATTTATAGAGGATCATAATTAGCATAACATGCAATGTAGACTACTTTTATCAACTGTTTTGTTTTAACAGATTAGTAGTTTTGACTTTGTGGTCTTAACAATAGAAATCCTATAAAATGCTTTTGTTTTTAAACCAAAAAAATGCTTTTGGTATTTTTTAAAATATTTAATTTGAATTTTGTTTAAATCAATTAGTTTATTTAGAAAGTAAAAGAATAGAAAGTTTTGTTTCTGTCTGTTTTTTTAAAAATATTTAAACATAAGTGTGTGCGTGTTTCATTTTAATGGCCTTTACTTGTGTCAGGCCCCAGAGGTTATAATGTCAGTCAAGTACAGTGCTAAGGCAGACCTGTGGAGCATTGGCACTATACTCTATCAGTGTCTGACTGGCAGGGCCCCATTCCAGGCACAGAACCCACAAGAACTGAAGAAAAAATATGAGAAAAGTCCTGGACTAAAGCCTAAGTAACTTTTAAAACTCTATTATTATTTTTTTTAAAGAAATTTTTTTGGGGTGATTTTTATATTTATTGCACTTACAATTGAACAAATACTATCACCAAGATAAATAAACAATTTAGCAGTGCCATTGAAAGTCTGACAAAAAAAAAAAATTTAACTCAAATTGTTTTAAAACAAGCACTGACAGTCTTAATTATATATTAGTTAAAATGACCTTTTTCACCATAGTAACTGGTTTTGGGTGGGCCTTTTCATGTATATTGGGACTATTTAAAGCACCAAAAAATAATTAACTTATATGGTGATAGTAAATGTTCTTGTTTTGTCTGGTCAGTAATGTTGTTGTAATGTACAGATAAACATGTCCAATAAATGAGTTGATGAAAGTTGCTAATTTTTAATTGACAGAAGGGGGGGGGGGGTAAAAAAATGTAGGCCAATAAATATGTATAATTTTGGAGAATAAATGGAGCTTTTTTACATTTTTACCTATTTTACTAGCCTAATATTACACATAGTTCAATAATTATATTTGATACTTATTGTATTGAATGTTGTTTCAGCACTATCTGCCACAGTTATAACATTGGTGTCTTTTTGTTATGTGTTACAGTATCCCAACCAATACGTCTCCAGAGCTCAGAGATTTGTTGATGAGGATGTTGAAAAGAGATGCTGAAGAGAGAATATCATTTGGTATGGGATATTTGTTTGGTCTGTAGTGATAACACATACATTTGCAATATGAAAACAGTTTTTGAAAACTATCTTTACATGTTGTCATTATTTATTCTCAGAGGAGTTCTTCAGTCATCCATTTTTACAGCTACCAACACTTAAAGGTGAGATCAAGGCTTATCTATCTAGTAATTATCTATTTATAGAATTTAACTTTAAAAGGAAGGACTATTGATTTTTTTGGGGGGAGGATGGAGGGATTATATTGGTAAGTCCATTCTTACCTTGACTGTTGAATTTATTGCAGTGCTTAATCAATAACTTAAGAAAACTTGATATCAATACCTTTGTAAAATGTAATGAATAGCCTGTGAAAGATAATTTCTTTTCTAATTAGTTTTCCTGGTTGTATTATCAGAACAAAAGGGATGGGAAAGGATAGGATTTTGTTGGTACTAATATATATCAGTCATTTAGAGCCAGTCCATGCTACTTGGCTTTTGTCAGAAGTTTTCAAACTCTTACGTATTTGATGCTTAACTAGACCTGAAGAAAGCATGTGCTGTAAGTTGTGCGTGTTTCTTGTCGCTCTCAAGCTAATGTCTTTTTTTTAAAGCTATGTATCACGTTCAGGTAAATCAACATTGTTTAGAACCATTATTTATATCAACATAGAAGCAAAGTTCAAATTAGAAAAAATTTAATGCTGATCGGTTTAAAAAAAAAATCTAATTTATTTTGCTTGGTGCTTTTTTTTTTTTTTTGCATAAGCATTTTAAAATTCTTTCTTGTATTTTGCTAACAGCCATGTCTCCACCTGTGACAGTTCCTAAGCGCAGGTCAAGCTCATCATCAGATAGTTCAACTCCAGGCAAATCTCCTGGGAAATCTCCCTCACCTTCACGCACTAAACGAAGTCCCTCCCCTGCCCAGCCAGTGAAAGTAGCCTCTGTAAGTTAATACACTGACATGCTCTGTGCAGCATTTGGCATTTAAATCTATTACAAATTGATCATCACTGCTTTATTGTTACTGACAACAAAAATGTAACTTATTATAACATCATTGTTGCAGTTGCGTGAGGCTAAAGAGGAAGACATGGTGACCACTTTGACAGAGACTGCTGGCTTTACAAAAGTGGAAAAAGAGGAAATTAAAGCCAGGTCTGGAAGATCTACACCAGATGTGAGTTGCTGTATTTTTTTCACTTAAATAAATTGATCATTTAATTAATTATTTTGTATTTTGCTACTTTAAAAAAAAAAAAACATTGGATACATTATATTATTTCAGGATTTTGTTATGGTGCCAGAAACATTATGCTTAGAGTCTGGTAAGGTTTTTATAGTTTATAACATTTTGAGTATTTCCTTTTTAAATTACACAATGTGATACCATTACATTGATTCAAATGGCACTCAACAATTTTGTGATGCTGTTATACTTGTTAAAGTAATATATTATCAGAAAATTAACTAAGTTATAATCCTTTAACAGATGGAGAGGAAAGTGTACATATAAAAAAAGCCCCTCTAGCAGAAGAAGAGATGGCATCATTTAGGTTTGTAAATCACTTAATTTTTACATATTTTTTTTGCTATATGTATATATATATGAAGTAGCTTTTTTCCAAAAAGTTAACAATTTGAAATTAAAAGTTTTTTTAAAGCTGATAATTTTAGGAAAAAAGTTCTTATAAAAAAGTTCGCTTGTTGCAGTGGTTCCCCCCAGCGCTCACCGAAAGCTATCAGAATCCAGTCAAACAATGCAGTGGCTTTCAACAAGGACAAGGAGAACATCCCCACACCCAGCAGTCCCAGCCGGCCAGTCACGCTGTCAATGGCCACTGCCATCCAGCAATCAGAACCAATCACAGTGCCCTCTGAAATGAAGAGCGCCAGTGGGTGCTACATAGGGGACAGTTCTTCCAGCATTAAGTCTAAAGCCAAGTCTCCAGACATCAGAATGGTAATCTACATGACTCCATTATATTTATTTTATTTTATATATGATCTAGCACATCATTACAGTGTAATAAATCTGTGAATTTGGACTAAATAAAAAAATAAGAAAAAAAAATAGCCTTTCTGTCACAAGATAAAAAAAAGAGATAGCCCTGAGAAAAATCACTTAATTAAATTATAAACATGACTTTTAAATCAGTCATCAGCCACGGGGTACATGGTATCTAAATCAGAATGTATTTTTTTACATCTATGTTCAATTATGACAGTAAATGTTTTTTAAATTAAAATTCAACTCAATGATTGTTTTTCTTAGGCTAGAATTTAAAAAAAAAATGCTTAGAAAAGCTGTTTTAATGCATTACTTCTAATATGAATTTAGCATATAAAGTAATATTTTCTTTATACAAATATTAGTAAATCTTTTTTAGTCTATTGGCCTAAAAAAGTTATCTTTTCTTAGTGGTTTCAAATTGCCATTTCTTGTTCATCCTGTCTCATTAACAACAGATGAAATTGGTTTAGTGAGACTTTTAACGCAATGAAATATTGTCCACAGGAAAGTGATAGTCAAGAAATGGCGGTTGTGAGAAGGAGCTTAGAGAACAGACTGTCTGCTGTAGATGCTGTAGATGCTGGTTCATTTTCTCCTCCATCTGGTAGAGTTTTTTAAAATTATTTCTACAGTCAAATCATCTTATAAAAAATTAAATTAAGAGCTTAGTTATTAGATGGAATTTTTTTTTACTATAATGTCATTAGCAGCAGTCCAGTTTTATTAATTTGATTTGTGAAAGAAATAGAATAAGCCCTTATGAAGTTTGATTCACTTAGATTTAACTGTATCATGCATTTACTTGCCCTGGGTGTGGCAAAAGATGTAGGTCACAACTGGGGATGCGTAGTCACAGGAAATACTGCATTCCTCATTAACCTTCGGACTCGAATACAAGCCTAATTATTACTATCTTAAGAAACTTAATTTTTTCCCTTATGTGAGCTATGTAGAATTTGTTTTTACTTGTCTTTTTAGTGCAAGAAAACAAATGTTGTTTTTTTTACTTTTATGAATATTAAATACAACACTTTCAACAAGCATTGTCAATTCCCCAAAAAACTTAACTATTTTTCCTATGTTATCTTTTTTTCCTACAGTTCAGTTCTGTGTAGGGACACCTCCCAACAGCTCTGGCCCCTCCTGGAAAAGGTCCAGTATTGTAACACCTCCACCCAACTTACCAGGCTCACCTCACAGGAGATCATGTAAGTAGTAACTTACTGAAATCATTCGTCCATGCCCAAACTATAGGTGAAAAATTTTGTAATGTAAACAACCACTAGCTGCTAGTTTTTAATGGTACAATCCTGCTTTTGAAACCTTGCAATTTTATTAAACTAAAAATGTTTATATGATAAGTTTTAAAAAAAAAAGTATGTCATATAAAATTCCAAAGAAGCGGGCTACATTCTAACAAATGCACTGAACCAGTCAGTTAGTCATTATATATGTATAAAACTAATTGTGAGTCTATACTGTAATGTGAAATCTTATTTTATTTTTGGAATATTCAATTATAATAGATTATATCTTAATATGAATCTAGAGTACAATTAAAATAAAATCATGTTTATGAAAAGATTTCTGTACATTTTAAAGGATTGCTTTTTTTTGTCTTGCATTTTTTACCCACTTACATCTCATGGCTTATAGCACAAATGTTTTTTTAAATCATAAATCCCTGTTGCATTTGAAAAGGTTTGTTTACACAATGTTTGTTTCTACATTTCTTTCACAGCTTTGAATTCTCCCCACTTCTCCCCTCTACAGCTGTCTAATCCCTCATCCTCCTCTGTTTTTGGATCTCACCCTGGCTCTCTACCCATCATATTGGGCTCTCCAAGCAAACTGCCTGCTATGTTAGGCTCCCCAAACAAAATGCCAGCCATGTTTCACCTTGGCTCCCCCCATGATAACTCCCCGGAGCCCATCCATGCACCTTTTGCAGCCGCTGCATCCACAACATACCACCCTGCTTATCACACCTCCAGCACTGTACCTGACAACCTGGTGGCTATGGTGCGACAGAGAGATGGTATGTGTATTTGATGAGCTAGTTGTCTGAGTGCTTTGTTTCTCTTGTTAGCATGTCATTGTGTTGTTCTTTCATTGCTTTTGTATAGTGCAACTTTCATGCTTACAGCATGCTCAGTGCACTATGGTCCAATCTTTGTAGTGGGTGGAGGGGTATTTCTGGGATGTTGTTGATGTTATTGAAGGTGTTCAGCAAACACAGCTTAATTTGGGATTGGAATTTATTTACTCATTTAGGGTATCAAAACTTTTTAATTTTTTTTTATTAATTGTAAATTATTCTAAAGACATAAATTTGATATTTTAATCTTATTCATTTTTAGAAAATCATATAAAGAATAAACTTTATAACCCACATACTAGATTATTTATATTTATAAGTTGCTATAGATAATATTTTAAGAAATACAAATCACGTTATGACCACAATTCTCTGTCGCCAGCTCTAGGTGAACTTCAGCCAATGGAGTACCACAGAGTTAGCACTGACTCAAATCTACTCTGTCAACAGATGCACAATCAAAACATGCAAGGTCTGGACTAGTTTGTGTCTTGTTTAATATTGTTATTTATACAATAGACATTTTTCATTTATTGCTGATCTATTTAATTAAAGGTCACTTGGTGGTTTCATTTCACAAACAAAATTTTTAAAATATTATCCACCTTAAAAACATTGTTTTCCTAACAAAAAAAAAAAGGATTACATATAATATTAAAATGTTGGAATCATACTGTGGGATCAGAAGCATCACTTTATCCAACAGCCAAAGATTACAGTCATCTTTGTGTTCATCAACCAACCAGATCTTGTCACAAAGTAGTGTTGACTATGAAACCCATAAACATATATTCAATGTATCAATCCAACTTCATAACCCTTTTCATTGGACAATGAGTCAATCTGATGAGTAAGAATTATTTCTGGTCTGAGTCTCAACACTTAGATATATATATAGTCCAAGTCCTCTAATTTAAGCAACAACTTTTTGTGCTAACATCTACCTTTTTTTTTTTTGTGTTCAACAATTTGAGCCCTGATGTTTTGGTACCTAGTTTTGGAGGGGAATTAGGTGATGATTAATTTGTTGTTTATTTTTGTTTTAATGAAAATTTTCTGTACTTGAAGGTTTGATGATTGCATATGGTGGAAGCAGAGAGAGGCTGACATCTGTGGATGCGGATAAGACCAGGTTTGGTTCCCTAGATCGAGATCACTCTCCTTCGTTTGGAAGAAGAAACAGTGGTCTGGAGATGTCCCCACCCCATCATGTGCTGATGGCAGGCTCACCACCTACAGTTGGAAGCAATCCTCCACCACCTTTGAGATTTGTACCACAGCCACTTTCAGAAGAAACATTGATGGATGTAAGTACTGAAGGAAGATAACTATATAACTATAAGGCAATGACTCTGAATCTGAAGACTTCACCCAGCTGTGATCTACCTTTTTGGGCTTAATTGGATGTAGTTGTCTGCTGAGGAGGGTTTACTCATTTTGTCATTTGCACTTTTTAATTGTAACTTTTGTTTGGGACTCAAATAGTTCTCTCCAATTCTGCCTTTTAGAAGCCATTTGCTGCTAGTTGGTCTACATTATATCATTTATATAAGTAAAAAACTCACATCTCCTGTAGAATTCAAATGTAAAGCTATTGGCAGCTTAATCCCTTGATCACCCCATCAAAGTTGTTTGATCAAATGTGTACTGTTAAAATTTAAATCATAATTTAAAAAATCACTTTGTGGATTCTCTCATTTTTAACAGGACAACCATAATGAAACATTAGGAAAGTTATCATTTGTTCTTGACCTTGTGGAATGTATCCTTGATCTTGCAAGAAGTTTAGGAAGTGCTTTCCGAAGCATAGATCCTGGAGAGACAAAGAAGGTTTGTCTAGTTTTTAGCTTTTGTTTCATGTTTTTTTTTTATGTTCATCTGATGTTGACTTAACACTGTGTACAAAAATTTAACTGACATCTTTTTTTTATTATTTCAAGGTGGAGCAGCTGTCTCCTGAACATTACAGCCAGTACAGGTCTTCACAGAGGAGTCTGGAACAGTTGGTGCTGTATGCCAGGTCATGTCACTTGCTAAACTCTGCCCTCCATATGGCCAGAGATGAAAT
This sequence comes from Biomphalaria sudanica, assembly GCA_036873155.1. Lineage (NCBI taxonomy): Eukaryota > Metazoa > Mollusca > Gastropoda > Planorbidae > Biomphalaria > Biomphalaria sudanica. The sequence goes on along the minus strand of JAZGLO010006654.1, from coordinate 1,396,582 downwards.
CAGGAACAACAGACTGCAACAATCCACCAGTTTACGTAATGGTAAGCAAGCAGAGAATTATATAAATAATATATAAATAGATATATAGATTTGATTTCCATCCTTCTATATGTACAGACAAAAAAGACTGAATTTTTGTTTGTCATATCTGAAACATTAAACATTTTGGAGTAGGGTTTTCCTTTAGACTATTGTATTTGCTGATAAGAAATAAAGCAGAGATTTAAAAATAGTAAAGCGTTATTTATTAGAAAATTATCAAACTACTTTTATGAATTTTATTTTGTTTGGGGGTATCTAGGAGAAGATTTCAGTGCTGCCGGTTTTCAAACTTGAGCCTTCTTAACTATTCCTCTCCTAATTGACGATGCAATCGTTGAGTTGGCCTCATTAAATTAATTTTTGGTTTATAAACTCTAATCTGTGTTAAATAAAAGAGCATGCAATACCTTTTAATTTTATATCTAATCAAGTCTGAAAAGTTAAATCATAACTAGGAAGTGAACTACAAATGAGCAAAATGTAAAAGTCCGTCTGGTCATGGAAATAATTACAGAGAGAAGAAGTTAAGAGGTTTATGTGACATCCTACAATTGGCACAAATTCTAATTATTATTTTGGATTTTTTTTGTCCATTTCTTAAATTGTTCCTAATTTGATTTATATTTTTAAAACCAAGTACATTAAAAAAAAAAAGTCTCAGAAATTATATTTTTTTGTATGCTTAGGTATGCTGGTAATCATTGCTCTAAACTGTTTGTTGAAAAATTCTGTAATGTTTGTCTCTGAATGACTTGTCTGAGATGAACCCAACTCTAGTACTACCACTTAACAATCTATAGTGTTCAATCTCTGAATCACTTTTTGATGTGTTGCTGTTGTTGTAGTGCTGGGTGAGATGAACACCTACTACCATCACGTGGTGGACAAGTGTAAGACTATCCACAAAGAGTTCACACAGAACTGCAAGACTCCACTCACACAGAAGCTGGTCATGGCTACTGCTGATAAACTCATTTACAACCAAGCAATACACATGGTGAGATATATATATGTGATGTTTTCTAAGTGTATGGCAGCTGACCCCATCAAAATCTTTGTAACAAGTGTACATTTAAATACTTGTCACCTCTTTCTATATTTGTACTTTTTGCTCACTTTGACATTTTCTCCTATTTAATATAACTTCACAATAGTGAAAGAATAAAAATGATATGACTTGGCATAAAATTTGAAGATGCGACAAATAATCATAAAAACAATAACTAAAGAGTATAATGAATAGATAACAGACTGAAAATTGGTTAATAAACAGTTGAAATGATACATCAGGCTGTGAGTATAGAGAAACAGGAATAAAAATAAAATTTTCATTCTGCTTTGTTCTCTCTTATTGCACAGTCAATTGGTTTTGTTGCTCTCAACAGCTAGTTTAACTAAACCAATGTATGCTTAAAATATTTTTTTTTTTTAAATAACTTTAAATGAACTTTTAAATGAGGTTGAATATGTCTATTTATAAAAATACATAGTTCAATTTGAATCGAGATATAGATCTAGTAACAAATAAAAATAAATGTTAAAAATGTAACAAAATCACTCACAACAAAAGCATGTCTTTACTGTCTCACATCTCTTGAAAACACACTCAACTATCACACAAATGACTATTCTCAAAATTCATTATGACAGACCAGCTCATGGTTTCATCAGAAATCCTCCAGTCTAACCAACCAATCCCTTAGATCATTGCCTTGGAAACACATACATGCACTTCATAACCTTCTCATTTAGTACTACTCAACATTTCATTAAGACTTGTCTGCAAAGCAGGAATTGTTTATTTTTCAAGTGACTGTTTCAACTCCACTTCACAGTGCCAGACAGCTGCTCTAGATGAATGCTCCAAGAACTCTTCACCTGAAAACGTTGCTGAGGTAGTGCGTCGCTACCAGGTGGCTCAGATATTGCTTCACAGCTTAGCACAAACAGCCCGCAATGAAAATGACAAACACATGCTTGTTAAATGTAGGTCTCAGATAAAAAATTGAGCTTATGATAGGCATAAAAAAGAAACTAAGCCAGAAAATTGAAAAAAAAAAACTTAAAAAAAAAAAAAAAAAAGCTTATATAAATTGTAGTTGTATTAATTAGTTTGGATCGGTCATGTGCAGGTAATTAAATTTGTAATAAATCTAGACTAAAATAATAAATTTGTGCAATTACAAATATTTTTTACAGATGTTTTTGTTTAGCGCAATTGAATGCTATTGGCTTTCTCACTACGCTATGAATCTAATTGGGAGGGGGGAGGGAGAAAGAAGGGGGGTATCTGGGTGAATGTTACACAGATGGCTTTTAAATGCATTTGTTTAAAAAAAAAAGTTGAACAACCCAAATTTAAATTCAAGGGCTCAAGCCATCACACACTAACCACTGTGACAGAAAAGTGCTTATAAAAATAGGTTTTATAATTATCTTTAAGTGGCAACCTATTTCTATGTACAAGGAGACATTTAACCTATACCACCACATCAGTCAAGTAGAATTTATTTCTCCGTGTTCAATATTAAACAAAATATTTGACTAATTGACAGAGTGAGTTGATAATAGCTTGGTAAACAAACAATCCAATCTCCCATCAAATAAATAACAAAGGTTGAAGTATAGGAGTGAAGAATGTAATTCAACTTTCACTCCTATTTGAATCGTCATCTGAAATTTCTAACTTCTATTTTCTTTTCCATCTATTTAGATCGCAAGTCTGTTGAGAGCCGGTTGTCCATTTTGACATCAGATGGTCTCTATTTTGATCGCCATCATCAACACATGAGTGTTGACAACCAGAGATATCAGCTGCAGTCATAGCCTTATCAGCATGACTTGATGACTTGGCACAACCAGGGCATCCTGCGTCAGATGGAATGACTCAGTCTTGCTGGAATACTGCAATACTTGATTAGATGATCACAGATTCTTCCTAAGAACATATCGTCAAATTGTAGTTTTTTCAGCGTGTGGTGTTGTTTTTTTAAGTGAATCTTTTTACTCTTGGATTAGACCATGAAACTTTAAACTACCAAACTTGGGCTGACTGCAAGAAAGGTTTCATTGTACTATGCCATCTCCTCACCTTATTTCAAGAGGCTCTTTCCCTGTTGTGGTATTTGACATTCACTATCAGCAATTGTTTGTAACTTAAGTCAAACCCAGTTCTATTCAAACTCATGGGATAGCTGTGGTTGTATGATTCACTAAACTTTGAGTATCCCAATTCATTGTGTACTCAGATGGGATTTCAATATCAAGAGGTAGAGACCCTACTGAGATTTAAACTACATCTGTATATAGAAAGGCATATCCTTGTGACACATCATGATTTTACTGCACAACAACCAGCATTCAACAGCTGAAGTCAATTTTTTTTTTTAATGTCAACATTAACATTTTGTTAACAACTGCGCAAATTAAATTATTTGAAACAATGTATTCATGTACCATCTACTGGTCATTACAACTGAAACTTATGTGCTGGTCATTGGATGACCACTGGGAAATACTTTTTTCTCTTTTATTGTGCTGTATTATAACTCTTAAATAAAATACTGATGGAACGTTTTATAGATGATTTCATTTCAGTAGCTCTTGTATTCTAAGTCTGGCATTACTTGGGACAGAAATCTGGCAGCTAGCTGATACTATTTTTTTTGTTGTATTTTGTTTTAGTGAAACTTTATTTTGTTGAAGATATCATTGATTATATATAACAAGGGATTATTAAACATTATGATTGTAATAAACCTAATGGTTTAAACTGTCTCTATCACAGAATAATGTTTCATTTATCTTATTCAGAGACATAATTGGTTGTTGAGCATTTGTTTCATTAGATAAATGCTGACTTAAATTAAGATACATTGGAGTGAGTTAGTTGAGAATCACTGAATTCAGTCAATTATTTTTTGAATGAATTAAGAAATTAGGAATCAGAGGTTCATTAAAAAAAAAAATGTGCTTCAAATTACATGTTTTTAAACTTCGTGTTAGGAAGGAGTTTTGATGCTATGAATGTTAGCAAAGAAGTATTTTCAGACATAGAGTGGTCATATACTTGCATTTTATTTAAACCTAGTAACTTTATATACTCTTTGCATAAGATCCACCTGCCCCTTTTTAAATTAGTATATATTCTTTGCATATGTTCAACCTGCCCCCTTTTTAAATTAGTATAAGCATTATATTTTATAATAAAGATGAGGTCAAAATAATTGAGTTTTGAAACCATCGAAGCATTCAGCTTTATTTTTTTTAAAATATATTTGTGTTTCAATATACATTGTACTACTGCCTGACAGTTGCAGAAGTCAGACTTGTTTCCTGCAGTCAAGTGCATCATGAGCTGTTCCTGTTTTCCACAGTTTTTATACTAATGTTTCTTGTAGCTTGTTGTTTTTTAACTTTGTTGGCTGTTGATTTGTTCAGTTCATGACATCTCCAGTTTTTGTGTGTATGTGTGTGATTGAGTCATGTCATCTAAATAATGTCATTCTATTTGTCCTGAAACTTAAGATAGACCCTAATGAAGAAGCGATAAATATAGATCAGCCTCCCACCTCCAGTTCATGTAAATAGAAAGTCTCCCAATCATCTCTGCAGAGCTGCAATCAAAAAGGACAGCATGAAAGCCAATACTATAATAAACAGACTCTGTCAAAACCAAATTGGAACTATTTTTATTTTGGATTTTAATTTAGCTTTAATTACCATTTTTGTTAATAATTTTTACTTGTTTGTGTATTTTGTTTGTATCAACTTTTTATTTCAATGGCTTGCTAATTGTATGACTTGACAGTGTGTCAAACTTTGACGTGTTTCTCTAAACAATTGTAACCATGATTAGAACTATCAGATTTAGCCAAATTCTAAAAGTTTTGTAGATTCTGACCATTATGATTTTTGTATTTCAACTAAATTGTGAAATAATTGCAAAGTAATGACCTTATCAATCCAGATGTGTCAGGAAGTGACAAATATAAAAATTATCTATGAATAGCTTCATAAAGGCTCTCAGAAGACATACTGATCAATGCTTTTTTTTATTTTAAGCATATTTTTTATTTTTGTCAAAACTGTATATATTGATTTTCAATTTTTACCTCTTTTTTTTTTTTTTTTTTTAATCCTTCCCTCATGGTACTGTCTTTGTACATGTAGTTAAATTGTTCATTTTATTTTGAGTGCAATAACAACCATCTTGAATAATGTGATAACCTGTGGGGTTTGATCCTGTAGTGATCTAGAGAATAGCAAGAGGAGTGGACAGATGGATCAAGAGTTCATGAAATGAACTCAAATCAGGGAACTCATTCTCATTATTGTTTTACCACAACATGACATTTTTTTTATAAAACATAATCTTCATCAATTTTCTTAGTGCTGAGCAAAGGTTACCAATACTTGACTCCCACATCTTTCTTGAAGTGGAAATGAAACAAAACATGTATTTATTGGAGAGGTAAAGGCACCCCTTTCAGACAAAGGCTATCTATGGGGTAGATGATGAAAAAGTTCATCTGTTTCTATGCCCAACAGCTTAAGAAGGTGCCATATGGCCAATGCAACAGCTGCCCTTTTTTACTTCCCAAAAGTTGAGTGGACTCAGGGTCATTTTACCACTTGACTGCCCATGCCATAAAGATTAAAATTCTGTCAGATATTTTACTACTGTTCTGTTTAAAGAAGAAAAACCTCTGTTCCTAGCTGCATGGCAATATGTGGAGTCTAAAACCATTTTGAATTCGTTGGTGTCGTTTTTTAAAGCGAGCTTTCAAAAAAAAAATAATTATTTAACAAAGTATTCCTATAGATTTTGTGTGTCTAGTCAGCTGCAATAATGTTTTGATTTTAAAGAATCTCAGAAACTTTGAATGTTATGGATGAAATGTATCATTTGGCAGTTGTCTCTTTTAATTCCCCACAAAGTTATTTTGAACTGTTTCTAATTCATGACTGTAAGTGGATTCTCAAAATGTCCTTAGTTTAACAGTCCATCACTTTCAATCAAATCTGAGCATAATGGGGGGAGCGCTAGTGGCTCTCATCATTTAGCAAGTGTTGTTGTTCTGTCCTGACTTAGAGAAGTCAGATAAACTTCTTATGTAACACTTACATTAGTTCATTACTGCCTCTATGACAAGGTCAATATTCCTTTATCAACTCATTTACTCCTAATGGCTGGGGGGGTTAATCCTAATAGGAGGGATAGACAATTTTTCGGTAATTTTTAAATGTGCATTCAAATGAAATATAATATATCAATATGATACAAGTTCCAATTCCCAGCAAACCAAACTCATATGGTAGATAGAAGACTTTGTTTCCTGACCATTGTTTTCTTCTCCAGTGGTGTGCACTATTGCAAGAAGAGTCCCTGGTGTTGTTTGGTCAAGTAATGTCAACTAGTTCCTTGCATTGACATGTCAACTATTTCCTTGCTTCCTTGCATTGACATGTTATTTTGAAATGGTTTATGAAGTGATGTCATGCAATGCAAATAAGGGTATGGGTAACATACTATTGAATCTTCAAACCCTGTGTAGAGCTATATCTCTGACTGTATAGAATGTCATTCATATTTCCATATCAATCCAACATTTGATTCCATTGTATTATTTGGTCATTGTGATCTTTATTTATGGTGAGACATATGTACCGTTTGTTGGTTCCATGTACATAAGATGAATGAATCAAGGGAGAGAACTTGAAGGTGAGAGAGAATGTTGACAAAGTTTGTCTAGAAAGGGATGCTGTATCAAAAGTACTGACAATGTTTGGTTTGAAGTTCATGTTGAAATATATGAAAAAGACTGTGAAAGATCTTAACATAAACTTGTATTGTACAGTCTACTGCTTTGATGTGTGTGTTCATCCTTTTGTTTTTAATACATTGCTAGATTCTGTGTTGAATTATTGACTTCTATATCATCACTGTCTCTAGTTGTCAGTTATCATTTTATGTGCTACATGTTCACAAGACTGTATCAAGTTACGACAAATTTGTATGTAAATACATTTATTCATAAAACTCTTGTGTTGAACCACTTTATGCATAAACAATTTGTCAGTTAAGAAAACAGTTTTTAAGTACAAGATAGACATTACATACAGTTGACAGATGGTAGGGAAACAAAATTAATATCTTTGAATAAACATGTTCTTTTCTTCAACTTTAAATTTGAAAAATAAACATGGCAAGAATTTTCAGATGTGAAGAGTTTCAATCCTATAGTGTATGTAGACAGTATAACAAGAGATTCTGAAGCAGTTCATGCAGTTTTATGAACACACTGGTAGACTATGTGAAACACGATAAGCTTTTAGAAACCTTCAAACTTAAAACATGGAATGAAGGCTACTCAAACAAACCACCATTTCTACTGCACATTAAATCAAATTAGTTGTATTAGGAGGGATTCAGGAATTTTAGTTTTTATTCTATTTAACACTTATGCTTGGCTTTGGTAGTGAATCACTTGCCTCGAAGTGAAATAAAACAGATTTGTACAAGAAGTTGACATTCAAGGAAAAAGATGAGAACTGTTGAAATAAAATGTCCATTTTTATTCAGTGGTGTTACTCTGTTCATTGCTTCTTAGTTCAATAGCAATATGACTATGTAGTGATCAGAAAAGCATTTATACCCTATACAATATGAATGGACAGTTGAAGTCACCATGCTGGGGTTGTGTTTCGGTATCAGTGAGAGTTTGCAGATTAGTAAATGTAAAGGATACTCAAGACGTTTTATGTATCATTAAGAACAGTCTTCATAGAGACAAACTGTTCAGTCGTTAGCGCCAAATGTGGATCTCTCTTTCTAACCTACATTTATTCACTAGCTGCATTGTATGAAATGAAGCGCTCACTATTGCTCCTATAATATGGTGTCTGTCCGAACAGTTGGCTACACAAACAGGCTATCGAGAGAACTAAACCATTCCATTTTAGTTTTTGTTGACATCTTACGATTTATTACAAATGAATCTAGTTACGACTATATCACATGATTATTGCAGTTTATACGTACAAAAAGACTTGTTTTGTCAGAAGCAAATGTTACTTAATTGTTACCGGCACTTGTTGCTATTTGTTAGTACCGCGAAGTATTACGAGCCCTTCTAGATAGTTGGATAAAGGGCAACAGAGGACCACATGAAAATATTGCAAATACTTCAAGGAAATAAGAGAAACTACGAGTGTTATCATTTGGTCGTGTTTGTAAAGTGACATAACTGCCAGCCTTATCATTTACATTTGATTTCAAGAGTAGAGATGTACGTCATTATTTCGGCGAAGTTAAATAATGGCTCTTACCCCACCTCCACCACTCCTTTACCTGTTGGCAGCAACTGAGTGCTTTATCCCCTCCCCTACACAGAGCAGTAAGAAAACGGTACTGTAAATATTTGGCTTAGTAGCAGATTGAAGACATCAAACGAGAACAATTGTTTTTTAAATCTCCCCATCATCCTGCTAGTGATAGAAGTTGGTTCTTTGCAAGACTCACGATGCTCCACTGTATGGGTTGAATTACTGTATATACCGGTATTTCAGCAGCTATGCACTACTAGGCTAGGCAGATTTACCAGAGCTACATCTATAGAGGTCAGTTTTTCTCTCTCTCTAAATCTGCAAGCTTACAAATATCAGATAACACGAGACTGGCCACCAACATTTTCCAAAACTATAATTAAATTAAAAAAAAAAACGACCTTGTCTCAAGCATAATTTAACCAAACTAATAGAAAAGGGCTGAACTATCATTCTAACTCAATGTCCGATCTTCCAAGTTGTTCTAGGTACTGGTGGCAGAGCGACACTGTTCTGTGGTGATTCTCAGCCCTTTGCGATATGTGTGTTCCTGGGAAAGCATAGGCTTCTGGCAACACAACACACTTCTGCAATGTAGTGATATTGGCGCAGTCTTCGAGAATTCCTTTCACCTGCAGACATAAATTATGTATTTTGTTAACATTATGTACATCAGAAGTGAACAAAAGTATGCAGTAAGTTAACCAAAATCAATTAAATTCAAACACAAAACTGCGTGTCCTGTAGTCAAAGCAATGAGATAGAAATGTAATTGTATTGTTGTTATGGAGTGTGTGTGTGTGTTTCTATGGTGACGGTAGAAAGAAGTTAGCGATTGGTAGGCTAGTGAATGATGTAACATAGGTGGCATTGTCGTCATTTGGTCTTAGGGGTTACGGTTAGGGCATAAAGTGAGACTGAAATGTTGTTTTATTGTAGTGAGTTAGTTTTTGTTAAAAAGATATTAAAGTCTACTGCATTTATTTCATTTGATCACAAATTGATTTTGTCTATATTATAAATAAAGTTCTATTTAGTACTGCTAAAAAAAAAAGGAAATTATTCAAATTCTCGAAGTTTAATTAGTTGAGATATATTACGCCTTCAACGGTTTAGTTGTATACAAGACAACGACCGGCTACAAAAAGTGGATGTTCTGCTAATTGTCGTGTCTCGTTAATAAAAATAAAAGTGTTAAGGTCGCCACAACTCATCAAGATGTTTACATTTTGGTATTCAAGGCCTAAAAAGCTTGAAAATAAGCAGAGATTCTATTTTCTCGAAGCTATTGGAGAAATTACATTTAGGCCAAGTATAATCAAAAGGAGACAATAAGTAAGGTCAATTCATATTTTGTTTCGTGTTGAATTTATGTGACTCTTTTATTCCAATTAATTTTAAGTGTGTGTTCTTACTTTGACTATCGAGTGCCGCGCTTCTTCATTTTGAGATTCCAATTTGGGATATTAAAGAATTCAGTTTCTTAAAATGTATTTGTATTCCTTTATCAGCGATTAAACTTAGTTATTGTGTCCTCGGACCTGTCACCCGAAAGGACACATTGGTATAGCAACACAATACCAGCGTCACTAAGTTTTTAGTTTCCAATTGCTGCTTACGTTCATGGATAAACATACTACATACTGCTACTGATGAATAGTTCAAGACCATCCATGCTGGATATGTCCTTGGGCCATTTCTTCCCCCTATTGATATACTCTCGCATGTTACACTAGAATAGTTTTGTTTAAGCTTTCCTTTTTAAAATTCATCGATAGGTGAATATTTTTTTTTATTCATTTCTACATTACTTCCACTAAAATCAAGTTTAGAAGGAAAAAAGAATATTTTGTTGTTTTCCGATCTTGCTTTTTAAATATTTTATCTGGTGTTAGTTGTATTCTTTTTTTTTTAACTCAAGTGGACATATGTAAAACCAAGGAGGTTATATTTAGATGGAGATGGCGGTTGCTATCAAATGTTCATTATCGGTTGAAGTCAGTGGGCGGAGCCTATTCGCCATATTGGTTTACTCAAAACATTCCACCTGTTTTCATTGCGATACAAGTTTTCTAATTCTCGTAACGACTCAAATTAGCCTCGTATTTTGTCATCATGTTTTTTTTCTAAACTCCTCTAAGGCCCAAGTTCATATCTGGTGGTCTAGATATTCCAATGAATCAATTCAAAGCGCTGTAGAGCATGTAAAGTGATTTATACGATCACCTGATCGAGGCCTACAAAACCGAAATATAATGATTACATCGAAATTAAGCACTATTGTGGGCTGAAAAAAGCACAATAATGATTTGCAAGAGGTTTGTTATATTTTTGATACTTTTTACCGCACTGAAATCTCCACAAAATTGATAAAATTGAAGTGAAAAGAGTACTACTACCTACTACTAATAATAATGTTACAGTAATACTAACTAATCTTTCCCTAATTAAACTCTGGCCTACATCTAAAATGTTTAGTATGTAAAATGTGGGAAGATACATTTTTATACAAACATGAAGACATTATATAAGAACACACTGATAAACCATACTGAATATACAAAGTCAATGAGCTAGTGGGAGATAACTAATTATTTACCACTGAAGAGAATTAGTTTTGTATGCACCTGTCTGCTCACAGCACCTTTTTGCATATGATTCCTAAAAGTGTAATGTTTTGCAGCGTAGTGATACCGCACTTGCAGATATTTCTCTGCTATTGCCTTGATGAGTAAAATTACATGGTTTTCAGTAGGCTCACATTCAAACATGTGCTCAGATAAACCAGTGAAAATTGGCTTATGCAAGTAAGATGATAGCGCAGCTTGAACCAACTGAAAACAAGATACTCCAGACAAAGTCAAAGATGCCTTGGTGACATTCCGTCTGAAAAACTTCTCACACATCACACAAATATCAATAACATCCTGTGACGGAAAGATAAGCCCGCCTTTGCTTTTAAGTTTAATTAATGAGCACATTTTGTTATTGATATTAATGTTAGAAAGAGCAGCAACACATTTTTCACAATGAAGAGAGTTTTTCAATTTCAATACAACAAAACCAGCTATGTATGCTACAATCTGTTCAGAACATGCTGACAACTGTGCCGGATTGGGGATATATGTATAATCATGATTAACAAGAACATTATAATCAGGCTCAATAACACGACTCCTAGAAGCCTTACCTTACTTACATAAATACGTTACAAAAAATAATAGACGCCGCTAAAATGCACTTTTACCAAAATTTATATAAATAATTAAATGGCACTAACAACATTAACTAAACTCTAACTCACTAAAGTTTAGTCTTTAGTGACTAAAAACCAAACTAACCGATGAAGCGATATCCCGTTTTCTGGTCGTCGTTGCGTACAACCGTATGCCGAACAAGAAGGCATTTGTAATGTTTATTTTATTCCTTACACTGTGTTTTTAACGTTTTATAAGATATTGTACAATGTACAGATATTTAAATAATGTCGTGAAATATTGTCGAACAAATTTCTAAAAAAACAACAACAGACTACACGTTTTAATTTGAGTAGACCAAGATGGCTGCGATTTGGCTTCAACCTAGTGACGTCACGCCATCTCCATCTAAATATAACCTCCTTGTGTAAAACTATTTGCACATTCTAAAAATCCGATAACTCTACAAGTAGGCTGCTCTTACCTCATAATGGGGTGGGGGAATGAATGACTGGACACACAGAACCTTGAGTTGGCTACAGTCCATACAGTGCCGGACAATGTAGCGTATGTCCTCAGTGGTCAGCGAACAGAAAGACACGGAGAAGCACGTGATGTATTCCATTCGAATCAACAACGAGGCTATCTGTAAACAGTCAACAGACATCAGATAGGGTTATACAGGCAAGTGAGGATGAAAGAGTAAGCAGATTTAGATGACAGGATCTTGTGGATTGGAATGGGCGAATAGATAATTGAAAATCTTTTTGGATCAACATTGATTATAATTGTCTTGTATAGCTTATCTTATACATTATAGACGATCCTTCTCAGCATTAATTAGAGACGTAAATTCTGCTAAGTCCATGGCTTAATTCCTCGCTGATTTCTGAATTTCATGCTCTAAAAGCACAAGGTAAGAAGGTGCACTTGTATGAATTTGTCCTTGCATATGGAAAAAGAAAATATAGGCCTAACTTTATCTTTGTGTCTTTCTGAGTATTTTTATATTTGTATTTGTAAATAATGGCTTTGTGTCTTATTTTAGCTTGTTGTCTGAGTGAATACAAACATGAAATAGAAACAATAGATAACTATACAATCATACACTCTTCGCTAGCAGAGTGGTTACCGCGTTAGCTTGAGAAGTATTTAACCCACAAATTCGAATTCAGTTCATTTCTTTTTTTTTTTATATAAAAAAAACAACAACATTTAAAAAGCGATCACCCAGATACCCCGTTCTTTCCCCCCTACCCCCTTTCCAACTGGTCCAGACAAGTGATCGGATCAGAACGTAGTGAGAACGTTAAAAGCATGAACTTGCGCTAAATAAAACCAATTGGTAAAAAAAAAAAATTTCTAATCGCACAGATTTTTTTATTGCCAGTCTAGATCTATTACAAATTTAATTACATGACTGATTCCAACTAATTGATACACTTAATGTAAGCATTGTTGTTTTTTTTTAAAGAATTTTTTGTATTTTGCTTCTGTTCTTAAGTGACTCCCAATCTCTACACAGAGGTTGAAAATTTATAGATATCTGAAATGAAAAATTATGTTTACGTTGTGGCAAAGAAGGATTACAAGCTTTTATTCAAATTCATGTTTCAAGTCAATACATCAGCCTACATGGTAGATAGGATTAGTTATCTGTTGCCACATCATTGTAGTATGTACATTCCCAACAACACTAGCACGTAGGCCTATGAGGATTTGATCTTAAGCCCTTCAAGTGCACCAGTCAAAAAGTTAATCGATCGCCAATCACATCACCATTTATAACGTGATGAGAATACATTTTTAAAAAAAAACTGTATTACATTTTAACTTGATTACATATTGCTTTAACTCAACTCACCAGGGATGATAAAGAGGTAAGGTTATTTCTGCTTAGGTTCAATTCCCTGAGCGTCGACACCCCAGACCACCCTAAAAGGGCGCCAATATCCGATGGCGTGAGTCTACAATCTCTGAGGTTTAAATAGGTCAGACCCCGTGAAAAGGAAGCAAAGAAAGTGTCCAGCGAATCCCTCAATGTACAGGAGGCCAAATTCAACTGTGGACAAAAAAGAAAATATTGTATAGAACTAGCAATGTTGTTTTTTTTAAGTGACTACAGTTCTGGATGCAACGTAAACAAAACCTCAAAGCCAAAACGTTCTTAAAATGTAGACATTACATTTCGCAATTGGGTTTTATAGTGAACACACACACACACACGCATATATATATATATGTAAAAAAATATATAAAAACAAATAAAGGTTAAGAATGCCATGAAGCCAGCACAGCGACCAACCGTTTTAACCATAAGTATCTCATAGCGGCTTGGTTGTATTCAGAATTTTTGTTAACAAATATCTTTTTTTCCCCCGTATAGTCTATATTACAATATATTATAGAAATGTGAGACGAAAGTGTTCACATTGTGACAATCAGGAATCAATTCGTCAAAACCTTTAATTTTTTTTTTCAAAGTTTTTTTTTTATTTACTAGAAACCTTAAAGCCCGTTCACCCCACAGGAACTTAATAAAGAAACTTATTGTTAAGCAACTAAGAGAAGCTCACTTTAAAACCACAAGCTTTTTTTTCTTATAGAGATCCTTGGTCTACATGTTATAACACATGACTCATTCAAATATCAGCAGCCACACACTCTCACAGGGAGGTGCAGTGGCTGAGTAGTTCAGAACCTGAGGTCCTGGATTCGAATCTCGGTGAAGACTGTGATTTTGATTATGGGTACCTGACAACTGACTATAGTTGGGTAAAGTAAAGGCGGTTGATTGTTGTGCTGGCCACATGACATCCTGTTCGTTAACCGTTGGCCATAGAAATAGATGACCTTAACATCATCTGCCCCATAGATCGCAAGGTCTGAAAGGGAAACTTTACTTAACTTACAGACTCACACATCATGCTATCAGAAACTCTATTAGTCCAGCCAATCTGCATGTCAACACTGCTACAATCGCACACCATCTTTTACAAGTCGCTAAGGTCAAGCCGTAGACAGTGGATACACACACGTGTATTTTTATCTTCAATACTGTTATACTGAGATTAAATAACACAATCGATCCTCTGGCATTCAAATTTTAAGTCCCAAGTTATCGTCTTATCTTATAAATTCCCAAACCATCTTATCATATTTTGACATACTGACACTAAAATTGGACATCATGATGACATGGCCTACCTTTTTTAGTTGACTAGACTGTTCAACACTGTGCTCAACTGTGACATGGCCTACCTTTTTTTAAGTTGACTAGACTGTTCAACACTGTGCTCAACTGTGACATGGCCTACCTTTTTTTAAATTGACTAGACTGTTCAACACTGTGCTCAACTGTGACATGGCCTACCTTTTTTAAGTTGACTAGACTGTTCAACACTGTGCTCAACTGTGACATGGCGCTAGGCAACAACGGCACGTGAACTGTATTGGGCATGGACAAACACTGCAACTCTGAGAGATAGGACAGGCCCTCTAGAATATTCTCCCATCTGGATGGCTCAGAGCAGACGTCGGAGTCTTCGATCTCCAGGTGAGTTAGATACTAGAACAGGACAAATAACAGTGTAGAAGTGGACCAGTATTATTGTTCCGTCCAGAACCACACGCGATAAGTGAACTAGGAACGTTATGTACTTATTTTATGCACTATTTGAAGCATTTATAAACCATCCCCACATTTATAACAAAGCTTATATCAACTCACTCTGTCCGTCTGTTTGTTTGTCTGGTAAAAAGCTTGTACAAGTTATTTCTCCCAAACCTAATCTCTAATCAAGCTGAAATTTTGCACAACTATTTCATTACCTGTCAACACAAGAATAAGTTAACCAATTAAATAATTAACTATTAGTAATTAATTATTAAAAGTTGGGGTTTTTTACCAGACAGACAGGGTTAGTTAAAACAGGGTGATTTGAAATAAGCTTTGTAAAAAATAGTTACATGACTGATTCAAATTAATTGATACAACTAAGTTTAATATAAGCCGAATATTTGTTTACAAAACTATTTTTACAAAGCTTATTTCAACTCACTCTATCTGTTTGTCTGTCTGGCAAAATCTTGAACATGTTTCTTTTCCCATTCACCATTCTCGGATCAAGTTAAAACTTTGCACAATTATTCATTAGACCTGACATCACATGAATCTATAAAAAAAATAAATAAATTAGTTAATAGGAGGTTGGTAATTAATTATTTTGTTTGATTTCGAAATAACGGGAATCAATGCTACTTAATGAGAGATGTTGATATATATATATATATGGATTTAGTCCCCTTATTACGTTTTGACACGTTTTTTCTCCCACTTTCCATTCTCGGATCACGTTGAAATTTGCCTAATTATTTTTAGTCGATAACAATACACGAATCAATCCAAAAATTAACTTATTAGTTAATCATTTTGTCCTAATTAATTAATTCTGTTATATATAACAGAAAGGGAAACCGCGAAGTAGAGTAGCGAATGTTGAGGGTTCTAACCCCATTCTGGACTTTTTTAAAAATGACGATCAGATCCGATCCCAACAAATCCGATCATTCGGGTTTACCTGATGCTTGTATTGGGCATGGACAAACACTACCACTCTGAGAGATAGGACAGGCCCTCTAGAATATTCTCCCATCTGGATGGCTTAGTGCAGACGTCGGAATCCTCAATGATGAGTTAGATTGTTTTTTGTTCAGTTAAAAGGGGGGTGTTACGGTCGTAGCGCAGCACGGTGTGCATGAATAAAGGTGCGAATTGGTGTAATGAATGGAAGGGATGTTTAAAAGGGGAAGCCGGGAGAAATGGACAGGAAGAGAAATGAAATGTTCGTATTTACATAACTTGGTTGTAATATTAAAGTATTTATAGAGTAATAACCTGAGAGTGTATTATTATTTCGAAGAGTCTTGAGAAACGTGCGCACAAAGAAAATAGGTCCAGCGCACTAATACAACGCTTTCAAACTGTAAGCTAGTAGATCTAGCTCTGGCAGCAGAATTTACTGAAACAGACTGTTAGGCCATAGAAGGACGATCTGATTGTGACTTGTTTTCAGTATGACGTATGGACCTTTTTTTTTTTTTTACTTTTACCTATCTCTTAGTCTGTTGTACCGTTGGGGCACCATGCAAGATTTGTCGACCTTCTTTTTCCATCCCTCTGTCTTTTGCCTTAGTTAGAACCTCTTTCAATGTCAGGCCCGTACAGTCTTTTATGTTGTCTTCCCATCGCTTTCTCTGTCTGCCTCTTCTTCTTCTTCCTGGTACTGTTCTCTAAAGGGCAACATCCTCTTCTAAACTGAGATATTGAGTCCCAGTGACCCACATCATTGTCTCCTGCAGCCACTATTCGGCGATCCTAACGGACGTAAAGACAGTAATCACGACCTACTAGGACCAATTTCACGTCTTCAGCAGACCTATAAGTACCCAACTAGGACTAAATCAGAAGGTCAGCTAGAGTAAATGGTTAGCTTACACACGTAACTCACTCTGGGGTCTAAAACTTTATTTAGCAAAGACACTGGCAGACAGACATCCGGAAGTACTTCTAGCCACGCTCTCTGGCAGACGTACCGGAAAGGGGAGGAGCCTTGCAGAGCCAAGCCAATGGGCACATCGTCTATTGTTAACTTGCAGTCTAAAGCTATGGTTACAGGCCCTGAAAAAAAATACCAGTAGTGTTTCTGGAGATGTTAGTAGATTTTTAATAATAGTAGTAGTAATGATGATAAGTAATAGTGATACTACATAATAATGATGATAAGTAGATAAGACATAGAACAGCAGATACTACTCAGTATAGAAGGACTTTTTATGGTCCGACAGTTACGCTGGACAGGGCACGTATCCCGTATGGGGGACGAACGTATGATCTGAAAGGTGGTCGACGTAACAGAGATGCCCCACGGAAACGCTTTAAAGACCAGCTTAGGCCCCAACTTGCTTTAACTGACATATAAGAGAGCACATGGAAGCACATGCGACTTCAGAACGAGACAGCCGCGGGATAGACATTTGAGACCGAAAGAAAATACGCTTCCCAGGACAGAAGAAGACGGCGAAAAGAAAATCTTAATCGACCACCGGCGGACAATTGTTATGCTTGCGCTGGATGTAGCAAAATAAATAGGTCACAGCTGGGGCTGCGTAGCCCCGATATATACTGCATTTCTCATTAATCTTCGGACTCGAAGACAAGCCTTATTATTATTAGTAGAAGTAGCAGCTGACTGAGGCGCTATTAGACTTTCGCTTAATTCACTTTGCTTCTAAATATATTAAAAGATGTCTAAACAAACTCGTTTGATCTATATATGTGTTGTAAAAAGAAAGTAAGCAGGCAATGGGAAAATTCGTATGAAATGAAAGAAATCTCCATTTATAAATTTCATTTTAATCAATTATTTAGTTTTTGGCTTGTGTTGTGAGAGGAGACGTTTGCACAAAGTGAGAGACTAAGTTTGAATGACGTCACAACTCAATGCATTTATTTAAAAAAAAATCTTTAACGGTGACAGAGGTGCCTCTAAACCAGGGGTTCTCAACCTGTAGGTCGCGACCCCTTTGGGAGGTCGATGGACGATTTGCCAGGGGTCGCCTAAGACCATCGAAAAAAATGAATTGCTTTTGTCTGTTCTTCTATTGCCGTGTGTGTGTGTGAGGGTGGGGGGTCGCGGCAGAGTGAGGGATCGTAAAAAGGGGTCGCCGAACCTAAAAGGTTGAGAACCGCTGCTCTAAACTCTAACAATTTAAACTTTTACCATAAGAAAAAAAGTTATGCTGGGCAGAGTTTAGTAATCTCGTTTAACATCCTAATTATATTTTGCATGCATGTAAATCCAATTATGGGACAGTTTTCATTTGGGATACGACAGTGAACTGATAGATATGTGCTAGAGTTTCACTACAAGTCTATTATTCCAGACTTACCAAACATGTGTCCATGGCAGACGAGCAGGTCAATATTGGCATAAATGCAAGAGATTCTGTTCAAATATCTTTGCACTTTGTCTTTACTGATGGCTGAAACAAGACTTCATGGAGAATAAGGTTGGAGATACAATAGCTGAACATTCTGTTTTGTCACATTGTAAATGTGCTTTTTTTTTTTTTTAAATGTTGAAAAAAGGGAAATAGATCTTAAAGTATTGGGATTTATGACTGTAAATGTGCGAGCAATTAATTTTGTTTGGCATAGAAAAAGGAAAACAAGTTTACAGTATTGAGACGTATAACTGTCAAATTGCAGTTCCGTGCCTTATAAACGCTTTGTTCTTTTTTTGTTTTAAAGTCTATTTTTAAAATCTTTTGCTCGTTTCCTCATCACTTCAAGAGCACTGTGACCTGGGTGTTTACATGTCAATCTAACCTCTCTTCGTTTTACAGCCAACATTCTTTTAAGAACTAATGGGGCGAGGACGCGAGGTGGCTCAGTGGTTAAGCGCTTTCAAGTTCGAATCCCACTGAAGATAAGAATGTCCCAAGACGCCCCTGAATCTCCCCAACTGTTAATCGGGCGAAGTTTGGGTGGTTGGTTATTGTGCTGGCCACCCGAAAACCTCTTACGGCTTCAGCTATGAGCTTTTTATCAACTGCCCCTAGGATCAGAGTCCACCCGACTCTAATGGGTGATTGACTTAAGTTGGGGAAAGTAAAGGCGGTTGGACGTTGTGCTGGCCACATGACACCCTGCTTGTTAACTGTTGGCAAAAGAAACAGATGACCCTTAACAAGGTCTGAAAGGGGAATTCAGATAGGCCTGAAAGGCATACGTTTCAATAATTCTTGGTACAAGAAAACTAAAATATCTAGTACTGATTAAATATGTGGTGATTCAGTAGCAGTACATAGACATGTTTTTTTTTCTACAAAGCTTATATCAAATTTGTCTGTCTGTCTGGGAAAAAATTTGTACACGTTATTTCTCCCACATACAATCTCGGATTAAACTAAATTTTTTCTAAATTATTTCTTTTAACTGACAACACAAGAATCAATAAATAAAATCGTACTTGTCAGATGTGGTGATATAAGCTGCATTAGCCCCTTTGAGGACTCCTGAATCCTTAGTGTCAACGAGTAAGTAACCAGTCACCAAGATAGCCCCCCCCCCCCATTTCAGCCATCCCCTTTACCAACTGGTCCAGACCAGTGATAGGATCAAACCGCAATGAAAAAGCTTAAAGCTTAAAAAAATATATTTAAAAATTGGTAAAACTATTTCTAATCGCACAGATTTATTATGTCTCAGTTGATCGTGACTATAATGACTTGACCGATGCAAGCTAATTGCTACAATTACACCTACTATAAGCTTTGGTGTTGTTCTTGTATTTAAAGGTATATTTTTTGTAAAAAGTTTTTCTTCTTTCCATCGTGAAATTTTCATTTTTTAAAAACTTTTATAGTGCTGTTTTTTTTCTCCGAGACCGGGTGAAGAATGCCGGACTCATAGATGAAAGTGTTTTTTTTTTAAATAGCCCTGGGGGCAGTTTCACCGTTCATACAAATACTTGACTTCGCTAAGAAAATGACCAAATAAGTTTGAATTCTATTTTCTTTACGCCATTTTAAGTTTCAGACGTTAATTCACGAATAAAGATTAGTGCGTCCTAGTGCAAACCTCCTGCAGCACGACAGAGCATGACAGCGGGCGGGGTTTGAACTTGGGGCCAAAGCAGCGATGCGCATTCCACACAGCCAAACAAACCTTCATTATTATTTCTTTTTTATTTCACCATGTGCAAATTCAATTCTACAATTTAGAAAGGCAAAGTAAAGGCAATAAACTGAAAAACAGAATTCTGCAAAAAAAAAAGAAAAACCAAAGAATGCTCGAAGACTTGATCATAGGTAGACAACTCTTACTTGTCTGTAGATCTATAGATTTATGTAAGAGTGCTCGTCCTTGAATGTCAGTCGCTGCCTAACAACTATACGCCAGTGTTGCTTAATCATCCAGGTGCTAACAAGCTGTAAATATCATCACTAGTCTCACCTGGGTAGCAGTAATAGTGCAATTTTAGGCTACCAGATTTCAGGTAGACCAACAGGTGTGAAGGAGCTGATTAAGTTACGGGTCAATAGGCGTCCAGTTTGAGACGAACTTTTGTTCTAAATTTCAGGTAAGTCTATGAACGATTGACCTGCACTTGAGAATCAAAACAACACACCCATGCCCTGGGCAACAGCTGAGGATGTGACGTAGTTTAGGAGTTACACAACGAGTGGGATAATCCGGGACTACACAATAGATACCTAACGCTAGCAGGAGGCATAAAGTCAAGGTCATGAAGAAAACAACACATTCAAGTGACAACACTTGCGCACGCGCATTATTTATTTGTTTAGGCCCTTACCATTTTGTTTAGCTACATAATGCTTCACTTAACTTGTAAATCTTCATCTTATTTATTATATACAATATAAGTCTATTGAGTTCAGTAATGGGATGCCACTGTATGTTATGATCAATGTGTTGTGAGTTATGTCTGTGATGTAATGATTCAATGCAGTCAAGATGGCTAAAAACAACTAGATTCCACTCAAAAGTCTTAATTTTAATTAAAAGATTTTATTTGAATTTAAGCTACTGGTAGGGATGAACTTGGAAGCCTCCAAAGTGTTTTAAACTAAATCGTTACTTACTTTTTTTTAAAGCTGTCTTTCATTTTGGAAAGGGAGAACAAAAAACAAAAAATAGAAAGGGTGACAGAAAGATGGTTTCCAAAAACAAAAAAATAGAAAGGGTGACAGAAAGATGGTTTCCAAAAAAAAAAAATAGAAAGGGTGACAGAAAGATGGTTTCCAAAAACAAAAAATAGAAAGGGTGACAGAAAGATGGTTTCCAAAAAAAATAAATAGAAAGGGTGACAGAAAGATGGTTTCCAAAAAAAATAAAATAGAAAGGGTGACAGAAAGATGGTTTCCAAAAAAAATAAAATAGAAAGGGTGACAGAAAGATGGTTTCCAAAAACAAAAAAAATAGAAAGGGTGACAGAAAGATGGTTTCCAAAAAAAAAAAAATAGAAAGGGTGACAGAAAGATGGTTTCCAAAAACAAAAAATAGAAAGGGTGACAGAAAGATGGTTTCCAAAAAAAATAAAATAGAAAGGGTGACAGAAAGATGGTTTCCAAAAACAAAAAAAATAGAAAGGGTGACAGAAAGATGGTTTCCAAAAACAAAGAATAGAAAGGGTGACAGAAAGATGGTTTCCAAAAAAAAAAAATAGAAAGGGTGACAGAAAGATGGTTTCCAAAAACAAAAAAATAGAAAGGGTGACAGAAAGATGGTTTCCAAAAAAAAAAAATAGAAAGGGTGACAGAAAGATGGTTTCCAAAAAAACAAAAAATAGAAAGGGTGACAGAAAGATGGTTTCCAAAAAAAAAAAAATAGAAAGGGTGACAGAAAGATGGTTTCCAAAAACAAAAAAAATAGAAAGGGTGACAGAAAGATGGTTTCCAAAAACAAAGAATAGAAAGGGTGACAGAAAGATGGTTTCCAAAAAAAAAAAATAGAAAGGGTGACAGAAAGATGGTTTCCAAAAACAAAAAATAGAAAGGGTGACAGAAAGATGGTTTCCAAAAAAAAAAAATAGAAAGGGTGACAGAAAGATGGTTTCCAAAAACAAAAAAATAGAAAGGGTGACAGAAAGATGGTTTCCAAAAAAAAAAAATAGAAAGGGTGACAGAAAGATGGTTTCCAAAAAAACAAAAAATAGAAAGGGTGACAGAAAGATGGTTTCCAAAAAAAAAAAAAATAGAAAGGGTGACAGAAAGATGGTTTCCAAAAACAAAAAATAGAAAGGGTGACAGAAAGATGGTTTCCCAAAAAAAAATAGAAAGGTAGAAAGGGTGACAGAAAGATGGTTTCCAAAAACAAAAAACAACAAATATTGACTAAACAAATATATGACATAGACATGGGTGTGGTAAATGAGTACTGTATTGCAGACATTTGATTTGTCGACATCACTGGTTCTTTTTTTTTTTTTTTAAAGCAAGAACTCTATAATATGCGCAAGTCCTGCCATAGGTTTCTAAGCAGTCAGTACCATAGGCATCTCGCATAAGCCATCAGTCAATTTCAATAGTTAAAGAGTTACCTTCACTGGCAAAACAACTATTGTTAATCCCATAGGATATTTCTTTTTGTAGCTATAGAGGTCTATAAAAGGTCTATAAAAAGGTCTATATTGAGATCTCATAGCCAGTCTTGTTGCGTTTGGTTCGTATTTCTTTTTGTCAGCTATCACGTTGCCCCCACTTTCCATGCGTGACCACTGCTTACCACAGAGTGTGATCTTTCAAGGTTTTTACTTTTAACACCCTTTGATTACATTCAAAATTAATAACTTATTAATTTTATACTTTTTTAAATAACCAAAAAGTGAAATTATCGAATACAGGTATTAAGTTAATAAAACATAAAACCTGGGTGGGTAGACACGGATCTTGAAAACGGCTCTAACGATTTTCCCAGCAAGGTTCCATTATTTTTTAAATCTTATCTTATCTTATATAATACAGACGTTACTTCAAAAAAGAAGATGATTACGTCCTACTCGTCATGCATTTAGTCATGCATATTAACCAATGACTTAAATTCTGCCAAGTCACTGGTTTTCCTGGCTAGCTCAGACAACCCATTCCATGTCCTAATAGCACTAGGGAAGAAGGAGCATTTGTACAAATTTGTCCTAGCATATGGGACAAGGAATGTGCCTTTATCTTTGTGTCTTTCTGAGTATTTTATTACATTTTGTTTTTGTATTTGAAGATTATGGTTCAGTGTTTTATGTATAATACTTTACTTTTAAGTCATCTCTCCTGAAGGCTTTCTAAATTTAGTGATTTTACTCTAGTCAAATGTGAATATTCGTTTGTTATGATTCTCACTGCTCATTTGTGTCTGTTCCAGTTTCTTAATGTTTTCTTGAGTTGAGGGGTCCCAAACGGAGGATGCATATTCTATTATTGGCCTAACCAAGGTTAAATAACATTTTAGTTTTATGTTCTTATTTGATTTATAAAAATTTCTTTTAATAAACCCTAATGCTTTGTTGGATTTTTTTTATAGTTTCATCAATATGTGGATTCCATGACAGTTTTACATTGATTATAACACCTAGGTATTTTAAGTTTTAAGTCTGTGTTACTGGTTTGCCATGAATAAGATAAGTGGAATTAATTTGTTTTAGTTTTTTTGTTACTCTTAACAACTGACTTTTTTCTGGGTGGAAAGACATGCTCCAATTTGATTCCCATTTCTGTAATTCATCTAGTTCTCTTTGTAAAATATCTGTGTCTTGTGTTGTGTTTATTAGCGGCCCCCGAAAGGAGAAAAGACGCTTAGTTTTGTGCGAAATATCTGTCCGTCTGTCCCGTTTAGATCTCGTAAACTAGAAAAGATATTGAAAATCCGACATCACAATATTTTAGACTATTCAAAGTTCTGATGCAACGGCTATTTTTTTTTGTTCTGAAAGCGAAAAATTTAATTTTTTAAATCAGTTATGCAAGCAGTATCTCTCATTTGTCTTTGATATAATTTCATTTGGATGTTCTTTCTGAAAATATTGAAGCCTGCCTGGATGGACCACTTAGGGGGCCGATGTTAAGTTTGTTTTTCCACACAAACTGTCTTTGTAATCTTGTTGTTTTATGTATTATGCAATCGTCTGCAAATAATCTGACTTTTGTTCCTGAAGTAATACAATTTGGTAAATCATTTTTGTAAATTAAAAATTTTATCTAACATTAGTTATTAGTTATTAAGAGAAAAACAATCGCTCTATACGTTGTATAATGAAGGTAGTGCCTCGTTGTAACTTAATGTTAGGATTTATAGTTCAGAAGAACGAGACAAACCTCTGAGTTTTACAGAGAGGAAATGAAATGTATTGGACAGTTGTTACATAGAGTGCGGTCGTAGTAGACAAAGTTATTTCAGCTCGGTAGAGAGCGGTCGTATGTATTAGACAGTAGATATTTCAGCTCGGTAGAGAGCGGTCGTAGTGGACAAAGTTATTTCAGCTCGGTAGAGAGCGGTCGTATGTATGAGACAGTAGATATTTCAGCTCGGTAGAGAGCGGTCGTAGTGGACAAAGTTATTTCAGCTCGGTAGAGAGCGGTCGTATGTATGAGACAGTAGATATTTCAGCTCGGTAAAGAGCGGTCGTATTGGACAAAGTTATTTCAGCTCTGTAGAGAGCGGTCGTAGTGGACAAAGTTATTTCAGCTCGGTAGAGAGCGGTCAAATGTATTAGACAGTAGATATTTCAGCTCTGTAGAGAGCGGTCAAATGTATTAGACAGTAGATATTTCAGCTGGGTAGAGAGCGGTCAAATGTATTAGACAGTAGATATTTCAGCTCTGTATAGAGCTGTCACATGCATTAGACAGTAGATATTTCAGCTCGGTAGAGAGCGGTCACATGCATTAGACATTAGATATTTCAGCTCGGTAGAGAGAGGTCACATGTATTAGACAGCAGATATTTCAGCTCGGTAGAGAGCGGTCGTATGTATGTAGAAGCGTGGTCGAGAGGTTAAGTGCGATTAAACTTGGCTTGGCTACCTATTAAGGGGGCTCGAGGTTCGATACCCGACTTGGGCAAAGCTGTGTTTATTGAGCGCCTGAAGGCAGAACGGAAAAACCTTCTCCTAGATACCACCACTGGTCCACAACTGAGATTAGACCAAAGCGCTCTGAGCATGCTATAAGCATGAAAGTAGCGCTATATAAAAGCCATAATTTATTTTATTTATTTCAGCTCGGTAGAGAGTGGTCACATGTATTAGACAGTTGATATTTCAGCTCGGTAGAGAGCGGTCGTATGTATATTTGTCAATAATTGTTCATCGGATATTATTTAATTGGACTCAGCGTCACTTAGCACTTAAAGGAAAAACCGTGTTCATATTTGGATTGTATTTTGTAATGAGTTTTTGTGTAGCCAGTGGCATATGTCTGGATCTTCATATACTTTGAATGTTGTGTTTGATGAAACTTCATGCCTACTGTATCGAGTCTTGTGTATTCTCATGGTCATTGTACTGTCCAGTGTTCACGTCTAAGTAGTCTGAACCTCAGATGAGGACCTAGGCACATCACGCGCTTTAGAACTCACGTCACGATCTCAATATATGTCGTGACAATGCTGAATGCCAGATAAACGCATGCCTGCAGCTCTGTTTAAATGTAAAATAACTCAAGACATGAACGTGAAGAGTTGTCTTACCTAATGTTTTCCTTAACAAACTGTGAAGATACCCAGACTGTCTATCTACAGGTCTCATCCAGACTATTGGCAGTCTTAGTAGTTCCCTGCACAGTCGACGATCTGTAATATTGGAATGGATTCAGACATTACACCATTGTTGGAAGTCATAGAATAGTGCTCTTATATTTATGTTTATACCATACTTCTATTCATCTCGTAACTTCGTGCAAACTGGCTGGGTGGAACCTGGACACGGATCTCGAAAACGTATTTTGCTGGGAAAAGAATTACTAGCTCGTTGGCGCACTGAAGAAACGTGTTTGACCGTTATAATTTTTCACACTTTAAAAAAAAAAAGCAATAAATTTAAATTTGGCTAGAGAACGAGAAAACATTTCTCTTGAACGGACTCGACGTCTTCGGGTATTTCCGCATTCAGAAAACATTTGCGCATCCTCTTCTAAAGGCCTATCATTGGAATAGTTTCAAGTCTAGTAGATATATACATTTGCTTAATCACGATTCTTTCTAGTAAAGGGAAAGGGGGACCAGGTAATAAATGGTGAAGATTGACATACCGTGCATAAATCCCGTGAAATTGATGCACTTGAGCCTTGAATGTGGTTTCAGACTGAGTAGACCAATAGATATACTGTCCATTAGAGACATACCATCTTCTCCTTCTGTTGACAAGGTCAGGTAGTCGTTACAGATGATCTCCTCTTTGGGAACCACCTTCTGCCACACCAAAATGATTAGCTTTAAAAAGCTTCTATCAAAGTTTTTATGAATTTTGTCTGGGTTGGATTCACTAAAGAAATACTTAATGTGACACACAAGCAATTACATGAGAATGGCCCATGCAAAAAAAATAGTTTAAACTGTGTATTGCAGCCATGCTTTCGTTAGCTGCTTGTAAACTTTTCATTCTGTTTCTTGGTTCATTTAGAAGACGGAAACACCAGACCGATGGAGGAGACGAACTAGGAAGACCTAGAAGATGATGGATGAACCGAGCTAGTAGAGAGGAGGAGGAGAGCCAATACAGCTGGTGGCGGTGAGCTGTGATGAAACAAGTGACCCAACCGAGCTAGTAGAGAGGAGGAGGAGAGCCAATACAGCTGGTGGCGCTGAGCTGTGATGAAACAAGTGACCCAACCGAGCTAGTAGAGAGGAGGAGGAGAGCCAATACAGCTGGTGGCGGTGAGCTGTGATGAAACAAGTGACCCAACCGAGCTAGTAGAGAGGAGGAGGAGAGCCAATACAGCTGGTGGCGGTGAGCTGTGATGAAACAAGTGACCCAACCGAGCTAGTAGAGAGGAGGAGGAGAGCCAATACAGCTGGTGGCGGTGAGCTGTGATGAAACAAGTGACCCAACCGAGCTAGTAGAGAGGAGGAGGAGAGCCAATACAGCTGGTGGCGCTGAGCTGTGATGAAACAAGTGACCCAACCGAGCTAGTAGAGAGGAGGAGGAGAGCCAATACAGCTGGTGGCGGTGAGCTGTGATGAAACAAGTGACCCAACCGAGCTAGTAGAGAGGAGGAGGAGAGCCAATACAGCTGGTGGCGGTGAGCTGTGATGAAACAAGTGACCCAACCGAGCTAGTAGAGAGGAGGAGGAGAGCCAATACAGCTGGTGGCGGTGAGCTGTGATGAAACAAGTGACCCAACCGAGCTAGTAGAGAGGAGGAGGAGAGCCAATACAGCTGGTGGCGGTGAGCTGTGATGAAACAAGTGACCCAACCGAGCTAGTAGAGAGGAGGAGGAGAGCCAATACAGCTGGTGGCGGTGAGCTGTGATGAAACAAGTGACCCAACCGAGCTAGTAGAGAGGAGGAGGAGAGCCAATACAGCTGGTGGCGGTGAGCTGTGATGAAACAAGTGACCCAACCGAGCTAGTAGAGAGGAGGAGGAGAGCCAATACAGCTGGTGGCGGTGAGCTGTGATGAAACAAGTGACCCAACCGAGCTAGTAGAGAGGAGGATTAGAGCCAATACAGCTGGTGGCGGTGAGCTGTGATGAAACAAGTGACCCAACCGAGCTAGTAGAGAGGAGGAGGAGAGCCAATACAGCTGGTGGCGGTGAGCTGTGATGAAACAAGTGACCCAACCGAGCTAGTAGAGAGGAGGAGGAGAGCCAATACAGCTGGTGGCGGTGAGCTGTGATGAAACAAGTGACCCAACCGAGCTAGTAGAGAGGAGGAGGAGAGCCAATACAGCTGGTGGCGGTGAGCTGTGATGAAACAAGTGACCCAACCGAGCTAGTAGAGAGGAGGAGGAGAGCCAATACAGCTGGTGGCGGTGAGCTGTGATGAAACAAGTGACCCAACCGAGCTAGTAGAGAGGAGGAGGAGAGCCAATACAGCTGGTGGCGGTGAGCTGTGATGAAACAAGTGACCCAACCGAGCTAGTAGAGAGGAGGAGGAGAGCCAATACAGCTGGTGGCGGTGAGCTGTGATGAAACAAGTGACCCAACCGAGCTAGTAGAGAGGAGGATTAGAGCCAATACAGCTGGTGGCGGTGAGCTGTGATGAAACAAGTGACCCAACCGAGCTAGTAGAGAGGAGGAGGAGAGCCAATACAGCTGGTGGCGGTGAGCTGTGATGAAACAAGTGACCCAACCGAGCTAGTAGAGAGGAGGAGGAGAGCCAATACAGCTGGTGGCGGTGAGCTGTGATGAAACAAGTGACCCAACCGAGCTAGTAGAGAGGAGGAGGAGAGCCAATACAGCTGGTGGCGGTGAGCTGTGATGAAACAAGTGACCCAACCGAGCTAGTAGAGAGGAGGAGGAGAGCCAATACAGCTGGTGGCGGTGAGCTGTGATGAAACAAGTGACCCAACCGAGCTAGTAGAGAGGAGGAGGAGAGCCAATACAGCTGGTGGCGGTGAGCTGTGATGAAACAAGTGACCCAACCGAGCTAGTAGAAAGGAGGAGGAGAGCCAATACAGCTGGTGGCGGTGAGCTGTGATGAAACAAGTGACCCAACCGAGCTAGTAGAGAGGAGGAGGAGAGCCAATACAGCTGGTGGCGGTGAGCTGTGATGAAACAAGTGACCCAACCGAGCTAGTAGAGAGGAGGAGGAGAGCCAATACAGCTGGTGGCGCTGAGATGTGATGAAACAAGTGACCCAACCGAGCTAGTAGAGAGGAGGAGGAGAGCCAATACAGCTGGTGGCGGTGAGCTGTGATGAAACAAGTGACCCAACCGAGCTAGTAGAGAGGAGGAGGAGAGCCAATACAGCTTGTGTCGGTGAGCTGTGATGAAACAAGTGACCCAACCGAGCTAGTAGAGAGGAGGAGGAGAGCCAATACAGCTGGTGGCGGTGAGCTGTGATGAAACAAGTGACCCAACCGAGCTAGTAGAGAGGAGGAGGAGAGCCAATACAGCTGGTGGCGGTGAGCTGTGATGAAACAAGTGACCCAACCGAGCTAGTAGAGAGGAGGAGGAGAGCCAATACAGCTGGTGGCGGTGAGCTGTGATGAAACAAGTGACCCAACCGAGCTAGTAGAGAGGAGGAGGAGAGCCAATACAGCTGGTGGCGGTGAGCTGTGATGAAACAAGTGACCCAACCGAGCTAGTAGAGAGGAGGAGGAGAGCCAATACAGCTGGTGGCGGTGAGCTGTGATGAAACAAGTGACCCAACCGAGCTAGTAGAGAGGAGGAGGAGAGCCAATACAGCTGGTGGCGGTGAGCTGTGATGAAACAAGTGACCCAACCGAGCTAGTAGAGAGGAGGAGGAGAGCCAATACAGCTGGTGGCGCTGAGCTGTGATGAAACAAGTGACCCAACCGAGCTAGTAGAGAGGAGGAGGAGAGCCAATACAGCTGGTGGCGGTGAGCTGTGATGAAACAAGTGACCCAACCGAGCTAGTAGAGAGGAGAAGGAGAGCCAATACAGCTGGTGGCGGTGAGCTGTGATGAAACAAGTGACCCAACCGAGCTAGTAGAGAGGAGGAGGAGAGCCAATACAGATGGTGGCGGTGAGCTGTGATGAAACAAGTGACCCAACCGAGCTAGTAGAGAGGAGGAGGAGAGCCAATACAGCTGGTGGCGGTGAGCTGTGATGAAACAAGTGACCCAACCGAGCTAGTAGAGAGGAGGAGGAGAGCCAATACAGCTGGTGGCGGTGAGCTGTGATGAAACAAGTGACCCAACCGAGCTAGTAGAGAGGAGGAGGAGAGCCAATACAGCTGGTGGCGGTGAGCTGTGATGAAACAAGTGACCCAACCGAGCTAGTAGAGAGGAGGAGGAGAGCCAATACAGCTGGTGGCGCTGAGCTGTGATGAAACAAGTGACCCAACCGAGCTAGTAGAGAGGAGGAGGAGAGCCAATACAGCTGGTGGCGGTGAGCTGTGATGAAACAAGTGACCCAACCGAGCTAGTAGAGAGGAGGAGGAGAGCCAATACAGCTGGTGGCGGTGAGCTGTGATGAAACAAGTGACCCAACCGAGCTAGTAGAGAGGAGGAGGAGAGCCAATACAGCTGGTGGCGGTGAGCTGTGATGAAACAAGTGACCCAACCGAGCTAGTAGAGAGGAGGAGGAGAGCCAATACAGCTGGTGGCGGTGAGCTGTGATGAAACAAGTGACCCAACCGAGCTAGTAGAGAGGAGGAGGAGAGCCAATACAGCTGGTGGCGGTGAGCTGTGATGAAACAAGTGACCCAACCGAGCTAGTAGAGAGGAGGAGGAGAGCCAATACAGCTGGTGGCGGTGAGCTGTGATGAAACAAGTGACCCAACCGAGCTAGTAGAGAGGAGGAGGAGAGCCAATACAGCTGGTGGCGGTGAGCTGTGATGAAACAAGTGACCCAAACGGCTAGCCCCCGTTCCAATTACATACCATCGTTAACATTTACAAATGGACATTGGGGAAATCTGTTTCAGCAACAACCAAACCTCTACTTCTTGGATACTTGTGTATTAAGAGGCGCGATGTGTGAGTGGTACAAAGCTTGGCTTCCCAATCGGAGGGGAGGGGGGTCCACACAGCAGAGGCGTAGCGAGAGGGGTGCAAGGGGTGCACAACGCCCCGGGCCCCACCCTCGGGGGGGGGGGGGGGCGCGAAGCGCAGAGAGGCGCCAAAATTATTGTAGATATTTTAGTTAGGTTCTACATTCTTAGGTTATTTGCATTCTATTATTAGTATAATACTTTTTTTTTAATTTATAAGTCTGTATTTCTATGTGATGTTCATGGAAAATGGCGGGGGGGGGGGGGGGCAATTAAGTTTCTTGCCACATGACACCCTCGTTAACCGTGGGCCACAGAAACAGATGACCTTTACATTATCTGCCCTATAGATCAAGGTCTGAAAGGGGAACAACTTGTGTATTGATCAATGTTAGATCATTGTCTATGTCATACTAACTAGAGCAATATGTTCAACAGTCTAGATCTAATTATCTTATCGGATTGCTACGTCAGAAGTAACCAAGATCTTTCAATGAACTTACCTGGAGGTGCAGGTGTGTGAAAGGCCAGGTAGATATAAGGTAAGATATCGACTTCACTTGCCGCTGGAGTATTGCCTCCGTGATTAGGCAAGGGTAGAGGTCAGAGGGCAGAGAGTTCAACTTCAAGCTGTCAAGTCTGCGCGGGAGAGACACCATTTCAAACTGGCATAGATCTTGAAGCTTTCTGAAGATCGAGTCATTAGACAAAAATATTGTATTATCTAAAATTATTGTAAACAGTTGGGCTAATCTGAGGTGTGAATATTCTTAAAATGCTGAAACAAAACATCAACATAAAACAACAATATAGGCCTAATACTTAAACTGTTTACACCTGTATTTTTATTTTTACAAAGCTCATACTAATTCGATCGTCTGTTTGGTACAATTTGTGTACACGTGGTTTCTCCCACTTCAAATTCTCAGATCAAGTTGAAACTTTGCACAATTATTCATTGTCCTCAACAAAACATGAATAAATAAACAAAACTAATTAACTTATTAATTAGTCAATGTTTCATCACGTAGTCTTTTAGTGACTATAGACCTATGCCCTATTTTAAATAGGCATTCATGTATCGCATGTAGGCCTACTGATGAACCACAGGGCCAGATGTACGGCAATACAGTAAGAGGAGCGGCACTGCTGCGGCACAAGACTCAGAATGGTGTTAGGGGTAAAAAAAAAAAAAAATAAAAAAAAAAAACTTTTTCAAATATGGATACTTAATAAATCAAAAAGAAGAAAAATGATATTAAAACAATATTTTTTCTAATATGTCATTACTCTAACATTAATTAAGTACATTTAAAAAAAATAAAAGTCTTCACAAAAAGTCACTTATTTAAATCTGGCACAGTCAGATTCTGCGTCTTTGAATTTGTTAAATCAACAAGAAAGATATAAAGGACACATACCTCGGAGAACAGATTGGTTCACCATGTCTGTCTTTGACAAAACCCAGCTTGTCGTCTGCCTCTCTGACCAGATGATAGACAAAGTGACCTTGCGTAAGCCAGGGAGGGTGGCGCCTCAGGCTGGCGTCGTAGCTGTCAAAGTTGTGAGGACCGTCGTTAACCTGGTTAAAATCAACGGATGAGTAGTCCGTCTCGTCCATAGCGTCTGTCATCGCCATGGTAACAGTCATGAAGTTCTGTCTTCCTTTGGGTTTTCTGAGTAGATCTAGGCTATGCCAAAATAAGAATACACAAGCTGTCTACGAGTTGATCAGTTTTTCCTTTAAATGCTGCCATGGTACGAACACGTGAATCTTTACTTCTACAGAAACCACTTTTTGCTGAGTCATTCGTTCTTACAGCACATTCCAATATTAACTGTTGTTATTAGTTTTAGAATAGTCACATGTGCGCTGCAGCAAAAGCCCACCATGACACGTCAAAAAGCGAATTAACAAGAGGTCTTTAGTTTAAGTATTCTTGTTCCTCCTCTTCTTCGTAATTGTCGTAACAGGTGAGTCTAGGACTCTAGGAACTCTACGACTAAGGAGTCTTGCCTCAGTAGGAAACAAATCTAAAGAATGTTTACACTTTATGAGCTGAGTTGGTCTCTTATTACTCAATATACAAACTTACTGAAAAGTGATATAATACATTATAATACCCGAAATCTTGACAGTAACAGAAATGTGACTCCAAGATACACGTTTCACACGCTCGAGGCTATAGATATAACAGGCCCACAATCATTTTCTACTATTTTCAAATACAACAAAAAGACTTAAATTCGATCTTTAAGTGAAGCAGCCACCTGAACAAACATTCTACACACTTCCAGTTTGAATAATCTATGACTTTTTTTTTGTAAAATTAAGAACACTTTTAAAAAAAGTTACAATTCATTGTGTGAGTTTGGAAATGATGTCATTGAATTATATTCAAAAGTGTCAAATCTATTATCAGTCTTGCGCTTATGATGATTATATAAATAAACGAGATTTTGTTTTATCAAGAAGTCACAGATCATGTTAAAGGAAAACGTTTTAGGAAGAAGAGGCAGACAGAGACAGCGATGGGAATAGAACATAAAAGAATGAAAAGATTCTTTTCAAGGCAAAAGACAAAGTGGAATGGACTTCAATGGAGAAAGACGATCGACAGATCATGTGTGGTGCCCAAATTGTTCAGAAGACTAAAGCAGCAATGATCATTTTAAAAAAGGTTTCAAAGATTAACCTTAATTACGTCAACATTTGAACCCAATTAGTTCGAGCTGTTATCAAAACAATTGCATCTTCATGCAGCGCATTAATTTAAGTTTGAGATCAAATCAAATACTACATTTCTGCATTTTTCTAAATGGCAAAAAATTATGGCCCGCCAAAGCTTTTCCTTTGAGTTTTTTGCCCGCTTCTAAGAAAGTTAGCCCATCACTGAACTAATGGATAGGTGAGGGTGAATAATAATAATAATTATTATTATTATTATTATGTTAGAAATGAACGAGTATTCATTCTCTAGCACTGCCAAGGTTGACTTTCGCTAAAGAGAAACAAAATTCATCGTCAGGGCCGGTCCTTACAATTGCGGGGCCCTATGCGAAACTGATTGCGCGGGGCCTAGTATGGGTGAGAATAAGGATAATTAGTGAAATTTAAGATTTTGTATGAGAAAAAAAAAGACTTTGCATTTTATTCATACTTTACTAAGTACAAAATTGCGATATAAAAGTAAATAAGGTATTGGAACTTTCGGTTTAGGTGAAAATTCACCCGATTATTACATTTTATTTCATGAAAGCTGAGAATGTCTTTTTTATCGCACGTAGGATTGGCGTTTTCCGTAATAAATGACACCCACAAATGACAATTTTGTCTATTTTTAAGGAGATTTGTATGAGTTTTCAGGAGATTTTAATAAATGCAGGACATTTCCAGGAATTTTTCGTATATATTTTGCTATAATTAACATAGCATTAGCGCGGGGCCTATGAAAGCGCGAGGGCACTGCGACCGCATAGGTTGCAGTGGCCTAAGACCGACCCTGTTCATCGTAGTCCCTTTATCAGTGTCCACTGAGGAATTTTCTGGTGATGTGGAAGGTCTGCAGCAGTAACGCCGTCTGACAGACAACGAGAATCTTCTTAGGAATATTAAGGGCCTTGAAGGTATCTGCGAAGGCATCAGTTGTCATTATCACCTCGGTTGATATAAGAATGGGGTATATTGTTATTCTAGATAACTTCCATAAACACTTATCTCCAAGACTGGGTTCCCATATTTTCTTTGTTTTTCTATTTCATTTTTTTTCTTCTTCTTCTTGTTATTATTATTATTAGTAGTAGTAGTAGTAGTAGTATTGTTATAAACTATTCAATTGTATCCGATGGAGTCAAAGGGATGAATGTTATTGAAATGTGATTATTTTTAAAGTTTTTTTTTTTTTGAATACATTAAAAAAAACAAGGGGAAAAGGGAGGTAATAAATGGAGCATGACTAACAACTACAACAAAATGGTTGTATTTAATGGAGCAGGTAAAACAACAACAACTTTATTTACGTCACATGACTTCGCATCCTTTTACACACACACAAAGTGATTGCTACCTTGAGACTATATCCCACATTGAGTTTGTAGCTCAGTTAAAGCCAACAGCTAGAGGTGAACAGCTACCACAAGGGTGTGGCTTTATTTTCATGATGCCAGGTGCCAGGCTGAGTTGCCTCATGGGCGTGTTTGTTAGTGTCTCGTGATGGAAAGAACAGTTTGGCTCAAAAGGTCATAGGCACCAGATCATAGACTCCATTCCCCTCTCCTGTCTAGCTTTTGAAGGGGAAAGAAACGGACTAAGTAGTCAACATTAACATGCAGTACCAATTTTCACTAAATTATCACGGCGGGTTGTGGCTGACTGGTACAGGGTTTGGCTGTTAAAAAATGATCTTTAGTTTTCAAAGTTTAGAAATAATGCAAAATCATTTATATATATTTATATATTTATAGCTTTTATATAGCGCTACTTTCATGCTTATAGCATGCTCAGAGCGCCTTGGTCCAATCTCATTTGTGGACCAGTGGGTGGGAGGGGGTATCTAGGAGTTGGTTTTCCGTGCCGCCTTTAGGCGCTCAGTAAACATAACTCTGCCCGAGTCGGGTGTCGAACCTCGAGCCCCCCCCCCCCCCCCTTCTAGGTAGCCAAACCAAGCCAAGTTCAAGCGCACTTGAACTCGACCACGCTTCCCACTAGAGGCATTTCTCGGATATTCACGCAAATATATGAAACAAAGCCATTTCCTGTTGGTTTCCATTGAGATAATTTTTTTTAAAATCCTAGATGGAAATAATTCGTGTTGATTTAAATCATCTTATGTACAATTAAATAGATTGATTACCTAGATCTTTCTAGATTATGTATCTAAAAATTGCAAAATAATAATTATGAGACGAGAGTACTCTTATTTTTTGATGTTCAATTACTAGATCTAGATCATAGACTATATATAAATGGACTGCCAACACTAAGGTAACTAAGCATAAGTCCCGTTCACCGAGGCGTCCTTGGTTGCATGACAAATTGCTGTAACAAAGATGGAGATGCTTTCAAGACCGAATCAGAAACCCCATTATTAAGAATTACTCCCTTAGAGCACGAAAGAGGAAGCGGGCAGTGAGTTGTAAAGTCGCCTTATCCCCGAACAAGGACATACCTCTTGCCGCACATGAACCAGTATTCTCTTTCCTTGTCCCGATCGTCCCCCGTGCAGAGCTCGGCATTCATAAAGAATATGCTCTATTGTCTTGTCGTCCTCGACGCAGTGGCGGCACCGTGTGTTGTTGTTCTCCTTCCACCATCCAAAGTACGCGCCCGACTCGGAACTGGGCTAGGACTGTCTGCTCCGCACGGCAGAGCTCACACCACGCGTCCTTTCATAGGTTAGGGTTGAAAAAAGCAACAACTTTACTTCTTTTAACTACTTTACAAAACAATGCCTTGATCCAACTTTCTAAAATATTTTCACATTTTTTGTAGTATTTAAAAAATCTCCATGTCTAGTCTAGATATATCTAGTATATATAAGTCTATGGTTACAATCTTAATAACGGGTCCTTCTTGGGAGGAGATTATGCTTTTTTTTCACGAGACTTAAATTGAAACGGATATTCTCAAACATTGGCAATAATTTAAATTTATGCACATTTAGAAAAACAAAATACAGAAATTATAACTTCCAAAATAATGTCTCAATTTTTGGCATAAGTCAATGCTTTGTGGTCTAAATGTGAGATGAAGCTTTACTTGTGGCTAAACATTTGTATCTCCTTTTATTCTTTCTCTCTCTCTTTCTCTTTCTCTCTTTCTCTCTCTCTCTCTCTGTGTGCGTAAAACTCATTTATAAAATCATTTCATCCAAAGTGTCTAGATATTACAGTCTCTACAAATTATTGAATTAAAACTTTATTAACTCTGTTCTGTACATAGGCCTACAATGTCATGCACGAATAAGAATATAGGTAGATTTTAAAAATTCAATGAAAAAGATACAATGGAAAGTGAATAAGCATATACAAAGTGTTTAGATCGACAATGATTTCTCAGACTCATTTGAAATCACTTTACATTCAAATAAGAAACTTTATACATTACGAACAAACGAAAGAAAAGAAAGAAAGAAAATTGCAAATGTTATTTTTTTTAAAGAGAGCTAAACATAACAATAAAAGAGGAAGAATAAAAACATCTATTTTGACCGCCCCTTCCTTTTTGTGTAGTTTGTCTTTAAAATGCTCCATCGGCGTGAATATAAGGCTTACCGTTTCCGACCAACACACTATTATCAAAACAAGACAATCCTATTCTCACCAAAACATTATTCCTCTCTCGAATTGACCAGCATCACAATAGAAATGGAATCGACAAAAATATATCCCAAAATTTCCAATTCTACCATTTATATCATAATTCTAATTAAGTATAGATTTCCTAATTAAACACTCAAAAAGATCACGTTAGATTTTAGGATCATCCTATCGCATCCTACGCTAGACTTATCAAAGTTGAATGACATCTTCAGAACATCAACAAAACACGCCAATGAGATGTCGAGGTGTATACTCTCTAACCTATTTGGCAGAATTCATAAAGAACTTTCAGAAACCTCCATGGAAAAAGGAAAAAAAAAAAGATCTGGGTAAAACTACGCAGGTGGAATAAGAAGACAAGGGAGAGGTGGGAGTAAAGGGGTGATATCTAAAAATAATCACACTGACGTCACAAGGGGGAAACTTGCCAAAAGAAAAAAAAAGACGTTTTGATGTGAGCAGGTAGTGGGTGAGTGAGAGTGCTCTGACAATTGTGTCTGTGAGACTGTTTGTTTGTTAGAGTGTGTGTGTCAATGTGTGAAGTTGTCAGAAAGAATACAGCATCAAGGTGTAACGGGTGTGTGTGTTGTGTGGGGCTGGGGATGCTCATTGTTTACATCCGGATTTGTTTCTGTCAAAATGCCGAGGATTAAATTTTAACGCGTTGATGTAATTTTCGAGTTTTGAAAAATTTGTGGACACTTAAGAAATGTGAAGAGCAAGTCGTAAGAAGTAAACGTCTTGAGTTTCTATTTTCTTTTACCACTTCGTCAAAACAAACCAGCTAAAATGATAATAGATGTTAGCAGGCCAAGGCCTGGGCTATCGAGAATTTATAATAACTCAGTTGGTAATGATCTATCTGTGCACTTCAGTCTTCGACTAAGGGACCAGAGTCGTTTGAGTAACTAGACTACACTATAGTTACCGGTATATATAACGGTGATACCGGTATCCTCCTTGGTCGAAGATGAGCACATTTCTCATTGCCTATGAACTGTTAAGTCCAATCCTCCAATAAAGCCGGCCACACACACACATGGCAGGGGTAAGTCGGGCCCAATGTAGATAGAAGGCCTGCTTCTTCTCTCAGCCTTTTCTTAGCTCTGCGTTCTTTCATGCTGGCCACTTTCTTTGCCTCGTATCTTAAGACTCCGACACTCACGGCTTCACGCAGTGAGGAACGATTGAGAGCTAGTGTTTCCCAGCCGTGACTGTCAATATCACACTCCTTGAGGGTGTCACTGTAACGCTTGTGTTGACCCCCATGAGAGCGCTTTCCTGCATGCAGCTCCCCATAAAAAAGTCGTTTGGGAAGATGATATTCTGCAATACGGAGTAGCCGACATGTCCCACCAATTGAAATAGAAACCTTTTTTGCTGTGGCTTGGATACTGTTCATGTGACAACTGAAGGATTTCAACGTCTGATATAAGGTCAAGCCAGTTCACCTGATGAATTTTTCGCAGCGTAGGTGGCAGGAGTTAAGCTTTCAGTTTTGTAGACATGCTCTCCGTTGCTATAATTGATATTGAAGTCTGCCAAAAGCAGCACTGGAACGTGTAACACTGAAGTCCACCTCGTCATCTAGGTCTCTAGGTTGGCATTAGCTGATGTGGTGCTTTCCAAATAGATATATTTTTTTAAAAAATCTGCTAGTTTTTTGGCCATCTATGAGAATGTCTGTTTCTGTGACTGATTTATTTGGAAGAGGTTGTTGTAACATTTCTTTCTTTCTTACATTGATGCTGGGTCCAAAATTTTTTGCAGGCGTTGGCGAAGAGGGACAAGCTCTCGTGAAGGTCCTCTTCATAGGAGGCATTTAGGGCACATTCATCTGCGAATAAAAGGTCTCTGGTGCTTTGGTCTTCGCCTTAAGTCTTTGAACATTGAATTAACTTGCGTCAGCGGGATATCGAATGTCAAACTCCAACGCTTTCTTCGCTAAAGGCATCTTTCAGCATGGCTGAAAGCATTAAGCTGAATAGTGTTGGAACCAGCACACAGCCCTGCTTCACTCCATTTGAGACAGGAAAAGGCTTGGAGTAGTCTCCATTGTCTTATATTTTGCTTGCATGTCCAGGGCCGGCCTTAGACATAGGCAAAATTGACAGCCGCCTAGGACCACCTATTGTTGGGAGCCTCGCACAGGGTTCAATATACATATATAATAATAATAAGGCTTGTATTCGAAGATTAATAAGGAATGCAGTATTTCCCGTGGCTACACAGCCTCAGCTGGTCTACACATTTTGCCACATCCAGGGCAAGCGTAACCATTGTCCGCATGTGGCCGATTAAGACTTTCTTTTCGCCGTCTGCATCTGTCCTCGGCAGCGGATTTTCTTTTGGTCTCAAATTTGTATCCAGCTATCTAGTTCTGAAGCCACATGCAACCTGGTGCACTGATCTATGAAGCCACATGCAACCAGGTGCACTGATCTATGAAGCCACATGCAACCAGGTGCACTGATCTATGAAGCCACATGCAACCAGGTGCACTGATCTATGAAGCAAATTTTTTAAAAATTATTTAGACGAAACGAAAGTTATTGTATTAAAACAACAAGAACGAAAAGAATATTATATTAAAACAACTTTTACAACCAACCACTAGTATAGATATATACCGGTATAGTCGGCCTATCTAAATCTATCGACAACCACTAGTATAGATATATACCGGTATAGTAGGCCTATCTAAATCTATCGACAACCACTAGTATAGATATATACCGGTATAGTCGGCCTATCTAAATCTATCGACAACCACTAGTATAGATATATACCGGTATAGTAGGCCTATCTAAATCTATCGACAACCACTAGTATAGATATATACCGGTATAGTCGGCCTATCTAAATCTATCGACAACCACTAGTATAGATATATACCGGTATAGTAGGCCTATCTAAATCTATCGACAACCACTAGTATAGATATATACCGGTATAGTCGGCCTATCTAAATCTATCGACAACCACTTGTATAGATATATACCGGTATAGTCGGCCTATCTAAATCTATCGACAACCACTAGTATAGATATATACCGGTATAGTCGGCCTATCTAAATCTATCGACAACCACTAGTATAGATATATACCGGTATAGTCGGCCTATCTAAATCTATCGACAACCACTAGTATAGATATATACCGGTATAGTCGGCCTATCTAAATCTATCGACAACCACTAGTATAGATATATACCGGTATAGTCGGCCTATCTAAATCTATCGACAACCACTAGTATAGATATATACCGGTATAGTCGGCCTATCTAAATCTATCGACAACCACTAGTATAGATATATACCGGTATAGTAGGCCTATCTAAATCTATCGACAATGGCCTACTGACCAAAACAAACACGCACATTTTTTTCCTTTTACCTCCAATATATAAGCACTAAACTATAACCTAATAATTCTAAAACACAACCTTCTAAAATACCCAGAAAGACAAAAAAGATAAAGTCACACTATTCCAAATGCTAGGACAAATTCGTACAGGTGCTACTTCTTCTCTAGTGATAATAGAACAAGCCTGTGTCATCCAGGATGAACACATAGATACGAGTAGTACGTTACCATCTTTTGCTTTGAAGGAACGTCTATACTATACAATATAAGTTACAACACTAATCTCCTATGTAACTACAAAATTTCTTCCTTTAAAGTATTCAAAGGTATCTCTCCTCAGACATAATGACTTCCCCAACCTGACATCCTGCCTACTTTTGTATGTCAGGAATATCAAACACCAAGTAATGCACTGCGGAACATCATGCACTTTAAAAAAATTATACTAACTGCAACAGAGCATGCAAATATCACGAGGCATGGGCGCATGGGCGTAGCCGGGGGGGGGGGGGGTTCACCAAATTAAATCCCCTCGTGGGGGGGGGGGGACGGACTTTAGTGACTGATTTTTTGCTTTGATTTTGTTTATTTTAGGTGGGGTTTTTGAGCTTAAACCCCCCTACCCCCTCTTCTATAAAGCAAAACAAACAAATAATGCAAACAACAATCAACAAATTCCAAGAGCACAGTTAAGGAAGATTTTGATTTTAAAACCCCTCCAAAATTTACGATAAACCCCCTCTTCAATATGAAAAAAAAAGCAAATTATGCACTCAAAATGTTATGAGCGTAGCTAAATGGGCTTTGACTCAGTTTTAAGTTAAAAACCCCTCCAGCTGAGTTTGAAGCTAAAAAATACATCTTCAATTAAAAAAAAAAAGCAAATTACACACTCTAAAATCTATGAGCGTAGCCAATGGGGTTTTGAGTTTAAACCCCCCTCCAGCTGAGTTTGAAGCTAAAAAATACATCTTCAATGTAAAAATAAAAGCAAATTACGCACTCAAAATGCTATCAGCTTTGCCAAAATGGGTTTTGAGTTTAAATCCCCCTTCAGAGTGGTTTGATGCTAAAAAATACTTCTTCAATATAAAAAAAAAGCAAATTACACACTAAAATTATTTGAGCGTAACCAAGCCAGTTGGGAGTTTTGAGTTTAAACTCCTGTCCTCCAGATGAGTTTAAAATCCCCCTACAGAGCGTTTTGAGGTGGAAGACATCAATCTTCAATATTATTCTAAAGCAAACTACAGTTACCAAATTCCATGATCGTAGCTAAATTGGTTTTGAATTACAAAAACCCAACAAAGTCCTGAGA
This sequence comes from Biomphalaria sudanica, assembly GCA_036873155.1. Classification (NCBI taxonomy): domain Eukaryota; kingdom Metazoa; phylum Mollusca; class Gastropoda; family Planorbidae; genus Biomphalaria; species Biomphalaria sudanica. The sequence goes on along the minus strand of JAZGLO010006654.1, from coordinate 1,354,819 downwards.
TTTTTTAGTTTAAAACCCTAACAGATGATTTTGACGATAAAACTTCCCTTTTCGATATTAAATCTAAAGCAAACTACAGTCACCTAATTCTAAGAGCGTATTCAAGAGAGGTTACACATTTCTACCAGTGGCGGGGCTACATTAATAAAGTGCAGTGAATAGTCATCTGCCGAAATTGAAAAACACTAAATGTGGCTCAACAAAGATGGCTAAGATAGATTTTAGGAGTCCGTTATAGAGAACTTGTCTAAATTAAGGAAATCCTATGCCGAAGTGGGAGTCGACCCCTTAGTAAGATTGTGACAGAGCGTCGCATGAGGTTTGTGGGACATGTAAATGAATTATGCATAATAAGAGTTGTGATGACATCCTAGTACAACTTGGCGCCACACTTTCATGGAGGTCCTCAGAGCAGGTGGGAAGAGACTTCAGACATTACCAGTGACAAATTTTTGTGGAAACAGCTTGACGGCAAATGCGCCGAACGGCGCGGGAGGGTCTAAGTCAGTAAGAATAGTACATAAGGTTTTTGAAATAAGACTTTTAAATAGCAGGAAAATGTACGTAGATACCTCAAAATATGCATTTTGTTGGCATTCAATACCACAAATAGTGCTTGGCGGAGGGGCTCCGCCCCGAGCTGGGGGAGCTCCTAGCGCTCCCCCAGACCCCCTTTCTGACAATGGCAGGGGGAGTGAGTCAACAATTTTTACACTAACTGCAGGAAGAACATATTCTAGGACACAATAGACGTGTTCCGAAAGAATGAAGGGTTAGAATGTAGTAAAGATTATGTACACACTTACATACAAATATTTTTTTCGGGTGGGGGGTGCGGGGAGGGAGATCCCCGCACCCCCCCCCCCCCCGAAAAAAATTCTGGCTGCGCCCATGCATGGGTGTACCAGGATATTTTTTCTGCGGTGGTGGGGTCCGGGCGCCAAGCATCATTTCCTGTATTTGAAACTTACAAAAAAAAGAGCATATCTTAAATTATAAAATACAGACGTTACTTCAAAAAGAAGATTACATCTTTTGCGTGAATCTAGTTATGCTTGTTAATCAATGACTTAAACTCTGCTAATTCATTGGTTATCCTGGCTTACATGCTCTAATAGCATATTCTGAGGTGATTGTAGTGCAATATCCTTCTACTTTTTTCTAAAAAAAAATTGTAGGCCAAATATCAGTGACGTGGCTAGGGTATATGATGCCCAGTGCGGAAGCTCTTGTTGATGCCCCCATACACCCACCCATCAAAAAAAAATTTAGGGAGTAAAACACCAAAAAGCCCGCACCACCCACACATTGATAGCTACGCCTCTGCCAAATATGAAATAGGCATTTCGCTGCACTCTATTAATGACTGATGTTGCTTTGGCATACGTTCTTACCATGTACGGGATACGTGGCCTGCCCAGTGTAACTGTCGGACTATAAGACATTAATCTATATGCCAGTGACACTTTAGGAACTCATTTAAAAACGAAATAGGGAAACTACACTGCGGAAGTAAACGAAACTGTATCAACAAATCGGTATGGTTAGTATGGTATGGTGAAAGGCTCGGTCATTCATAGGACACTAAAAACGCATTAGATTTGCCATGGATAGTGTAGGCAAGGAATGTCAAGAGTTAAAGCGTAAATATGACGAGTGCTTTAATAGATGGTTTGCAGATAAATTTTTAAAAGGAGTAACAGAAGATTCATGCAATGAGTTATTTAAAGTTTATCAAGATTGCGTAAAAGTAAGATTTTAAAAAATTCATTAAAAAATTTGATTAAAAAATAAATTAAATCATACATATACATATTACATGATAGTATTGATACTCAATAACTCATAGAGTTGACAGAGTCATACTCATAGTAGCCAGTCAGAGTTGATTTAGAGTATCTAAATCAATGTACCGAGTGGAATGTCAGTTATCTAGATTAATTAGGAATGGGGTCTGTCGGGACTGAATCATACTGTCACTGTCATCTTTAAATTCTTATTCAATTGTCAGGATAAATGAACAGTCCATTTCACCAACAATACAAAGAAAATTTATATGATGAATGATTGGGTATCTAGTCCTAGATCTAGAAACATTTTACATCATTTTTTTTTCAGCTAAATCAAGGCATGTTGCATTAGAATTAGATCCTTCCCTAATTATGCCATGGTCTATTAAACAATGGTGAATGATAATTATAAACAAAATAGCTTTTCAGTTACGTCGGGGCGTCACCTTATGCATTACATTTCTTTGAACTTTTAAAAATATTTATGCTGCGACAATGAAGATGTTTGAAATCATTCTGATTCAGTTGTCGATCCTCAAATAACATTAAAAAATTGTGTAACTTCCAATAGAAAAACTTTTTACAATATCAAGTTTTACAAGTTAAAAATCTATATTATATTTCCCATGGCCTTAGGTGACCCCTGTCTAATCACGACAATATATTATAGATCCAGTAGTGTAGTAACTTTATGCTAACTTTGATTTAAATGAAAATCTGCTAGTCTTAATTTTATAAATATGGCTAGATATTAGTTTATTGTAATTATTTTAGTTTCTTTCTTTTTTTATTGAAATAAAAAGCAAAATCTAGAACGTCCAGATCTAGAATCGTATTTGAAGTCAGTTTAATGCTCAAATTCTGATAGTTTGAATAAAACTTTAAGCAATTTCCCTTACGCTATAGGCTTTTTTTTTCACCCATCCATGGCAAGTCAGTGAGTTTATGGTATTCATCAATCCTTCATCACACTGCTAGCTATGATCTATTTCCTTATCACATAATTATGTATATATGTGTACATGTAGCCTTTGTGCATGGCATGTCCTGCAGCCTACTCTAGGTTAAGGACAAAGACAGGCCAAGTGACACCTCTCTCCTTCACTGTCTCTCTCTCATGGTGATGTAAAGACATCCAACTCTATGTATATTTCTGATTCAAGTCTAAACAATTTGATGAGAAAATATGAATCTCAAACATAATATATATATACACAATAACCCCAATTTTTGAGGATAGGATTGCACTAACAAGGGAATTATTTTTAGAGTATATCAATTAAATAATTTTGCTTTTTTTCAAACCACTGTACAGTCTACATCTAGATCTCAAATTCTTGTCTGCAAGCTACAGAAAATAATTTGCTGATCAGTGTCAAAAATAAAAGATCATGTGAGTCTACACAGAGCTATATAAAACTGATTTTTTTTTATATCTAGCTAAAATTTGTACTTTTTTATCTTCCATAGAAAGCAATTAAAGAAAAGAATCTTAACTTAGAGGCTATAGAAGAACAAGTTCTAGGAACTGCTAAAGAAAAACAGCCACCATCACATACAGTTTGACGTCTCCTAATGTTCAGGCTCTAGACAGAAAAAAACTACTTCCAGAAACTTTTTAGAACTATTTTTTGTATATTCTTACAACTTGTTCAATTGTAAAAAGTACTGTATGGGCTGATTGAAACTAGCTTTTAAAATCCAAAGTTCACTTTGAAGACACAGTTCTTGCGAAGTGTAGGATAGCAATTGTTAAGGTCTTTATGTTCTTTTTTTTATTTCCTCCCCTCCCCTATTATGTTTGATTCATGAAAAATTGTCTAAATTGCTTTAAATGAGCCCCATGTTGTTTCTGTTTGATAAATAGTTACTAGTATTTTAATGTGTGAATCATGGAAAATTATAATGCTGTGTATTAATTTTAGTACTGTGTATATGTTTGATTGCCACTTGTAGCAGTGAGTGGCAACTGGTATGAAAGTGAATGATTTAAAGTAAAGATGATTGTTTCTATTTTTTTAATTTTTATTTTGTTGAAGCCACCCATGAAGGTGAATGGTTGAAACTCATGTATATAATTATTCTTTTAACTTTTGTAATGTTAAAAAAATGTATAATTAAATATATATATATATATGTATATAGAATAACCCTATATTTTGTGTTATTTACTGTTTGCACTATTTTGTGTTGTTGTTGTCATTTTAAACTTCTTTCTCTTTAATACAAGATCCACATGTGATACATGAAGAGTTTACTTTCAATAAACCAAGTTGATTGGGTGACAGATTAGCTACTAATGTCAAGTTTATCCCAGCTAGACTAGCAAATGAACAACAGACTTGTACAGTTATTTTGAAATGAACAAGCAATGCAAAAAAATAATACTTTAAAAAAAACAAAGCTTATTTAAGGGGAAGAAGCACTAATTTCTGCTATTTATCTGAAAATTGCAGGATTTAGCTGTCTTTCTGCTATATAAAACAAAATTAATTAATTATTACTAAATGATTAACTAGGTGCTTAATTTGTGGATTATTCATGTATTGGCATCGGCTATGAAACTTGATCAGAGAATGGTAAGTGGGAGAAAAAATGTGTCAAACATAATAAGGGGATTTAATACATACATCTGCATCTCTCATAAGTTAGCATTTATTCCTCTTATTTTGGTATCAAACAAAATAATTAATCACCAACAATTAATTAACTTATTGGTTATTTTTTTGTTTGTTTGTTATTGATTCATGTCTTGTCATGTTCAATGAATAATTGTGCAAAGTTTTACCTTGATGCGAAATGGGAGAAAAAAATATGTTAAAACTTTTTACCAGACTGAGTGAGTTGAGCATTGTAATAAAAATGTTATAGAACTGAACACTTAAATCTCTCTGATAGAAAAGAGTAGTATAAGAGTGAAGAAGATAGTGCTCATGGTCTTTCTGTATCATTGAAATGTTATTCCAAAAGTTACCATTACATTGCAGTTCCTTGTGGGGGTCAATGAAATAACTATGTAACTTTTCCTTATGCATGTAATTGAATTTAATTGTTTGAAAACATAAAACTATGTAGCTCATACTTTTTTTAGTTCTTAGTTAAGAACTCTACATCAAAGCCTTAACATTAATATTACTTTGCATCTTTCATTTAATTAAAAATGTTGAACAACAAAATTGTGAGGTGAAATGAAACCTTGTCACTGCCTTAGATCATAAAGAAGCCAATAATGGAATACCTAGTCTGGTTATGTATAGGCTTTTTTCTACGGGTGACTGATCTAATGACTATTTTGTTTTCCGGATAAGTCTCATCAATCTCCATAGTTAGAAACATTTTTCTTTTTATGGACATTCAAAAGACATTATCAAAACTAGCCATCCTTACATTGATGAATTTCTTAATTATGAATTTGTCACTTAATTTTGAAGCAAGGCATTTTTATTAGGAAATTACCTCAAAAAAAAAAAAAAAAATACTTTAAAAAATGTAATGGAAATACTGGACATTAACTGCCACATCTTTCAAAACTGCAATATTTATTTACCTTTTTTTTTAAATATATAATACAAAAATAAATACCCCCAAATAGTTAATTTTATATTGATTCATGTATTGTCAATCACATTGGATAATTGTGCAAAGTTTCAATTTAATTGGGGAAAAAGAAGTGAAACAGACTCCTGCCATTCAGCATGAGTTAATATAAGCTTTGTATCAATGACAATACAAATAACATTTAGAAGATTAATTTTTTTTAATTTGTACACAAATCATCAATTATAAATTATAATCACATGAAAACAACACAATAATTAATAAATAACTAAAAATGTTAAGGAATAAAATTAAATTAATTTGAATCTTATAGCAAAAAAACAAAAAAAAGTTCATTGATAACTATTACAAAACGTTTTCATCTGTGATACTACAGATCAATGAATAAATTGTATTACCTTTGCAAACAGAGATACATTTGCACAAAGATAGTTTATATTAGGGACAATTAGGAAATATTACAAGCAATATATTGAAAAACAATGTTTCATTACTTATCTCAAAATTAAACTAACTTTCAGAACTGATTGCTAAATGGATAACTTTCAAAAGAAAAACAAGGTAATTAAATAATATGAGCGAATGGGATTTCATAACTGAGTGACAAGATCAATCTACATTCAATAACATACCGGTACAGTCAAAACAGATGAATGTGAGGAATTCCAATGACAATGTGTTTTGAAGATGTATGCCCAGAATGTGTTAAGGATGTCAGCCAGTTGATTGAAAAGCTTTGCAATTTCTTTTAGCATACATCTACATAGACAGTCATATTGCACAACTTAATATTCATTCATTACAACGCACACTTCAACATATATTGCAAGTAGAGTGAGTGTGTTCCTAATTATTTGCTAACCCAAAAGAAATAAATGCTTAATAATTTTCATCCAAATTAGGTGGACCCAAGTTACAAACATACAAACACTTTGCTTCAAGTACTAATTAGTAATTCTGTGTATTCAAAAACAAAAGAAAGATACTGTATTAGTAACTACACTGAAATTCATGTCTCAATAAAAATATAAGTATATTTATCATAAAAATATATCATTAAATTGTTTTCAAACATTCAAAGTACAAATATTTAGGTCAATACATATTGTTTACCTTGAATGTTTACAGAACAGCTACAATAATGTTCAGACTGGCCTATGAACATAGCTCATTGAAAAACACAAGCATAACCGATCCTTCTTACATGCCCTCTTTTTAATTAAGTGCATTTACAAGAATCACAATCACACCAACTCACAGCATGCACAACAGATATGCTACAAGCATCCAATGAGTAAACAGCATGATATCTGCTCATGAGATTGCACAGATTGAAACAAATAAGTTTTTACAAGCTTATGCAGACTTGATTTTTCTCACGATTATAACTAAAAATTGAATTATTTTGGATGACCAAAATATGTTTAGTATTTAGAGACATGCAGCTTTTATAAGTGCTATGTATAACTACTGAGGCAATATACTTAGACAAACAAGACCAGTAAGGACAATCATCGCACAGCTACAAGTCAAGAATGCTGATATGATGTAGACCACTGGACATTTATTTATAGATGACACAGTCTTGTGAAGATAGTAATAGGTTTGGAGGCTCACAATATTCTTTGCCACTAAAGCTGTAACCCTTTATTGTCATCAGTTTAACAAGTGACCACTTCATGGCATACAGCCATAAGTCAGGTAAGTGTTACAAAGAATGGGCTCCACTAGGATTTACTCTGAAGACTCTCAGTTTAACAGCCTATCACCTTTGCGTATTGCAAACCTTTCTATTTCTAACATAAAATCTATTTTGTTTAGTATCAATAATTATCTCAGAGATTGAATACACTTAACAGCCTCAAGAGTCCAAATATAATCAAAGCAAAAAAAATATTTTTTTTTTAGCCATTCCAGAAAATAAAAATCTTTTGACTCATAATTTGACCAATGACTTAAAATTTACTTTCTGCGCAAGGCCCTATCTAGCTTGTCCTCCTCATCATCGCTATGGTATCCAGTGCCATGATCCCTGTATCCTCTAGTAGCTTGCATGAGTTCAGCATCTGGTCCTTTCCCTCTGTGTTCATACAGCAAAACGTTTAACGTTTCTTCAAAGATTCTAGCTTCTGGAAACTCAACCTAGTATCAAATAGGAAAAAAATATAGTTTGAAAATACATTTCAGTTTAAATAGAGAACACATATAGTGTTATTATAGAAATAAATGTTACCAACATAACAAAATTAACTTATTCTTTTTTTTTCTTCTCAAAAGTATGCATCAATTTGGCAAAACACCTCAAATTACAAAATGGTTCTGATGCACACACAAAATTTTAAAGCAGTAGAAGATTAAAGCATAAAAAGTTTGAACTTTTAGAACAGAAGAGCAACAAAATAGTGTATCTCATCAGTATAAAGCTCATTCTGTTTATGTTCACTAACTTTTTCATTGCAATATGTCTTTCTTTTAAGCAATAAACTTATAGCACAAAAAGTAATGTAATTTGAAAAAAAAAAAGTTTAAAAAACAGTATTAAGGATAGCTGTGTAGTCGTGTGGTATGCGCTTTGGACTGTCATTCAATGGGTCAATGGTCATGGATTTGAATCCTTCACATTGCTATCCCCCACCATCCATCAGGAGTTTAGGCTAGAATGTAATATTTTTTGAAAAGCATATTGTGTAAAAGAGATGCTTGTGAGGAGATACATTTCACAGTACCATGATCAGAACATTTACAGACCTTTGTGTGTTTCTTGTCTGTACCATAAACAATGGATGTACAGCAGACTTCTCCAATCTTCTGCCCATGCCCATAGAATGACCAGCAGCAGATCTCATTACTGCCAATAACATCTTTGATAAACAGGACACGCCCATTGAACCGAAGACATAGCTTGTCAAACAGCTCCATGTTTTTTAACAGATTATCATCAGACATGCTGGGAAGAAAAGAATATTAAAAATCAGATAAGGAAAAGAAATACATCTAACCACTGTGGGAATAGAAAAAGGTGCTAACAGTTATTTAATTTTAGATTTGGACCAATTCGTGCAGGCCTCAAGTAGAGATCTTTTTTTTGTATTTTTTGTAACTGTTCCCCAACTGATCTTTAAAGTGGAGTGAGTTCTAGACAATACCCAGCAGTCCCAACCTTCCCAGAGATTTGAAATATCAGATAATTAGTTTGCCCAGTTGGACAGTGCTTGACTACAGAATAGAGACTTGATAAAAGCAACAACAAATAAAACAAAACACCAACATTTACCTTGTATAGGAATACTTGTTGTTGTGACGATTACAGATTAATTTCACTACAGGCTGAAATAAAATATACATTTTTACAACACTTTTTTTTAAAAAGGTATCAAATATGAATATGTACATGAGTGGAACCTACTTTCCGAAGAAATAATTTTCCATTTAAAGAAGAGTTCTTAAGACCTTTCCATTATCAGAGTCTATGGATTTTCCAGATTTATCTGTATGCCAGTTGAATTCTGTAGGAGGGAGGATAATCGCATCCTGAAAGTCCTCCTTTATAGACAACTCACGACAGGTTCAAGAAAAACTGGTCCTCCTCATCATCAATATGTGTATGTAATGAATTCAAATGGTACCTCAAAGCAGTGGACATTGATGTTGAATACTGGAAGACATAGTCCTAGACCACACTATGTGGAGAGAGATGGTGACCAAGAAAGCTATGGACACTCCTGTACAACCAAGCGTATGCCAACTTAACCTTCGTTATATGTGGATGAGAATGCCTCTCGGAAATAGGGGTCCACAGTCATATGAAGAAATGTTCTACACGATGAACCGTAGTCGTAATGACTGAAGGAGGGCAACAAAAAACTACATTTAAACTTGGGAGTATCAAACAATCAAACTAAATTACAAAATACTAGAGCAACGTTTCAAATTACTAAACATATGAAGCAAAATATATTGGTTTAAGTTAATCTGAAGTTCCGCAGATATACCAAGAATTACAAACAAAAAAAAAGCTAGTTTATTTCACTGTTTTCCCTTTCTCTTTAGCTGACATATATGTGTTTGACTAACACTAAGTCTATAAAAAACAGCATAAACTGGATTATAAATTTAAAAAATCTCAAATTTGTATAAATATTATTATTTGGATATACTATGAAAAAGAGTTGAGATGAAACCTTGGATGTCTTTGATACCAGCATCTGTTCTTCCTTTTGTGATGTGATCAATGGGACTTGACAGATAGGCTCTGGTTCATGGATGTTCATGGCTGTGTCTATCTGTCTCACTGTTAACATAATCATCAAACAAAGTAATACATTAACTACTACCAGTATAAAAACACAACCAAAAATTGCTTCTTGATTGTATAACATAGAGAAAGATTTTTTTCAGCTAAACATCGTCTGATAGGGTTTGGCATCTCACACTCAAAAAGTTTTTAATTTGTATATCTTAGTTTAAGAGCAGCAATACAACCTTCTATGATTTTCATTTAGTCAACAAGATTTCACATTTATGCTAAGCAGATCTAAAACTATGACTACTACTTTATAGCAGCATTTCAATTTTATATCTGTTGAGACTAAATAGAGGTTAACATTTTTTAAAATGGGAATTAGGCTTACAAAAGGATGAAGCATAAAACAATGTCAAAATAATCATTCATGGACTAATAATACACAAATAATACATGGGTAATTTATAAGAATGTGCATGCATAGCATTGATTTTTCAGCAAAATTATACATATATAGATCATTACATCTTTTAATCTTGTAGCGACTAAGTACTCAAGAAAGTGTCATTTTTTAATATAAAAAAAAAATTTGAGGTGTTGTGGACAGGCGTTGGCTTGTAAGAACAAACAGCTGGTAGACAATATATTTTAATTCATGAAATTTCAAATAACCTGAATAGCCTCCTGGTGAACAATAATACATATAACTTTTATTAAAATATAGACAAAATCAAGTTGATCTGAGATAAACTAAATGTACTAGACTTATGTAATAATATTTTTTAACAAAATCTAACTCACTACAGTAACACAACCTTTCAGTCTCACGTTCTGGACGTCTGTCTTAAGTAAAACTAATGCCACCTATCTTGCTGTCTTGCCTCATTCAAAACAAATTGCTAAGCACTTCCCACCATCACCATACAAATGCACACACCACATTACAGGAGGTCAACCCTTTGATTAGCCAGATACAATAGTAGGAAAAAAAAGATACTATAAAAAAAAAAATCCTCACAACTGTGAAATATCAAAAGCCATCGAGGCACACACCAAAGGTAAAGTAGAGCAAGCTTGTCAACAAATCAGCTTTCAAATGTCTAAGTGTCCAACTCCAAATTGAATGTACTTACCCAAATCTTGAACACAGTAATATTTAGCTTCTTGTAACAATTCATCAAGTTCTCTTCTAGAATCCGGCAATGTGATAGAACCATCTCTTAGGAATGACAGGATAGATCCAAAATGTTTACCACACCTGTCAATTAGGACCCATCCTAATTGTTATTGAAAAACAAAAGAGTAATTACTATGCAGTTATCATGTTTTCAGTTCCTACTATTAGATAACAATCTCGTCAAAAGTTGGAAGGAAAACGTTGGATAGGTGGAAATCTAGACATCCTTGAAGCTGTGAAGTTGATAGTGTGTTGTGTGACTAACATGTATATCATGGGTTTGATCTCCATACTTGCCAATTTTTTGTTTAATGATTATCAGATAATCCTATTGGACCCCATTCAATTTCAAGTGAATATTAAAAAGGGAATTGATTTTTTTTAATTGCATTTTTAGATTACTTCTTTAAAGCAAGATTTATAAAAGCTAAAAAAAAAAAAAAACACATTACATTTTAAGTAAATCTGTCTGTGTAAATAAAAAAAATAAATAAATATATGGGTTAAAAAAAGTATAAAACATTCATTTAGTAAATAATCAAGAACAGTGTGACCATATACCTTCAACATCATGCAGGACATCCATTCTTCCGCTAAACATGGCCCTCAACATTGTGTCTTGTTTACAGAGTGTATCAATGGTGGTTAAGTGCAGTGTACCCCCAACATTCAGCTTGACATACTTGGAGTCGGATGGTGAGGAGACAGGGCAAGATGCTAAGGCCTGGTTAGCAGAGGCTCCAGACATTTTCAGATCTAAAAAATAAGATTTAAATGCAAGGAATCATTTTCAAACAACAGTTGTTTTATACAAAAATACTACAGTACTAGAGGTGCACCAGATAGCGTTTTAAAATATTTGTCCAGAGCCAGATATGGCCGGATAGTAAAATAAGATATCAGCTCTGGCCAGATACTGCACCTACAGGTCTAGTAAATAGCTATATATGCTGAACATTTTTCAAACTTGTTCAAAGCATACCTATGTTATAAATATTTTTATTTTACATTTTTTTCCACATTATATACTTTTAAACTCTATTACTCATTGATGAATTAAAGTTTATCAGCATTTATTAACAGATATTACAAACTAATTTGTGTAAACAACTTGTTTGCCATGTAGAATATATGGGCATTTGTATTGCTCTAATTTTTAAGCTCTTAAAGGTAAAGTGCAATCTGGGTTGTATAGTGGGTAGATTTATGTGTTATATTTATATAAGTAATGTATTTCAAACCATCAACTGGTCATCGTGTTTTATAGGCCACAAACCTCTTCCTGTCCTGGAGTCTAGGGTCTGATACTATAGTGGCTAACTACATATATAATATAATCATTATGTGTACAGTAGTAACAAGGAGTAACTTGACACTCCCAAATAATTAAGAATATTGTTATCGAATCAAGACACTCAACGCAGGAGTAAGATTCAAGGTTATCGTGTTAGGAAAAGTATTACAGTTTTTACAGCAGTAATACTTATTACAGTGTCAGATGTCACGAGTCGAGTCTGTGCCCTATTTCGACCAGTTTCTAGAAGCTCGAGTACAAACCAGTGCAAGTGTCCAGCGTAAACAAGTTAATTTTAGATATCCAATCGAAGAAAGAGGTTAATGGAAAAAAAAAAGCACACGTCAGCTTCTAGAAGGTCAAAGTTACTAAAATAATTATCAGAGAAGCTTCCAGGATTCGATCAGGAACGCACGATCAAAGAAAGAATAAATTAAGGGAAAGTCAGTCAGACGGGGTCCTCGCATAGTAGTAGTTCTTGTAGAGCGTTGGTCCTCACACAGTCCTCGATTACTAATAAGTTTTGTGATATTAGCAGGTCCATTAAGTAAAGTTTTAGAAGTTGAAGTTATACTAAGTGAAGTTTCATGTATCATTTAAGTTTTATTTATGAAGTATCAAGTCAAGTTGTTATTGAATTAAGAAGTTAATTTGATGTGAAAGTTGAAGAAGTTATTAAAGAAGTTTGAAGAAAATACAGAGAGATGTTTCTTTCTTCATTTCATTGAATTGTCAAGTTTGATAATATAATCCCCGGCAAGTGTGATCGTCACACAGATTGCTGTCTTAGCGTCTTACATAATTTATATAAATCTATTCTAAAGCCCTAGTCTACCGGACCTGTGTGTTGAGCACCTTGCTGTACGGAAGTGAAACATGGTCAACCTACTCATGGCAGGAAAAAAAGCTGAATGTTTTCCACCTCCGATGCCTAAGGCGGATCTTTAAAATAAGGTGGCAAGATAAGATAACCAATGAGGAAGTGCTACAAAGAGCAGGGTGCCAGGACATCCGCTCTGTTATCAGCAGCAGACGCCTTGGCTGGCTTGGCCACGTTCGTAGAATGCCAGAAGGTCGACTTCCACAGGACATCCTGTATGGCGATCTGATAGAAGGCAGGAGAGCCGCTGGTCGCCCACTTTTACGTTATACGGATGTATGCAAACGCGACATGAAGCTCTTCAAAATCGACACTGGCAACTGGGAAGAGGTGGCACTGGACAGATCCTCATGGAGAGAGAGCATAAAGGAAGGGTCAAAGATTGCAGATGCCATACACAACAGAAGCAGAAAGAAGGGTGAAAATGCAAAGGCGCCTGGTGATTATATATGCCTAACCTGCGATCGCAGCTGTGTATCAAGGATTGGCCTCTTTAGTCACACAAGAAGTTGCAAAGGGAAAAGATCGTCTTTCGAGACGTAAAATGCCACAGATTCTGGTTTTAAAATGGTCTATAGATGTCAATATGAATACATTCAATATCAAGGAGAAGGAGGTGTTTACTCTCTCTTTAAAGATAACATGGTCAGTGTCTTTTATACTAATATACAAATCTGCCTTGTACTTATATCTCTACATCAAAATTAGTTAAAAAACTGGCTTACTAGGCTATAGAAGAAATAATATTATTCATTTAAAACATAAGTAATCTATAGTGTATACTATCTAGATATTTTTAATCTATCTAGAAATTTTGATCTATATATATAGATCTAATCTAGACAATATAGATATCCAGATCCCTACATTAATAATATTATATAGATTTTATTTATAGATCTAGAGATAGATTTTATACCTACAACCTCACTGTCCTCAGGTTAGTAATATCTCAAATCTTTGCAGGATGTTGATAATTTTTCAAAATCAAATCTTTGCAATAGTAGGTTGAGGTTCAACAAGTGTCACAGGACAGATTCAGTGACACTTAAATTATAAATAGAGTTACTGACAGTGACTCAGTTAGTGCCACACTACTCACTACAATGCAACGTTGAATGTATTTATGTATGACTAGAAATAGAATCTAAACTCTAAAGAAACTAGTCTAAACAATGTAACAATCGTCACAATCCTTATCATGCCCTATGAGTACTATGACTAGATCTATTAAATTCTACTATCATGCCTTATGAGGCTTATGTCACTTATGACTAGATCTAGATTTAGTTTAGTAGTTACTGTGGTATGACTGAGACTGAGTGAAAGACATTGGGAGACACAGACAGTGTCAGTGAGACGTTGAGTCAGTGACTGAGTCGTCTGAGTGAGTGAGTGTTTCTGTTTTGAGACTACACTGAGTATGCAGTCACAGTGTTACACTTAGACGACTAACACACTGACTTACTCCTAGTCTAGATGTAGACAATCAATATCTTTCGTGTTAATATATCAATAAATATTAGATCTAGACCATAAAACCCTAAATTACAATCTAAATCGTAAACCTGCTAAATATGTTTTAGTAACAAGAGCCGGAAGTGTTGAACGAGTTAATTTCATGACGTCATTTCAATACAAAGGGTGGCTAGGAAGAAATCTCTTTTAAGGAAATTAAGGATCTTCCGAACATAGCACCAATAATCGCCAACACAAAAAGGGACATCTTCATTTAGATCTAGATCTATAATAATAATAAATAGTATATTAATTTTTAAAAATACCCGTTTACGAAAAGATCTTTTTATACGTTGAATGCATTTAAGAGGTAAAAATATTTGCACATCTTTTCCTGCTTTTTAAATTTGTTTTTTGTCAACATTTCACAGAAGTCACAACTCTGTTTTAGGGCACCTTATTTGATACAGCAAAATGAAATAGTCTCACCTGCTAAGAGTTTCAAATGCTGTCTGTCTACATCATACGGCGGGTCTGAGTATTTAGAAAGATAACACATAATGATGGGAGACAATTCATTAGTACTTTATGACAAAAAGACTTTTACATTAGGACAATGAATATCAGAGGCGTAGTGAGACTGGGCAAGGAGGAGCATCGTGCCCTGGGTGTCAAACTCAGAGACCGCGACATGCAGAGGGGCGTCAACAGAGTTTGAAGGTGTTCCAAACATTTATTCGTTTACACTGCAGCGGTTCTCAACCTTTTTTGCTCCGCGACCCCCTAATACAATTTTTTACTAGGAGGCGACCCCCAACCATATTTATTTTGTCATAGGTCTAGGTAAATGTGGAGGCGCGGTGGCTGAGCGGTAAAGCGCTTGGCTTTTGAACCGGGACTCCCGGGTTCAAAACCTGGTGAAGACTGTGATTTTCAGTTTCGGGATCTTTGGGCTCCTTTGGGTCCACCCAGCTGTAATGGGTAGGCCTACCTGACATTAGTTGGAGAAAAGTAAAGTAATGCGGTTGATCGTTGTGCTGGCCACATAACATCCTCGTAAAACCCTCAGAAACAGTTGACCTTTTGCATCATCTGCCTTATAGACCACATCAACATGTATACAACTAATAGACATGATGGTCACTTCATTGTTACAAACGTATCCTATTTATTGAGTGTCAACAAAATGTGTGCTTTAATTTTCTCTAAAAAGTAGATTTTATGATTTTTATTTATTTACTTTTTTTTTATTGCGTGTTTATAATACGGTAAATAAATTGCTCACAGGTTAGAAAGTATTACTTATCATGGAAAACGTTGCGACAGTATTTTCAAACTCGCCAAAGTTAGTGCCAAGGTTGAGATTGTTTTTAGTTCACTAGATTAGGAATTCACATCGAGTTTATTTTTGTATTAAAACTAGATAACTGACAGGCAGAAACAAAAAACAACATGTTTTACAAAGATACTGTGTTGGAAATGGAAGAGGACGTCTGGAAAATATCTCATAGAACAGAAGGACTGCAAACAGTTGATCCAAATTTGTGTAACTAACATTGAAGAGAAATATTTAGATGCATTGCTATTGGCGTTGCTAACATATATCGATGAATCAATCATACAATGAGATACAATGGATTCTAATGGTGACTTATTCTATACCAAAAATTGACATCCAGACCGACATTAAAGCATATTTAGAGCACCATCTGTGCAGACACTACAGATATTTTTTCCAAGAAGTCTTACTTTTTGAAATGTAACCAACTTTGTCAGTTACATCACTCACTGTAGAGGCCGTTTATAGATGTTTGCATAGGAACTAATCTTTAAAATCGCCTTTATATATATATTGTAAGTATACCGGAACTAGTAATTGTGAACAATCTACAAAACCTTTGGATTCGTCAAGCTTGTAAAAGAAGCAAATATTCCCTAAGTATCAGAAGACATGTCAACTTATCTCTTGTGAATAGTGTCATTAGGTATGCAAATTGCACACAATTTATTTACAAAATTTGCTCCAATCATAGCGAGCAATGTCTTTGGCCGCTGACAATAACTCCTTGGTAATGGTGTGAGGTTTCAGAACTCTGGCGATTCCGAGAGCCACCGAAAATAAGAAGCCTCATTGGCTGATATGTTTTAATTATGGTATTTTCCATCTGAGTCAAGTCTGAGTTTAATCAGGATTCAAAATTAAACTACTGCATGTCGTTATCCGCAAAGCTCGGACGTATGTTCGGCCTTAATACATACGGCAGAAAGAACTTCATTACAAATGTTGCATCGGGGTCTCTGAATTCCTGCTTGAACTATTGAAGTAAAACTATACCGCAAGATGATCGTCATTCTCTTTTCTTTCATTAACTTTGTTTTGTTCAAAGTCCGTGCTCACGAGTTGTTCCATAATGAATTTATTTCCATTGACCATGGCGTATTATTGACGTGATTCGATCTTCATCAAAGAAATGTTTGATCCCGCAATGGTGTTTCGACACATTGATGGACAGTAAATTAATTTGTTGAAAAATGTATTCTGCAACAACAGAGATATGGTCTGCAGCAACTAGTTTTGAACAACCATTATTAAAAAAACAACAACAAAGAAGAACCAATTAAAAAAACAAACAAGGATGATACATTGACTAAAAGTGCCCTCTGTATCCTCTGGCAGTATGCCATTGTTTATATTCGTCAACCACACATTTATTTTTTTGTTCATTGAAGATTAAAATTGACGATCTTTTCATAATTTGTTTGGTAATAATGTAATTTGAGTAAAGTCCCGTATCATTACCACCACTTATGTAAATCTATATCCACTATAGTACAACACATTAGAAGCAAACAAATAATTCGTATTAAAAAATTCCACTCCCCCTCCCCCCCCCCCCCCAATTTTCCGATGGTCTTAGGCGACCCCCGAGAAAAGGTCATTCGACCCCCAAAGGGGTCGCGATCCACAGGTTGAGAACCCCTGGTTTACAGTTACGTGAATTGGAGAACACTACAGAGCATCAGCGCCCCCTTAAGCACGAAAAAAACAACAGTATATTGTTTTATAAAAACGAGGTTAGGTAGTGATTTTTTTGTAGCGTATGTATAGCTGTCTACCGTAGATATTTTAGTTAGGTAATATATTATTACTATGAAATGTTTTTTGGACAAAAAAGTCTGTGCCTCGTGCCAGTGATGAGCAGTTGTCACAGTTACACTCTGAGCCCACAATCATAATAAGATCAACTTTCTATTTTATTTACTGTATGTTATCCTTTTCTGTTTACCGGAGAGAGTTTCCGCAAGATGGGGAATGTTGCAGAGGGTCTTTATGCGTCTCCGATATATATAATATGTGTATGATATGACGTCTTTTTCAGGGTTAGGCTTATGTATCTTAAGCCATTAACAGGGGCGTAGCTAGGAATTGGCCATCATTTGGGGACCCTGGAGCTTGATCTCTTTGGGGCATTTTGCGTAATATTTAATACAAAAACCCTTAAGTAGGGTCCCGGGGATATTTTCAAATTCCCCCCTCCCCCCCCCCACCCTAGCTACGCAACTGCCCATTAGCCAATGCTAACCAATTATACTATTTCGTTTATTCATTAAGCTATTTTTTTCTGTAAGTCTAAATCTAAGATCCTTTCAAAACAAAAACAAACAAACAAAAAAAAAAAAACAACTTTCAAACTTCTAAATAAATTGAGTAAGTAAAATAACAGTTAGTTCTCAATATCAATATAGTTTAATATAACAATTTTCTATAGCAAACAAGCTTAATACAATGAAGAAATCATCATTCCAAGATATGAATTACTATAAGAGCTAGTGGTGCATTAAAAGAAAACAAATTAATACATAACTAAAAACTAATTTAAATATTATAATATAAAATATACACAGTTACTACAAGGATAACGAAAACATATCAATTACAATAATACAATAAAAAATAATAAATGCAACTTTTTTTTTCATATAAAAACATTTCATTGCAGTGCACATATTTATACAGACAAATGCAAGTATAATATTGTACATGTAACTCTTTATATACATCAAGTAAATGCAGATTTCTGGTATCGATTTTAACAACATTGAATAAAACATAAATCTTCTATTTAATAATTAATCAATAAATGCGCCTATATGTATATACATGGAATCACTTCAATACAATTTTGATATATATACATATAAAGAATCTCATATAATGAGTACTATGCCAAGTGTAATACCAATACACGACGTTTATTTCATGAATACTATGTTTTGTTTCGTACTGTGCTGAAATAAATAAGACAGTGGTAAGGAAATTGTTAAAATAGAAATTGACTAATTATCACGAAATTAAAAAAAAAAAGGAATACGTTTTCATTTAAAATCTCACTTGTTTAAATGTCTAATTAAAAACAGTGGAATGACATCCAATCTTGACTCTTATAATAGTTAACTGGGGCTAGACAAAACTTCGCACTGTACAGGAGATAAAATATCTTTATGTACTTTTGTCCTTTGTATCATTTCAGACGGATATCACTTTATGATGAGATGTCTTTAGGATGTGACTAGATGTCTTTAGACAGGATGAGATGTCTTTAGGATGACATGTTTTTAGGATAAGACTAGATGTCTATGGCAGGAGGGCGGATGACTTAGGCTCAGATCACATTCATCTAAAATTGACAAGAGCAATCAGAAGAGAAGATTGCCCTTGAACATTTTGGTTTAAATTACAGAAATCAAAAGTATATGCAGCATACAGAAATCAATGGTATATGCAGCATACAGAAATCAATGGTATATGCAGCATACAGAAATCAATGGTATATGCAGCATACAGAAATCAATGGTATATGCAGCATACAGAAATCAATGGTATATGCAGCATACAGAAATCAATGGTATATACAACATACAGAAATCAATGGTATATGCAACATACAGAAATTAATGGTATATGCAGCATACAGAAATCAATGGTATATGCAGCATACAGAAATCAATGGTATATGCAACATACAGAAATCAACGGTATATGAAGCATACAGAAATCAATGGTATATGCACCATACAGAGATCAATGGTATATAAGACATACAGAAATCAATGGTATGTACGAAATACAAAAATCAATGGTATATGCAGCATACAGAAATTAATGGTATGTACGACATACAGAAGTCTATTGTATATGCAACATACAGAAATCAACGGTATATGAAGCATACAGAAATCAATGGTATATGCACCATACAGAAATCAATGGTATGTACGAAATACAAAAATCAATGGTATATGCAGCATACAGAAATTAATGGTATGCACGACATACAGAAGTCTATTGTATATGCAACATACAGAAATCAATGGTATATACAACATACAGAAATCAATGGTATGTACGAAATACAGAAATCAATAGTATATGCAGCATACAGAAATTAATGGTATGTACGACATACAGAAGTCAATGGTATATGCAGCATACAGAAATTTATGATATATACGACATACAGAAATGTTAAAGTTTAAAAGAAAATACAGAAAATCCTCTGAAGTTTCTACAATAACTAAATGCACACTTCATTCTTTAATATGACTTGCGACTAGATTCAAATTAATATCAAAGAAAAAAAAAACACAATAGGATTAGATAATTGGTACAAATCAGTGGTGTTTATATAGAGTTGGTGTCCCTCACCGGGTGCGGCCTACACCCCTCGCACACCCTTGTGTTGCCACTGGCATAAATTATTTATAACCGAAAAGTTGGCCGCTTCAATATTAAATTAATAAAAGGTGAATATTTAAAATTATTTAACAAAATATATCTATTCAAATTAATCTAATGATAAACAAGTAGGTAGCTCTCTCTCTCTCTCTCTCTCTCTCTCTCTCTCTCTATATAATATATATATATATATATATATATATATATATATATATATATATATATATATGTCTGCGACTAAGTCATTCACGTTTACGACATTAGTGAAAATAAACTTGCTCTATTTTCATTGATGGAAGTATTTGACAGTAACTAGTTCAACTCAATGACATTCTTTGATTTGCACGTGCATCCAACGTTGACCATCAGAATTCGCTTTCGAAACTTGTATCTCCCGTCTGCCGTTCTGGTTTTGACCTTGACCCATCTGGCATACTCGATTTTCGAGCAATCTGAGTCGACATGATAAGACTCTTGGTACACATCTGAAATCAAAGTGTACTCATGTAAAAATTATACATAGGGCCTATAATACTTAATTGGATGAACTAATTGGTAAAAAAGGGATATAGGCACACCACTACCTAAAAAATGTTTCAAACGACATGCGCCTAAATTGACTCTAGAAACTTTTCCAACAACTCACCTTTACGTGTGGTTCAGATTTATGGTACAGTGGAACTATTAACGTTAAAAGGACAGAGGGAAAAAAACTGGCACCAAAACTAGAAAGTTTCATGCTGGAGGGGCTCGCTCGTAAACCCTGGTTGCCTGGTTGGCTACTCTCTAATACAATGTTTCCCAAACTTTTTCCTTAACGGAACACTTCGCAAATTCTAAGTATTTAGCAGAACATTTTACTTATTTTTAGAGAGATTAACTCACTCGGTGGCCTACTAGTTAATTATTCGATTCGTTCGTGAACACTTACTCAGATCTCGTGGAACACTTGGGTTACGTGGAATACAGTTTGAGAAACACTGCTCTAACAGAAGGACTATGAAAGAACGCTGAAATCAAACCTGTGCTGCTTTGGGTCCAAACCCTATTACAGCAAAGGCTACAGGAGTCAGCCATGAAATAAATCAAGAGCCGCTGACCTTTTGACAGTTTGCAGCAGACTGTGTTTTGGCAGATCCTGTAACGCTGCTGACTCCAAACAGTAATGGCCATTACCATTTACTTTGACTCCAATATCTGCTAGGAGAGGCGGGGGGGGGGGGAGGGTAATCGTTTTGTTGTGGGCATCAACTTTCATACCATAGTCAATGCCCAGGCTCTCATCTAGTCATCCAAGAAATTAACCATAGCCATCTTACGACAGGAGGAGGCCAATAAAAGAACAACTGTCTTAATATTTGATAGTTTAAAAGATATCTACTGTATATTTATGGGATATATCTAAGCTTAAGCCCACAGTACAAAGCCAACCATAAAACACAAAAGTTCCCGAAAATAACGTTTGCAGACTTAAATATATCGAAAAGGTGGATTATTAATCAGACTAAGACTGTGCCGAGGACTCTGGTTAGGTCACAGAGGAGAAAGTCAAGTAAGTCCTAGGTAGGCCTACTAGTTTACACCCATCAAATTGACTGACAACAGAATATTTAGAAATAATTCCAATATTTTTGGAGATTTGTAGAAGACTATAGGAAATAAGACTGACATATAGTAAAGTGCGAAGTTCGAGCAGCCCCGATTTGTCAAGAGGTTCGAACAGTTCACTTTTTATTGCTAAAACTTTTTTATTTGAATGTTTACCAAATTACTACTATATTGTTACTGCGCATGCACCTTTTTTCTTTACTTCCGACACATACTATTTCCTTTTCCTTGTAAAGGCTAAGTTCATGGTGAGGTCAAACTCAGGCGGTGTGGAATTATTCTTTTTTACTACCCGGTAGTGAAGGAAATGGGTAATGGGCTTAAGGCTATTTTTAAGTCTGATTGCTCATCAGCATAAAGAGACTATTTGAAGTTGTGGAGGGTGGGAAATGGTGCAATAGATGGTGTTCTTGCGCTGGAGTAAAAAGAAAATGACTTTATAGTGAAAATTAAATATAAAAACATGTTTTTAGATATATTTTCTTTGATCTGTTCGAACCTTCCATCAACCCGATCGAGCTTACTAACAGGGGAAAAATCCGCTCGAGGAAAAGTACGCTTGGCGATACTTACCCTACACCTCTATGACTTCGTATTTAATTTTAACTAAGCCTAGTGATACATTAAATCCAATCTATTTTTATAGAAAAAAGGACGAGGAATTCAGAGATACTATCAGTTTTTTCATAGGTTAGACCATTACGGTGATATAAAAATCCAAACTTGAAAATTGCTGCCAGCGGGCTTAATGCGCTCGAACTTCGCACTTTACTCTATGTGCTAAACAAAAGCCACAACTTGTAACATTCAGAGATGTTTGGTTCAATGCCACAATTTGTTACATTCAGAGATGTGTGATTTAATGTCAAAACTTGTAACATTCAGAGATGTTCGGTTCAATGACACAACTTGTAACATTCAGAGATGTGTGGTTCAATGACACAATTGGTTACATTCAGAGATGTTTGGTTCAATGCCACAACTTGTAACATTCAGAGATGTGTGGTTCAATGCCACAATTTGTTACATTCAGAGATGTGTGGTTCAATGCCACAATTTGTTACATTCAGAGATGTTCGGTTCAATGCCACAATTTGTTACATTCAGAGATGTGTGGTTTATTGCCACAACTTGTTACATTAAAAGATGTATGGTTTATTGCCATAACTTATACTTTTGTTTACAACTTTTGGACATTACTTCAGAAATGAAAATAATTACACCCTAGACCAAAACAGGACGCCTGGGAATTATGGCGATGTAGGCGAGGGTCAGGGTTAGAGTCCGAAGCGCACACCCCTCAACCTGGCAACCGTATACTTATCATAATTAAATTCTTTAAGCAAAATACATACAACACACGAGGGTGTAGTCAGATTTCGAGACGAAGTTTCTGGGTTCAAATCCATTTACAAAACGATATATATTTTTGAGATTAAGAATTAATCTAGCTCAAAAGAAAAGTTATTGTGTGCATTCGACCACTAAACGCCGTTTTAATGCTTTGCTACCCCAACCGGTAAGTTTTGTCTAAATAAACGCAATCAACCTTAAACTGTGGAAACAAATAGCTAACCTGTCTTTCCTTTGAGACACTGAGCAGTCAGACACACTGCCTCGACGTGACTAGCGGGTATTCTGTCTGGATTCCAAACCATTCTATATTTCCAGGGACACGTCGTAAGCAGGCGAGTATTGGTATGGACGTCGGATTCTTAAAAAAATAAGCAAAATAAAATATGAACAACTACCAACTGAACATTTTATGAGTAAATAGATTCAACTTGCACATTCATTGCTCAAAAAAAATAAATCTAACATAGCAATCGAAATAAACAACAATAAAAAACAAACAAACAAAGCTTATATTAAGTGTATCAATTAGTTTGGATCAGCCATGTAATTAGATTTGTATTAAATCTAGACTAACAATAATAACTCTGTGCAATAAGAAATATTTTTTAACCAATTGTTTTTGCTTAGCGCAATGTCATGCTTTTAGCTTTCACTACGCTATGAGCCTATCACTTGTCTGGACCAGCAGGGAAGGGTAAGAAAGAACGGGGTGTCTGGGTGATCACATTGAAAAAAAAAAAGAGAACGTCCTGAATTTGAACTTGTGAGCTAAAGCCTTCTCGGGCTTCTCTAGCCAACGCGGTAACCACTCTGCTAGCGAAGAGTCTATGAACATGTAAGATTGTATAGTTATCTATTGTTTCTATTTCATGTTTGTGTTCACTAAGCCTTGAGACATCAGCCTAATATAAAGGGGACTAATTCAGTTCATACCACCACTTTAGTCAAGTACTATTTCTTTCACTTTTTGAAATACCAAACAAAGTCATTTGTTACCTATACTTAATTAACTATCAGGTTAATTTTTTTTGTATTGATTCTTGTGTTTTCAGGTAAAAGAAATAACTGCAAAATTTCAGCTTGATCCGAGATTGAGTGTTGGAGAAATAAAGTGTACAAACTTAAGGCCAGACAGACAAAAAGACATACATACAGACAGACAGAGTGAGTTGACATAAGCTTTATAAAGATAGGTGTGAATTTTTTTTTTTATTTCACGATAACGTAATATACTTTATTATGTGAAAATCTATAAGTGCACATGGTCCTACCTTCAATCCAGTCACTGTAGACATCAGACGATCGGTCAGTGATGGTCAAGTCTTTGTACAGATAACGAAGTTCTTGAGGGATAAAAAATGTTTCCTCCATGGTCCAGACATTTTTAGGAAACTTTTGACTTGATGTTTTGACGGCCAAACTCTAGACAACAAAGAGAACACGACATGTACACACACATTTATTCCACAAAAATATTAGTCATTCACTTCTTGCTGTCCAAGTTTTTTTTATTTTAATGTTTGTAATTATATAACATTAAATTATTTATTGAATTATTTTTTAATAGCCACATTTAGGAGCCTACAATAAATTATTAACTTTTATTTATTAATTATTTACAAAAAAAAAATTAATTTCAAGATCTTACCGCTATTAAATATAGAACAAACATCAAATCAATGAATAACATGCTATATCAACTACAGCAATTTATTATATTTCATACTGATTTTTTCAATTAAAAGTTCAGAAATATTCGAAACAAATACTGGTTTTGTTGCTACAGATGTAATCCTTTTTATAACGCTGTATCAACCGGAAGGTCAAGCTGACTTTACACGATCTGTAGGCGAGGAAAAATTAGTGACTGACAGTTGTTATGCATCATTGAATACAGTAAATATGTCGACATCCGCACTGCCTGGGTTCTGCCTTAAAAGGTATTTAGTAATTAATGAAGCATGATTTTCAAAATTAAGATCTCAATTACATTTGTTGAGATTTATATTTAGTGGTGGTAAATAAATTACATTTTAAACATAACTACAACTTTAGTTAAGCTTAAAAAAAAAACTTTCGCTGACTGAAAGTTTATTTCCAATCTTAAAACGCTAGCTCGGCTAGACTAAAACAGAAATGATTAAACAGAGACAAATATTACAGTATTACACCCTACAGTCGGCAACACGTTTACAATCTCACGCACTTAACCAATTAATGTTCCTAGCAATATACTTTTGAAGTTTATTTATGTAAAAATAATTCTATTTCAACAGAATGAGAATTGTATCAATGATTTGTACGTTTGTACAGCCGAAAGCTCGAATTGTCACTGACTGCAATGTCTGCTTCAAGTTTGTATGAAAAAGTAAATTAAAAAATGATCAACCAATATTAATTTTATTACAATTATAGATATTCATATTTCATTTGCTGACATATGTATTCCATGTATACATATAAATATGACATAAACAGAGATGCATTAACAAAATAAAAGATCTCTGTGAGTGCTTGATAAAAGAAAAACGTCTCACCAACTTTGAAATGAACATTTAAATGTTCAAATATTTCATGGATTTGTTCAGAAAGCATAGTGAATCAAAATCAAGTACGATCGATTAGTTGACCTCCTTCAGTCGTAACGACTATGGATATCTCGAACACTTTTTCATGTGACTGTGGAGCGAATTTTATAGAATTCACACAATCTGTTAAAAAATATATACTAATTATTTATATTTCAACCTATTTTTAGATTATTTCGCCCCTCCTCTCAAATATGTTAGCCGATTTGGTGGGGTCGGGAGGGGGCGATGGTATCATTGCCGCCCCCCCCCCCCCGAGTGGAGGGGGCGGTCCAATTTATTTGTAGAAATCACAGCTTGCTAACAGAATCAATTAAATATCCATATGTCTAAAACTTCATTGATATTTTAACCGATCTTTATATTATGTCGTTCCCTGTTTGCCGATTGCTGGGGGGGGGGGGGGCTAATAAATCTACTGCCCTTCCCACCTAAACCCTTTGAGTGGGGGGGGGGCGGTCCGTTTTTATGAAGAAATTATAGTTTGTGAACAAAATTAGTTGAATTAATATATAAATTTTATATTATGTCGCTCCCTTTCTGGTATTTTGGCCGATTCGGTGGGGTTGAGGGGAGGGCGATTGCATGTACTGCCCTCCCCACTCTAGCTCTCTAAGTGCTGGGGGGGGCGGTCCTATTTTTGTGGAGAATCATAGTTTGTGAACAAAATTAGTTAAATATATATATATAATATAAACTACGTATTGATATGTGACCCGTCGTATATTATGTCGTACCACACTCTAATCTCAAATTGTATCATTAGTAAATTTAAATGAAAAAGGGTTGTACCAGGTGGAAGGGGCGATACATGCAGTCGCATTTCCCCCATTATACGTCCCGGGTTCGAATCCTGGTGAAGACTGGGATTTTTATTTCGGGATCCTTGGGCACCTCTGAGTCTACCCAGCTCTAATGGGTACCTGACATCAGTTGGGGAAAAGTAAAGGCGGTTGGTCGTTGTGCTGGCCACATGACACCCTCGTTAACCGTAGACCACAAAATCAGATGACCTTTACATCAACTGCCCTATAGACCACAAGGTCTGAAAGGGGAAACTTTACTACTTGTATTATAGTTAAGAAATTACAAAATTTTTAAAAATCCGTCACTAATATAATTTATATATACTATAAATTAAATTCTTATATCGAGTCGCCCCACCCCTATTCTTTAATGCTAAATGCAATCTTTAGCAGAAATTATTAAAGGAGCGAGAATTTATCGTTTTCACTCTACCACCCCTCCCATTTCCAGACAGAGTTTATGTAATTTCACATGAATTTATCATAATTATTTTAAGAAGGACTTTGCATTGGAAAAGTTAGAATTCAAACGAAATTTTTCAGTATAAGAGTCATGATTGAGATGAGTTCTAAACTCATTAAATATTTTCATAGTCGCCTTTTCCCAACCTTTACTCAATCTGATATTTTTCTAGTTAAATAAATTTGGGACTATAACTCACAATTTATACTCTAACTTCCTTGAATATTATTTATCGAATAATTTTTTTTTTCGACGGCGATCCTCAATGCCAAAATCTAAATATGTGGGGTATCTTATCTTTTCAAGGAACAAATCGGTTTTATTCGCCCCAAACTCCATGACAAATAATTAGCTGTACTTGTCAGGAAAATGCGTTTCTGCAGTGAAGAATGTAAGAAAACGCTTTTGGCGTAGGGGCTTCGCCCCGAACTTCATTGATGAATTATGACCTGCACTTGTCAGGAGAATGCGTTTCAGCAGTGAAAAAAAGCAAGAAAACGCTTTTTGTCGTCGGGGCTTCACCCCGAACCCCACTAGGAAACCTTGTAGCGCTGCCCCAGTTGTTGTTTTCGACGAAGGTTGAGAAATGCTGCTTTATATATATATATATATATGTGTGTGTGTGTGTGTGCTGTACGCACGTTTATGCATAGGTTAGGGTTTACTTGGCGTTAGGGTTAGGGTTAAGGCATTGTTTATTGTCGGAACGATGTCGCCCCCCCCCCTCTCCACGCAGCCGATGTGACCAAAGGAACGGAATATTCGATACAGTTTGGGATCAGTAGCGCCGCAGGTTTTGACGTGGCTGTAGCACTGTGTGCCACAGTCTGCCTAAGGGTCCCCAGCTCCTGATTTTTCCTCAGGGTTGTCTCCCGAAGCCTTTCTCATGTTTGGGTATAGACACAAGGCAGCGGAGGTTTGGATTTAGAATTTGTCCCTCTCCTAGAGGAGTCTCTGTTTTGTTAAAATCGTGCAGTATTACGTTTTTATTAGATCTGGTTTAAACAGTGACGTATCAGTGGACACTGGCCTGGCCATCAGGTGCATGAAGTAGTTAACATTAAAGGAGACGGCCATTCACTTGTGCAGCTGAGTTAGTAAAAGGTCAAAGGTTGGGGACTTTTTGCTTCTTGAACAATTCTAGCAAAGATACATTTGCTCCAGAATGGGCATACGCTGGCAGGGCTACGTTACAAATAAGAATATCTTGCTTCAGGTATAGAAGCAATACTTACCATTAGGCAGCTTTGCTGGGCCGGAGACCAATACTTACCATTAGGCAGCTTCGCTGGGCCGGAGACCTATCTTGAATGGGGATGACCGCAAGCCGAAGAAAATCTTTTTGGCGAACCTAAAGGAAGATGGCGTAACAGTGGTGTCTCCCAAATGGTTATCAAAACCAACTCAGGTGCCATTTCGCCAGGAAGAGCACGTTAAAATAAGCATTATTTTGCAGCATCCAACGCAGTGACAAACCGTTGTGGTCGATGGCTGGTTTCTATACATCTTGAAAGGTTTGTTGTTATGGGAGGTGTAAGGGAAGGCAGAGGAGCTTAGACGTATCCAGTTGTCTTCGGCACATATATTCAGGGCATATTAAACGCATATTAAAGGGAGGACACTCTGGGCTACAGCCCAGTGGACAGGACAAGAAAGGGGCCTACACAATATTTCTAATATTTTTTTTTTCGCATTTTACATCTACAAAAGTGCCGCAATTAAAAAGAGTACGTTTGTAGCATGATCAGAATAAGTAAATACATCTCAGGATTTTCGACAGTGCGTCTACCAAGGGCCTTACCCTCCACAAACTAAAAATTATACACTTTAAAACTAAAATATGCATATTAAATATTTTAAACAAGAAATTACAATCAGTTACAAAAACTATTTTTTTCTTCTAAAATATATCACGATTTTAGATTTAAGTCCTTTATTTCCTAAGAAAATAATGAAGCAATGTCAAGGAAATTTCAATGAATAATTCGGAAAACAAAGTCTAATTTTAGCAACAACGGGAATGTCCTAAAATAATGGCCTATTTGGGACGTTAGGAAAATGGGTTACACAAAACCACAACTGTATTAAAACCAAGAATCTAGGTTACAACCTTTTAGAACTACGCGTAGAACCTAGATCTATATGTCAGTGGGTTTAAATGCTTCACATGTCAATGTC
Organism: Biomphalaria sudanica; assembly: GCA_036873155.1. Taxonomy (NCBI): domain Eukaryota; kingdom Metazoa; phylum Mollusca; class Gastropoda; family Planorbidae; genus Biomphalaria; species Biomphalaria sudanica. Next base: position 1,325,683 of record JAZGLO010006654.1, on the reverse strand, counting down.
CTAAGAATTAGTTTTGGGTGTCGCCTTTCTCAAGATTACATACATTAATTACAAACATTACAAACTCAAATGCAGACCCTAAAGGGTTTCATATGGCTATCTGTTTGGTAGGCATTGCTAAAAAAAAACAGGTATAAAAATATCAGAAATTATTAAGTACAAACTATTAACAACCATAATTCTCCCTCCCTACATACGAGACAGATCTGTGCTGCAGACGTGAATGTCTTGTTTCTGCAGGTTTACGTTGTTTTTTTTTATTGGTAGGGAGCGTTCGGATATTACCTAAAAACGAATTTGTTACGATTTGTTACAAGGGGGAAACGGGATCTGAAGATTTGTTACATAACAATTTTTTTAAATATCATTTTGTCATTTTAACTCTCGCGTTTATGTTTGTTTTGTTATCACAGCGCCATCATGTTTGTTAACGCGCTTTATAAATGTCCAATATTATTATTCACAGGAACAGTGGTCCCTTAACTTTCGCGGGTCCGCTGTGAAAGAATTTCGATGTGCGTGTGTGTGTCGTGGAGTATGTGTGTCATCCTTAAGTTACGCCCTCGTCCTGTACCTGCCTAATGGAATATGGGTCAGCCTAGCCTAGGTAACGTGAGGTCAGGACTTTAGAACGACAGTTAAACGTCTTGGCCTGTTGATGCGAGTTGTTAGATAGAAACTTGATAGTGAATAATGTGCTGCAGATTGATATTACATAGAGCTATACGAGTTTTTTACTTTGATTACATGTTTGTTGTTCAATAACAATTAGAAAGTCATCACACACGGGTTTTAAAAAAATATTCATGTAAAAAAATACACCCGCTTTTTTTTTTATAATACCACTTCCACTGGTTTTCCGACGGGTTAATCATCGGCCGTCCGATGTATATGTACACTATTGGTGAAAAAACTGACTAGGTCATCGAAGCGCCAATAGAAGTCGAGACTTTCCCATCATTTCTATAGATACCAGGATGAGAAATGTCATTTGGAAAAATTAACAAATAAGTCTTTTGTAAAATTCAAAATTTTCTTGTTATGTTACTCTATGGTTGTTTAAGTGGGGGGAGGGGGAGTTCTGTTACGATTCGTTTTATACTCGGAAGGGGTGTGTCGAAAAACGTGATTTTTTTGGTGTGTGTTACGTAATATTTGAAAGTAGCCTTGTTATTTAATGAATTGTGTATTAGAAGTAGTTCTACTGTCTACTGTCTTGCTGCGTGTTGCTAAAGAAGTTTGAAGATATAGGATGCTGGAAATGTCAACGATCTTGTGTTTGAAAAGAAAATTGTTGATTACGATTAGTGCTTCAACTATTATTAGAACTAGAACAATCGGAAATAGAGATGCAATAGTATTGATGATTGACCAGTGTGTTATTGTATGAGTACTTACAACTGCTTTAGTAACCACGTCAAACCAGGGCTGGATTTAAGAATGTGGAGGCCTCAGGTAGGATTTTTATGGAGACCCCTTCAATTTTTTGAAAGCTTTAATGAATATATATTTAAAAGCATGCTATATTTTTCGAAGAAAAAAAAATAAAAATTTCCTTTGTATATTTTTGAGTTTGTGGAGAGTAAGGCCTTTGGTATAATCATGGTATAATGTTTGATTTGACTCTATGACGGAAATATTTGTCCTTCTGTTTTAATATGTTATTTAAAATCTTTGCGAATCACAACCCTAGGTAGCCGCCATGACGAGACGACCATTAGATTCCTGAAGGGGGGGGGGATGATGGAATTTTTTAGGAATAGTTTTGTATTTTTATTTTGTTTATTGTAGGTGAGATTTTAATGTTAAACCGTCACTTGCCCTAGCACAGTCAAAGGGGTTTTGAGCATAGCCAATGGGGATTTTTGAGTTTAAACCCCCCTCCAGAGAGTTTTGAGTTTAAACCCGCTCCGACCAGATGATTTTGAGTTTAAAACCTCCAATATAAAACTAAAGCAAACAAGTCACCAAATTCCATGAGCAGGAGGGGTTATGATTTAAAAACCCCTTTCCAACATAAGGAAAAGCAAAGCTACAAGTACTTCATTCCCTATTATCATTTTCTACCAGTCGCTGGGCTCCATTACTAAAGTGAAGTGAATAGCAGATTTGGTTTTTGACCTACATTTTTTTTTTAATTAAGAGAAGCACGGTAATGATAATAATAATAGTAATATTTATTATCCGTGAGGAAATTTTTTTACAATTTGTGCATCACAAAAACAAAACATTGCATAACTAGTTTTAAATACCGGATATAATGCTTGTATACACACACACACACATATATATAGGCCTAAGGCCTATATATATATATATATATATTATATATATATATATTGGGAGAAAAAATCCCCCTCTGGTACAAACGGCCCAACAACATGTGGATGAAACTTAAAATAAATAGGTACGTTTTCATAGAGACGTTTTCATAGAGACGTTTTGACGAAATTACAATCCATCTAATAAGAGAAGAAGAGAATGTGACCTTAAAGTCTGTTGGAAGTAGGGGCACGTGTGGTGTATCCATTGAGGGAAGAAAAAAGAAATTCCTGTTTTATTTCTAAATAGGTTTGAGAAACTTAAATTAGCAGAACTTAAATACATATCATATTGGCATTTAAAAAATATTTTAAAAGGATTTTGATAATGATTTTACAATTAGGTTGCCAGTTCCTAATTAATTCATTCATGTTAAAAGTTTGATTTACATTGTGTTTTCAATGCTAGGCTTTAGTGTTTACCAATTCACTTCTTTGCCCTCTTGTAATGTGCGCCTATCTTGGGGAAACACTGCCATTGCAAAGTTGGATGAGACATATATGCTAAAAATAGATCTAATGTTGTTGTATTTAGTTCTTCATTCTTTTACAACTGTTTTCCCCGGAACGTGAAAAAGAAAGAGGAAGTGACCTATATAAAGTTGTTACCTAGAACTAGGATAGAAATTTTTTTTTTTTCAAAATTATGTCAATTGAGTTTTTACCATAATTAGAAACTGTATCCAATTCTGAATAATAATCTGTAATTTGTTTTTAGAAACAATATCAATAAATATTTTAAATATTTAAAATAAAAACATGACCAATGTTTACTTTTGCCTCATGAAATATGCATAGACAGTGTCTAATTTTCAAAACACTATAACTTTTTTTTCTAATTATCCGATAAAATTATTTTTTTCCCTGTTATAGTTCTTTTTTTTTAAACAAGATACATTTTTTAAAAGACTTATTTTAGTTGAAAGCTTCAATTTCATTTGTTGAAATTAATGTTTGCAAATTCATCAACATTTTTTAAGAACTAATTTCTAACTGTAGTGAGTTTAAGAGTGAAAAAGTTATTGAAGCTACAGATTATGTTAAATGTATCTTTTTAAATTGATAACATTTAAATTTAAATCAATTAAAGGGTTATCATCCTTGTTACGAATATTACGTTTCATATAGTAATTTGTTGTTCTATGAAGTAGCCTAGTCCTTCAAACATTAAATACTAATTAATTAATTTGCCTTACGAATCATTGTAAAGGGTTTTACAAAGAGCAGTTTCTCGTGTATTTCTTGATCTTTCACGTGTGGCTCAAGTATTGAATCTGCGGAACTGTTTTCATTAACAGGAGAAGCGGCGAAGGCGTGTAACTTGGGCCTAACCAGTAAGCTTCGAGCAGGAAGGGCTCATTCGCCTTGGCTTGCAACCCATTTAGCAGAAGGAAAACTGAATTCAAAACTCTGCTGCCTTGCAACTATACACAAACATGGAAAAGGTTTCGTGGGTCAACCCTGAGGAATAAGGAGACGGTGACCATAAGGCAGTTTGTAGCACTTAGCGCTACACCTTGTCACCTTGCCGTTGATCCCAAACTGTATATATGTCGTTTGCAAAGAATTACGTAAGAAGCTTTTACTTTTATAACTCTGCCATCGATGTGCCCTTGAATTGTATTATTGCTTAAAGAAATTCTTATAAAAACAACAGATGTAGGTTTGTGTACAACGGCTGGTAAAATCAAGGTTTCACCTTTGCTGTTTTCCGTATTTTGTTATAAGTAAAGAGATCTTGTAAGACGCTCACAAACCATCATCCTGTCTATATGATGTGGAAGAGAGATTTTGTGATTCTATTCTGAACTTAATATTTGAATGTTCGAATGTTTTTCAAATCTTTATTTTGTCAGGGTGGCATTGTCTCAAATGATCCTCCAGTAATTGGTTTCATATCGTCATAAAATGTCACGTAGGCAACCGCTTGTTAGAAAAGAAAGGAATGAATCCAAATTATCAAAGCTGTACATTAATTTTTTTTAAACAATAGTTACAAATTTTGTAGACAAAATTAAGCTATTTAAATAAGTATTGAAATAGAATAGAATAATTGTTTGTTTGAATATCAGAACAAATATTTATAGGATTCACTAAGATACAAATCATATATTAGCGTATAAAATAATTACATTAATGGGATAAAGTCACGACCTGCTTAAATGAAATCCATTGTCGCAGACCCCTGTGGACATCTCTGTCAGGTTTAGGATTTATTTGTGTGTTAACTAGCTGTACACCATTAAGGTCCCGGGGTTCAACATGACAAGAACATCACTCATACACCGTCGTACATACAGTAACCAACTATGTGAATAGTTTAAATAACAACAAAAATAAATGAATTTAATTGTATGAAACTGATATATGTGTATGTACAATGAGGATGATAAATAGACAATATATATATATTAGATATATATATATCATATGTATATATAAAGATAGTATTCAATAATTAATTAAAGCACCTTTGCTACTGCTATCAACTTGTCACCCTGGTTTCATAGTCCACCAGACTCTGACCGACTGGCGTCACAAAACTGCCAACCTCGGTAATAGTAAAGTTAGACCTCAGATGATCGCCAATTTGACAATGACACTGAAAACTGTAATATATATTTCTGAGACGGCAAGCGACGCCCACACTAGCATAGACTCAAGCTCAATATATATACAACTCCAACACTGGCACCCTATAAACGAAATAAACACAAAACTTAACTTCTACTCTAAAACTAGAAATAGTGACAACCTCATACAACATACAATAAGAGATATCACAAACGAATAACTCACCCTAAACAGGGGTCCAAAAATCCTACTGAATAATGAGTCCGAGAAACTAGTACAGACTATAGATATAATAACCTTTTACGGACCAACACACCGTCCGTTCCAACCAAAGTCAGAGGGTGAACTGCGTCATGACAAAGAATGACCAATAGATGTCACCGGACTTAGTGACTTAGCAAAACAATTCAAAACACAAATAAAAGGCACTCTCGCCCATGTACAAGTAGTACGAGTAGAGGACATAAAAAACAGAGTTAGGAGAACTACGTGACATCTCATTGACCCCCAATTTATTTTTTCACCTTCGTAGACCCCTTGGAAGTTTTCGTAGACCTCTGGGGGTCTATATAGACCACTTTGAAAATCACTGAAATTGAGTCTAGATCTAGAGAGACTGAAAGTCAGTGAAATTCAACCTGTAAACACTGTTTCTGAGGACATACTAGAGCTAGAGCCAGTCAATCCTGATGACACTGGAAATGTTCCTGAAAGTAGTTCATTTATTAAATTAAATGATAGTGTTCAACAGGACAGCATTTATTTGGATGATATGACTGGATACCGCATGTTTGATGTTCAAATTTTATTGTGTTTTGTGAATCAATTTCCTTGTTCTAATTGTGAAAAGCATTGTGGTTTTCAAGCTACTGAAAGAAACACTGGACTTAACTGTACTATATCCTTTGTGTGCCTGGATTGCAAACATGCTTCAAAGTTCTAAGGAAAATATAAATTTAAGGTTTCCGCTGTCTATGTTTTCCATTGGATGCCATGTTCAACAAGGTAACAAATTTCTAGCAAATATGAAAACAGGCAAGAAGCAATTATTTTAGAAATAAAATATTGGAAGCCACTAAGACAGTTGCTAAAAAATGCAAAGAACCAGCTGCGGAAGAATTCAAAGCTTCTCAGCCATCATCTGATGTCACTGTGTCGTGCGATGGAACATGGCAGAGACGTGGTTTCGTGTCAAAAAAATGGAGTTGCAACTGTACTTTCCGTTAATCCTGGAGGTGCTCCTAAAGTAATAGACACATTTACCAGCAGTAACTATTGTGATAAATGTTGCAAAAGCAAAAAGAAACTTAAAAAAAACATTCATTCAAATGCAGAGGATGCTAGGGATGAAGGATATTTACCAGGAGGCTTTTAATTGTAAGTTTTTGTTTTTATTATTCATAGATGTGGTTTTTCTTGATTTTTAAAAATCTGCTTTTTCAAAATGTTTTGGTTGGTTTTGTCAACTTTTTACTATAACTATGCTGCTAGAGCTTTGAAATTTGGAATTTTTGTTTTATGTCCATATTGAATCAAAACATGCTACCAGAATTACAATCTATTAAGTAGTTTTAAAGTTATGGCCTCAATACTTACCCCTACCCCAACCAGACTCCACAGTTTTATGGTTCCCACACTAAAAAATTCATTAAAAAAAGTTTTCTCTCTGATTGTAATAAATGTAGTTCAATGAAATTAGAATAACTTGTTGATATTTCAATTTGGGGGTTTAACCTGCCCTTAAATGCACACTAGTGTCACTGTTTTTTTTTTTCACGGCTGCAGTCTCGTGGGTATTTTATAGTATTCATATAGATTTTAAGGTTGGTGTGTATGTGGGGGCGATAAAAGATATCATTAGTTCCCAGTCTACTATGGGGTCTGCAAGAACTCTTTTTGTTTTTTCTTGTTGTTGTTATATAAATGCTGGTTTAATAATAGACTAAAGAAGCTTTGTAAACAGAAGGAAAACCTATATAGAAAATTTAAAGAAACCAAGGCAGAAAGAGTTTACAAAAAGTATATAAAAATTAAACACCTAACCCAAAAAGTAAGCAGACAGCTGCAGAGTGAATACATAAACAATGTAATATCTAAAGATAACAACAAAAACCTATGGTCATACATTAAGTCTAAGAAAATGGAAACAACAGGCATAGCGCCATTAAAAGATGAACATAACATAATACATAATGATAATGAAACTAAAGCAAACATCCTAAACAAATACTTTGCATCAGCATTCTCAGCCCCAGGAGACAAAGACATAATTCTTAATTTGAACCAAGTAGACAACATAGAAGATTTAGTAGTACAAGAAAATGGAATTCAAAAACTATTAGCCAACACCAAACCAAATAAAGCGTCTGGACCTGATGGTATTCCAGCTAGATTACTCAAAGAACTAAGCAATGAGATAGCCCCAGTGTTCAAAATACTCTTTCAGGCATCGCTTAACCAGGGCAGAGTACCAAAGGACTGGAAAGAAGCTAATGTCACCCCCCTATTTAAAAAAGGAGAAAAATCTGATCTAGGAAACTACAGACCAGTATCACTTACCAGCATCACATGTAAAATCTTAGAACACATAATATGTAGCAACATCATAAACAACTTAGACAAACATAATGTCTTCACCCCATATCAACATGGCTTTAGGAAATATAGATCATGTGAAACACAACTAATAGGACTAATTGATGATTTTTCAAAAGGTTTAGATAATAGTGAACAAATAGATGCTATCTTACTTGATTTTTCTAAGGCTTTTGACAAAGTTCACCACCATAGTTTGCTTAAAAAATTAAAATATTTCGGCATTAATGGTGCACTGTATCAGTGGATTAAAGATTTTCTGATAGGGAGAGAACAAACTGTAACAATAAATGGCTCTAAATCAGCACCGATAACAGTAAACTCAGGTGTACCTCAAGGAACAGTCTTGGGTCCACTACTATTTTTAATTTACATAAATGATTTACCAAATTGCATTACTTCAGGAACAAAAGTTAGATTATTTGCAGATGATTGCATAATATATAGAACAATAAAAACAACACAAGACAGATATTTTACAAAGAGAATAAGTTGAATTACAGAAATGGGAATCAAATTGGAGCATGTCTTTCCACCCAGAAAAATGTCAGTTGTTAAGAGTAACAAATTAATTCCACTTATCTTATTCATGGCAAACCAGTAACACAGACTAAAAACCCGAAATACCTAGGTGTTATAATAAATGAAAAACTGTCATGGAATCCACATATTGATGAAACTATAAAAAAATCAAACAAAGCATTAGGATTTATTAAAAGAAATTTCTATACATCAAATAAGAACATAAAACTAAAATGTTATTTAACCTTGGTTAGGCCAATAATAGAATATGCATCCTCCGTTTGGGACCCCTCAACTCAAGAAAACATTAAGAAACTGGAACAGACACAAAATAGAGCAGTGAAATTCATAACAAACGAATATTTACATTTGACTAGGGTAACACCTTTAGTAAAATCACTAAATTTGGAAAGCCTTCAGGACAGAAGACTCAAAAGTAAAGTAGCAATTATACATAAAACACTGAACCATAATCTTCAAATACAAAAACAAAATTTAATAAAATACTCTGAAAGACACAAAGATAAAGGCACATTCCTCGTCCCATATGCAAGGACAAATTTGTACAAATACTCCTTCTTCCCTAGTGCTATTAGAGCATGGAATGGGTTGCCTGAGCTAGCCAGGAAAACCAGTGACTTGGCAGAATTCAAGTCATTGGTTAATATGCATGACTAAATGCATGACGCGTAGGACGTAATCATCTTCTTTTTTGAAGTAACGTCTGTATTATATAAGATAAGAAGATAATTTAACTATATCTAAACTTTCTAACTAGATTCTGGAGGCGCTTGACTTCCGAAATGGGGATCCCGGGTTCGAGTCCTGGTTAAGACTAGGATTTTTATTTCGGGATCTTTGCCGCCTCTGAGTCCACCCAGCTCTAATGGGTACCTAACATTAGTTGGGGAAAAGTAAAGGCGGTTGCTCGTTGTGCTGGCCACAGAATCAGATAACCTTTAGGCCTACATCATCTGCCCAATAGACCACAAGGTCTGAAAGGGAAACCTTTTTTTCACGAGATTCTAGACACTGCTATGTGAACAAGTTCACCCATCTAGCTGATCAGGAAACATCAAAGTCACACTTTTCCCCCTCAATAATCAATGTTTATTTTCACCAAATGGAAATGTTTTTCCTTGTCTATTTCCTCCCTAGTCTATGTGTACTTAACTCATCTCTAATCTAATACTGTCGTTATCATTTTTCTTTCTAAACATAACTAGATGCTGCAATCTATATTCCTGATTATTTCCACACAAGACGTGTCAAATATACCCTGACAATACCCCCCCCCAATGGACCCCGCCTTTTTATTTAAATTTAGCTTACTGATCATTGGTGTAGCAGGGGAGGTTGGTTTAACCTCCCAACACACCGAAATGACCCCCCCCCCCCTTGGGGGGATTGAGATTCTGTAGTTTTTTTTCTTTAATTTTGTTTATTATAGTTGAGATCTTATTGTTAAATCACCAGTTGCCTCAGCGCAGCCAAGCGGGGTTTAAAACCCCCTTTTGACTTTAAAACCCCACTCCATCCGGTTTTGAGGTTAAGTTAAACTCCCTCTCTACACAATTAAACTAAAGTAAAATACAGACGCCAAATTCTATGAGCATAACCAATGGGAGTTTTGAGTTTAAACAAACGATAACATACTTAGATCGTCTTATTGACTAGCGACTTCTGGGTGATCCTCTTATCAACTAGCAACTTCTAGATGATCCTCTTATCAACTGGCAACTTCTAAATGATCATCTTATCAACTGACGATTTCTAAATCCTCGTCGATCACGATCATTGGTTGTGCAACTCGGGTCAAGATCATCTTCAACGTGGCAACAGAAAAAGGCATATTAGAGACCGTGACATCTATCTAGCACTATCTTAGATCGTGACATATATATATATCTTGGATGGAATGATTTCCCGAAAAAAACAACTGGCTACGCCCTTGCTACTAACGCAAAGTAATGTTTATTACTTTCATGATTGATTGCGGGCCTTCATTACTATATCACTCTTCTTCTTCTTCTTCTTCGTTCTCATTGTTATGTTGGAGTGTTCAGATGAGTAGACCAATACAAGAGATGAAATGCGCAGTGGTTTCCAGATCAGGGAGCTCTCCATATAGTTTCCTTTCTAGTGTGGTGATTTGGGGCCAATGTCTTATACGGGCCTCTTGGTATAGAGAGCAGTTTTGGAGGACGTGGTCTGTATTTTCTGGTGATTCTCCACATGGGCAGATTTCACTGGTTCCAATTTTGAGCTTCCGGTACATGTGTTGTCGCATTCTGTTGTGTCCGGTCCTGAGTCGAAAGATTAGACGTTGGTCTTGTCGGGATAGCTTATAGTAAGCGTCATCTTTCTTGTGATTTGGATGAGAGCTCGTCCATTTCTCATTTATTTTATTTACTATTAATTTCTTCAATTCTTCTGGATAGAGTGCAGAGTTTATTAGTGTGTTAGTTCTCCCACTCCTGGCGAGTGTGTCAGCCTTCTCATTTCCTTCTAGTTCTATATGAGCTGGGATCCATTGAATTACAGGTTTTTTTGCTGTTGTTGTTGAGCTTTGTAAGTGCTGTTTTGAGGTTATTAATATATGAGGAATCAGAGTTTTGCAGGCTTTGGAGGGTTGTTTTTGCATCGGTTATTAAGACAATCTGACTGTGTGGGGAATTTTGATGATTTGCTAGGATGGTAGCAGCTAGTGCTAGTGCTTCCCTTTCTGCTCTGTGACTGTCAGAGAGCTCTCCAGTTGCAATAGATTTTTCTAGTTTTCCTCCATCTGGCCATTCGATAAGTATTCCAGCTCCTTCTTTTGTGGTGGCTTTATGGGTTGAGCCATCTGTGTAAACTCTGATCCACTGATTGGTAGGATAATTGGTATGTAGAAAACAGTTCACTATTTTCTTGAGCTCTGTTGGTCTGTAATCAGATTTTTTTTTAATGCTTTCAATATGGTCCCTTATAGTAGGAAGAGGGCTTTCGTCCCAGGGTGGAGATTCATTATAGTGTATCGAGGATTCCAGGGTAATTTTTTCAAGTTGGTGTTTCTTTTTTAGGTTTAGAGATTCCTGTATGAAATTGGTGCTTTTGAGGCGTTTTTTGGTTCAAGTTTTATCATTTTTGTTCTGAGTGGGTGCCTCTCCATGGTTTCCAATTTAGTGAATTGGGAAGGATTTTTATTTCTCTTCTTTCATCCAGAGAGATCAGGGCAGCGGTTTCCTCCATAGCTCTTATGGGTGTTGTTTTGATTGCTCCTGTCATTATCCTTAGACCAATATTTTTAACCTTGTCTATTTTTCTTAGGTTGGTTTGGGCTGCTGAGCCCCATGCTGTGGCACCATATTCTAATACAGGTCTCACGTAACTGGTATAAGTCTTTTTCAGGATGTTGTGATTTGCTCCCCAATCTGAGCCAGCTAATTTTTTCAAGAGGGATAGTCTCTGGATGCCTTTACTCTGTGTTTTATCTATTTGGCTTTTCCAGGTTAGTCTCGGGTCATAGGTGACTTCAAGGTATGTAGGGCTGTCATTTTTTTCTAAAGCTTCCTTATCCTTTGTTGACAGTGAGAATATGGTATATGTGGTCTTTTTTGTGTTGATGGACATGCCCCAGTCTTTGGACCAATTATTGAGTATATCGAGAGCATCTTGTAATCGAAATTTCGATGTTCCTACATATTCTTCTGTGCTAATTAAGGCAAGGTCATCTGCATACATGCTGCATTTAACTTTTCTTGGTTTTGATTTAGATCGTTTATGAATATTAGGAAAAGTGTTGGGGATAGGACTCCTCCTTGGGGGACACCATTTTTTATACCCACTGTGTGGCTTCTTTGTCCTTGCATGCAAACTAAGGCTTTTCTATTATTTAGATATTCCTTTATCCAGTTGTACATTCTGTGGGATATGTGATGCTGGATTAGTTTGAGCAAGAGACCTTGTTCCCAGACTTTGTCAAATGCTTTTTCTAAGTCAACCCACACAATTGTTGTTGGTTTCTTTTCTTGAAAGCCATCTTCTATTTCTTGTGTGATAAAGGCGATTTGATCTTCTGTTGATCTGCCTTTTCTAAAGCCAGCCTGGGCTTCAGTGAGTAGGTTATTTGACTCAAGGATCCACGTCAGCCTTCTATTTATCATTCTTTCCATCAGTTTGCAGGAACAGCTAGTGAGGCTGATGGGGCGGTAGCTATCCAGCTTGTTTCTTGGTTTGCCGTGCTTTAGTATAGGGATCATATTGGCTTTTTTCCAGATGTTTGGAATTCTGCCAGATTTCCAGCTAGCATTGAATATTTGTAGCAGTTTTCTTTGGGCTTGAGGACCCAAATGAAGAAGCATGTCATTTGATTTTTTGTCTGGGCCCGGGGCTTGTTTTGGTTTGAGGAATTTTAGGGATTCATCAAGTTCCTTCATTTTAAGATTAGTGGTCATTCCCAAGGAGTAAGCTGGATTGTTTTCTTTGATTCTATCCTGGATTTCTGAGTTTACATCTTTATTTCTACTTTCACTGATTTGTATTTTTCCTACGCTTTGGAAAAACTTAATGAATTCATTTGCTGCTTCTTGGCCTTTCAGGGGTTTGTTGTCCTTTTCTATTACTATAGGAGTTGTTCTGTTTTCTTCCTGGTTGAGACATTTGGCTATACGCCAGAGTTTGTGGCCGTCTCTATCTACGTTTAGCCGTTCTGTTTTTTCATGCCAACTTTTTCTCATGGCGGAAAGGTAATTTTTCCTGAAAACTGCGTTAGCTGCTTTTAGATTTATGTTATTTTCTGTACAAGGGTTATTTTCTACTGTGTTTCTGGCTTCAATGGTGGCATTGTGGAGTTGTTGAAGGTGATCAGACCAGTTTGGAATATAATCTTTTCTTGCTCCTCTAGGAATTGATTCCTTAGCTGCTAGGAGGATTGCTTTGGAGAAAGCTGAGTATGACTTATTAACCTGATTTGATTTGCAGTTTATTGAAGTTGTGTATAGGTCTGTGAGCTTTGAGAATAGGTGCCAGTTTGCTTTTTTGTAGTTCCATCTGGGGATGGTGGAGTTTTCTGATATTTTGAAGGAGCTATCCATACTGATCAATATGGGTCTGTGTTCACTGGTGGCTAGCTGGTCTGCAACTTCTCTGGTGCACTTTTTGGATAAGTTGTCAGTTGCAAAGGCTAGATCTGGAGTGGCTGATGTTAGCCAGGCTCTTGAGAAAAATGTTGGTTTATCCTCAGGTTTGTTAAGTAGGATAAGTCTGTTCTCTGCCATTCTTCAATTTCTTCTCCCCTGGCATTTAGGTCTGGGTATCCCCGGCTCTGAGAGTGACTATTCATATCTCCTAAGATAAGACAGTCTTCTTGGTCAGGTATTTGTATGTGATCAATCTCTATTTCCTTGTCTGGTGGGAAGTAGCAGTTAAATAGATTAATATTTCCATCTGGAAGAATTAGCTTAGTTCCCATTATTTCTGATTCTGAGGAGTTGGCCATAGTTATGTCTGTGGTAGGGATGTCATTTTTAATGAGGGTGAGGATTCCTCCTTTGGGTCTGATTTCTCTATCTTGTCTGATGCAGGTGTAGCCTCTAATGGAGAAACGAAGATTACTGTTCAAATGAGTTTCTTGGATGCAAGCTACATCTATTTCTTTCTCATGCAAAAATATTTTTAGAGCTTCTTTTTTCTTTTGGATGCCCTCTGCGTTCCATTGTAGGATTTTTAAACTTTTGGTCTTGGAGTGTTGGCCAGTAGTATTTACTTTCTTGTCCCTGCTCCTGGCTCCACAGGCAGAGATAGAAGAACCACCAGCTCGCTTGTGTGGGCTCCTTCGAGGCGGAGAGCCCGGCCCCCTACCTGCGCGGCGGGATTCCACAGGCAGGACGCCACATCTTTTAGAATCGTTACTGAACTCCAACATAGATGAGGTTGCGTGTCAATGTGTTTTGCGCCAGGAGACCCATTGACTCCGACTTCAGCCTGCTTTTCTTTCTGGGCGTGCTCCCATAGCCTTTGATCATCCAAGATCATCTGCAAGGCAGCAGGTGTTTATTTTCGGAGTTTTCTCTCCTAGATGAACTGCTATCCCTAGCTAACGAGTTTCATCTACCCGGGTTTAGAGTTAGAGCGCCCTATACTCGCTTTTTGCAATCATTTCCCTGGATTTTGAGATGTTTTTAGTAAATATTCTAACCACTGGAATACTTCACCTCATCCTCCATGACTGCAAACAGTTGGTCCGCGGCTGTTTATTTGCTATTCACAGCTAACCCTTATATCTAAGGTTCTTTCCCCTATCCGCCACCTGGGGACGCGCTTGGTAGAAGGTGGTAGCTCCCCCAAGTATATCACTCTGAAATCACTCATCAAGTGCATCAGAAAGAAATAATCGTTTAAGTGAATCTAATCCATTTATGTAAAGTTTCAAAAAATTAGATGTAGGAAGTAGGAAGTATGGGATATTCGTGCCATAGTCGTCAACGATGCTTTTTTTTAAAACAAAAAATAGGTGCCGGTACTCAGTGATGGATTGAATAACTTTTAACTACTAATAAATTAATAATAAACGTTAAAATGAAAGAAAATTAATACTTTTTTTCCACACGTTGAAGAAGGTGCCGGTACGCCGTACCAGTACGTACTGTCACAAAAAAAGCACTGGTCGTCAATGACTAACACGTTGAAGCAGCTTTGAGCATGAGCTTCATCAAATAGTACAGTAAATTGTGAGGTCAACACAATCCAAAATAAAGACTTTGGAGGCCCTTTATAGATAGAACTAAAGATTTTTTTTATTAGTTATTATCCAGAACTCCCTGGCAGAGCCGTTTGGTCGTGTCAAGTGAGAATCACAGTTATAGCGAACGTGTAGTTTTTTTCTTCTTCTTCTTCTTGAAACAGTCAGGTAGAGTTGAGCCTTCGGCTCTTGGAACTCTAAGCCATCAAAAGTGAACAAGAGCTCCCTCTCACTGGCCTGAATGAGAAAAGTGTACGCTGTTCTGTCTGGCGGGGTGTCAGACTCGCGGCCAGAGACCGCGTGCACCGGGACCCCTGCCATTTTTCTTTTCTAGACCAGGCTAACCGTGCAGGACACGCCATTTATGTAACGGCCCCTTGAGGAACGGCGCCTGTATTGTGACAAGGTTGTGGGAGCTTTTTTTACAACTCCGCACAGTGCAATGAAGATGCTCTCGCACCCCCTTAGGCACCCCCACGGGAGTCTTGTTTTGCTACCCTTTAGCCTAATCGTTTCCTCTTACGGTCGTAACCACCCGGGCGCCACTATGAGGCAGGGTAGCATGCCCGGGAACGTGTACTTTTAAAAATGCTTGCAAAACACAAATTTGAAGGTTAATTTTTATTAAATAATCAAATGAATAGACTATACTTTGTAGGTTCATGTGTAAAATTTAAAAAATATAATCTTTGCGAGAATCAAAAGATCGCGAGATGTGGTAATCCGCTAATGTTAATCTATGTCATGGCCTAAATTTTTAAGGTCTTCAAAAGAAATTGTGTGTTTTTAGACTATACAAAGCTAATCTTGGGGAAAGAATCTCAGAATCACTGGTATATATCTCAATACTGCATGAATAAGCTATCGTTTTCTATATAAAAGAAAATTAATTTATTACCACCGATTTATTAACTATTTTTTTATTGATTCATTTATTGTCATCGACTAAGAATAATGTAAAAAAAACTTTATCTGAGAATGGGAAGTGATAATAAAAAGACAGAAAACATTAAAAGGATAATTATTTAACATATACAGGCACATATCTCAATTAAACATAGAGTTGAAGCTAGGTGCTGAAAGAAATGTGATACATACATATATTTATATTTAGATATTTTTTTTTAATATATGTATATATCTCAATTAGTAGCATTTATTTTCGATACCAAACAAAATAATTCAC
Source organism: Biomphalaria sudanica (assembly GCA_036873155.1). Lineage (NCBI taxonomy): Eukaryota > Metazoa > Mollusca > Gastropoda > Planorbidae > Biomphalaria > Biomphalaria sudanica. The sequence continues at coordinate 1,309,764 of JAZGLO010006654.1, read as the reverse complement.
TAATTGGTATTTGGTAACTTTTTAAAAATTGATTTATGTTTTTTGTTCAATACAAAAATTGTGTAAAGTTTCAACTTGATCCGAGATTGGGTGTGGGAGAAATTTTTACCGAATAGACAAACAGGGTGAATTGTAAAAATAAAATAATATATACACATACTACCAAGGAATTTAAATAAGGGGCGTAACTATTTTTATTTGGATATTTAGTCCTAGACAACACGATTATATCTCCTTACATTCATTTTTTTTTTCATCAGGGGAGATAACATAATAATACAAGAATGATATCAGGAGAGATATCACCCGGGTTAAACGAACATGTCCAATGTTAGGCGTACAAAACGGGACGTGGTATAATTTATGGACATTTTTTTTTCATAACGTCATTGTGTAATAAACATGTATGAAAAAGTATAAACAATAACCACCATGTTGCACACGAACTTCATTCCTTCAATTCCAGATATGTTTTTCGAAACTTTACATACGAATTATACCAGTACATGGTAGTAATATTAATAATACTGTACATACATTCCTGGCTTTATTAGTGTCAGGACTTTAATTATTTAATTACTTAATATTAAATTGTTTGGGTATTAAAAATGTAATTTTAATTGCAATGTACGTGTGTGTTATAATTAATTATAATTTCTTTTTACTTAATAAATATATCAGTCCCAAGGAGGGGTGCACCGGATAGTACTTTTTGATATTCGACCGGGGCCGGATAGTAAAATTTGATATTCGGCCGGGGCCGGAGCCGGATACCTAAGTGTCTTGTTAATAGCTTGTGTTGCTGAACATTTTACGAAACTGTTAAATAACATACCTATATTGGTTGGTTTTATTATTTTTCCTTTTATATACCTTATTGTTTTAAACTCTGTTATTGATTGATTTATTCAAGCTTAACAGTATTTCTAAAAATCTGTATAGCATGAGTGTGTCTGTGTGTATGTACGATGCCACCAACTGTAAAGGATGTGTGTAGGAAGGTCAATGTAAATAATGTTAGTATATATTTAACTAGTTATTAATGTAAATCTCTCATAAGTAAAGTGCAATATGTCTTGTATAGTGGTCAGATGTATTTGTTCATGAATTTCAGACCAACAACCTGGTCAGATATACGTAGTGAGCCGACACATGTAGTCCTAGTGTAGTTGTCGCAGTTATCTATGTAACTGTATAGTAGAATTATTTCTCTATTTGATAGTGCGGCGTTGTTCACTATATTGATGACGTCATTACACTATTTCTTGTGTAGACTAGGAGAAGGAAATTTTATTGCTTGTCACAACTTCTAGTGACGTAAAGTTAGTGTGTGTGTGTGATTTGCGTCATTTATCGTCAAGTTCAGTCTCTCCATCTTGTGCTGTATAGAGGCAAGACATGTTTTGAGAGCTCTTGAATTTCTCCTTGGTTATTGTTACTGGATAGCCTTAACGTTTGCCTTGGACATTTTCTTGTTGGATTATCTTGACCCCTGTTTAGGGTGAGTTTTATTTTTATGGTATAGTTTTTCTATTTGAATCCGTTCGTATTTGTAAGTCTATATTTAGACTAGATCTAGATGATTAGGAGAATCCTTTTCTTTTATCTTCTATAGGGTTTTAGTGACAAGTCTAGGTTTTTGGTCGTAGTCTCAGTCAAGACTCTATTTCAAGTTTTTGGCGTCAAGTCTAAGTAGTGATCTTAGCTTGGTGTCAAGTCTATGTGTAAGACTCAGTGTCAAGTCTTGGTGTCAAGACTTGTTTATCCAGTCTCATGTTTCTTTATTGAGAGTACAACTCTAGGTCTACAGTCTACAGGACTGAGGTCTTCACCTCACTAATGTCAATTAGTCGTTTGGTGTTCAAGTTGACTTTTTCATGAGTCTGAGGTTCAAGATTCCAGATTGCGGGTTGCCTTGGTCAGACCTGATGTTGCAGTGTGAATTGTGAACTCTTTGGAATTATCGTCAGTGAACAATATTGGATTACAGACTATAGTATATCTATGTGAATTCCCAGTTGTTGTGTTGAAGGAATGTTTGAACAACTTATGATGAATATGTTGAGGTAATGATATTATTCAAATAATTGATCATTGATATATCACAAAGAAAATAACTATATCATATTGGAGTAGAGATATTATACATATATTTATGGATATTGATATTACTGTTATCATTCATCATACATCAGTTCATTTGTAAATATATCACTTTAATAAATGTTTATTGTTATTTAACATTACACACTGAGTTTATTAATTTAGTACAACTATATGTGTGTGGTGTGCTTGTCAGGCTGAACTTGGACCAAAATATTATAAGTTCAGAAAAGAATAACAATAACACACATTGAATTAAAACTATGATAGATACAATAAAACACAAGAACCTGACAAGTATTTTGGGGGCTCGTCTAAAAAGTTAATCTCAGTCATAATTTGTAAATTATTTGCTAAGTTTATTGTTTAGATTTGTGTACTTGTAAAAGTATATTTTCAGATTCTAGACACCTGTTTGTGTCACAGTACCATGTGATTGTACCTTATTACTCAAGAAAAGCACTGTATTAATTTTTTTGTGTGAGACTTTAATGATGCCATTATATCGCCATTGCTAACATTGTATCTTATATATAATATTTTTTAAATTTATACTAATAAGATATAATTTTGTTACATGCCAAACTGATTGGTGTCGGACTTAAATTGGAGCTGTGATCTGTTTGTTGGGATTCTCAAGTTGTCCTGGTGTACCTGGCTGTACCTTGTCATCACTACTCTATCTTCCTGGTGCTGAGGCAGATTCTATCTTCGCAGGAGAAAGCACAGCTAAGTGTATTTTTTTTTGGTTGCTAATAATATATCTTGTGCTCTAGTTGATTTTTCTGATTTGACTTTTGGAACTTATATTGTTTGGAAATTCTGAGGATGGAGACTAGGTTTTCTATAAATTCACAATTTATAGCAGATGGGAAGGCGTTGGGTTTTTCAGGAGTTGATTTACAGAATTATGTGAAGGAACAGAAGGAGGAATATGTCAAGGCAGAACAAGTACAGAAGGAGGAGGAACGGCTTAAGAAGGAGGAGGAACGGGCAAGATTGGATAGGGAGGAACGGCTTAAGAAGGAGGAGGAACGGGCAAGATTGGATAGGGAGGAACGGCTTAAGAAGGAGGAGGAACGGTTTAAGAAGGAGGAGCATGAACGATGGAAAGAAAGAGAAGCAGTGGAAGCTAAAAAGAGGCAGGATGAATTGGAATTGGCTAGACTTCAGGAGAAAATTGGTGTCAAATCTGAAAACAAAGAAGGAGAAGCTAAGATCCAGGATAAACAAAGGCATATAATTGATAAGTTGGACAAGAGTTTTCAGAATATGAAGGAAGATGAGGATTTGATTGGCTTTTTGACTTTATTTGAGGCGGTAGCAACAAGATGTTGTATTGATAAGAAAAGTTGGGCTATGTTGTTATCTTACAAATTGACTTCAAAACTCAAGAATTTCATGCTACAAGATGATCTGTTTAAAAGGGAAAATTATGATGAAGTGAAGGTTTTGTTAATGAGGCAGGCTGATATAAATGGAGAATCGTGTAGGAAGAAATTTCACCAAATCAGACCTAAAGAAAATGATTTCAGGGGATATGTAGCAGAATTGAGAAGGGCACTAGACAATTGGATGAAGATGGCAGAAGTAAAGGAGACCATAGAAGGCATGAAGAATATGATTGTGACTGACAGATTGTTAGAGAGTGTTTCAGGTGAAGTATGTCGTCAACTTATCTTAAATAAAAGTGATAATGTAGAAGACATGCTAAAAGTAATTGAAAGTTTTAAGACTGCAAGTTCAACCAAATCATTATGTAAAGAGGAAAATGTGTATGTAGTGGGAGCTGCTGAAGCTACAAGTCAGAACTATGTTAGTGACAGGAAAGTCATAACTTGTTTTAAGTGTGGTGGTAGAGGGCATATGTTAATGGAGTGTAAATCAGGAAATCAAAAAAATTATGTTAAGTCAGGTAAGGATGGAGACTGGAGAAATGTTTCTCATGATAACCAACAACGGTTCAAGAGGCAAGGGAGGCGTACGAGTGAACATGGAAGCAGCAGTGGTAGTGAAACGGATGGAAGGTCTGATGATGATGAGATTGCATCAAGTCGAAACAAATGTGTCAGAGTAAAAAGTGATAAAAGCTGTAAAAGAGACAGTCAAAGAGGTGGTACTGAACTTGTCTCTAAACAAAGATGACTAAAAGGTCAGTTTTATGATTTAAAGAAACGTTCTGGCTATGAATTAGTTCCAGATCGTTATACGGTAACTGTGAAAAATTTACCATTTAATGTAAGATGGCAGGAATTAAAAGATAGATTTAGGGAGGTAGGTCTGGTGAGATATGCTGAAGTGTTGAAGGTTAAAGGGAGATCACTAGGTGTTGGTTATGTGAAGTTTGGTAATTTGGCAGATGTAGCAAGGGCAGTAAAATGTTTGGACAATTCAACATTTGGGCGCAGGAATATAGTGGTTGTTCCTCATCGTCTGAGTACATTGACATAATATGATGATATTATGCATAACATAATTATATGGAACACTACATGTTTCATTTCTTACCATTTGGTTTAAGTGGTGCTCCTAACCATTTCAATAGAGTTTTAAAGAGTATTTTAAGAGATATTGAGAATGTATTGTTTTATTTTGATGACATCTGTATATTTAGCGAAAGTTGGGAGACTCATGTTAGAGATGTACACAATGTTTTCGGTGTATTGAAAAGTCATGGATTTACTGTAAAACCATCTAAATTAGAGGTTGGCTTTACTAACATTAAATTTCTGGGACATAATGTAGGTCGGGGAGAAGTGAAACCAGACAGTAGAAATGTTCAGAAGATTCTGGAGTTTAAACCACCCAGTACTAAGAAGGAAGTACGATCATTAATTGGGTTGGTTAACTATTACTCTAAATTTATACCTTGTTATTCAGACTTGGTATTTCCATTCACAGAGTTATTGAAGAAAGGGAAATCTGTGAGAATTGATTGGAGTAACGGGTGTGTTGTGGCACTGAAAAGAATACAAACTTATTTGTGTGATTATCCTATTCTGAGATTGCCTGATCCTTCTCTTTCATTCTTTTTGCAGACAGATGCATCAGATAAAGGCATTTCAGGTATACTTAGTCAGATGAGAGATGGTGTGTTACATCCAGTGAAGTTTGTCAGTCGCAAGTTGTTGCCACGTGAACAGAAATACTCTATCCTTGAGCGGGAAGGACTGGCCATTGTATGGTCGATCAAAAAGCTAGATCGTTATTTGGCAGGAGTGAAGTTTCATCTCCAGACCGATAACAAAGCCTTGTCATTCATAACTAATAGTAGTTATAGTAACAAAAGAATAACTAGATGGTGTTTGGCGCTGCAGGATTATGTTTTTGATTCTGTCCATTTGAAGGGAGAATTAAATGTTTTTGCTGATGTTTGTTCAAGACTTATATAATTTTTTTTGGTTCATTTGAGCAATCATGTACTTAAGTTGTATTAATTTTGATATTGATCAATTTTGATAATGTAACTATGTAACATGCAAACAGTTGTAACTTTAACTGTAAATATTTGAGACAAACATTATTTTGTCTATTGAAGTGTATAATGAAGATTTTTTATTATTGAGGTAATCATTGATGATTATTGGTTGTTGAGGATTTCTCAGTTGTTTTTCTCAGTGAGATCTTGAAGTCTCTTCTTGTAATTCTTGGAAGCATATTTGCAGTTTTGATCTTTGTTATATCGATCTTGGTGAAGTTGATTTTCTGGAGAATTTTCTTGCAGTTTTTTATGATAACTGGAATTTTTTTTCAAAATTGCCAGTTCGTTGAGGAGGGGGAATGTCGCAGTTATCTATGTAACTGTATAGTAGAATTATTTCTCTATTTGATAGTGCGGCGTTGTTCACTATATTGATGACGTCATTACACTATTTCTTGTGTAGACTAGGAGAAGGAAATTTTATTGCTTGTCACAACTTCTAGTGACGTAAAGTTAGTGTGTGTGTGTGATTTGCGTCATTTATCGTCAAGTTCAGTCTCTCCATCTTGTGCTGTATAGAGGCAAGACATGTTTTGAGAGCTCTTGAATTTCTCCTTGGTTATTGTTACTGGATAGCCTTAACGTTTGCCTTGGACATTTTCTTGTTGGATTATCTTGACCCCTGTTTAGGGTGAGTTTTATTTTTATGGTATAGTTTTTCTATTTGAATCCGTTCGTATTTGTAAGTCTATATTTAGACTAGATCTAGATGATTAGGAGAATCCTTTTCTTTTATCTTCTATAGGGTTTTAGTGACAAGTCTAGGTTTTTGGTCGTAGTCTCAGTCAAGACTCTATTTCAAGTTTTTGGCGTCAAGTCTAAGTAGTGATCTTAGCTTGGTGTCAAGTCTATGTGTAAGACTCAGTGTCAAGTCTTGGTGTCAAGACTTGTTTATCCAGTCTCATGTTTCTTTATTGAGAGTACAACTCTAGGTCTACAGTCTACAGGACTGAGGTCTTCACCTCACTAATGTCAATTAGTCGTTTGGTGTTCAAGTTGACTTTTTCATGAGTCTGAGGTTCAAGATTCCAGATTGCGGGTTGCCTTGGTCAGACCTGATGTTGCAGTGTGAATTGTGAACTCTTTGGAATTATCGTCAGTGAACAATATTGGATTACAGACTATAGTATATCTATGTGAATTCCCAGTTGTTGTGTTGAAGGAATGTTTGAACAACTTATGATGAATATGTTGAGGTAATGATATTATTCAAATAATTGATCATTGATATATCACAAAGAAAATAACTATATCATATTGGAGTAGAGATATTATACATATATTTATGGATATTGATATTACTGTTATCATTCATCATACATCAGTTCATTTGTAAATATATCACTTTAATAAATGTTTATTGTTATTTAACATTACACACTGAGTTTATTAATTTAGTACAACTATATGTGTGTGGTGTGCTTGTCAGGCTGAACTTGGACCAAAATATTATAAGTTCAGAAAAGAATAACAATAACACACATTGAATTAAAACTATGATAGATACAATAAAACACAAGAACCTGACAGTAGTGTATAGTTGTTTGTGTTAACCATCAAGCATTGTTTTTTCCTTGAGCATACGCACGCAATAGAGTTGGGTGTCAGTCAAAAAAGATAACACATTGGCATGGTCAGTCAAGCATATAGATAAATTATACCCGTCCACTAGTTAGAGGTCAAGGGTTGTTTTGTTTTTTTACGCTCCAGCATATTGCTAGATCTAACTGCGGTACTATTATTCAATTTATTGTATGCGATTTTAAAATTTACTGTAAGATTTTCCGTTATTTATTAAGTCAAAAGAATTAAACAATGAAATTAGCTTTCTTTCTAAAGATGTTAATACAAGGCAAAAAAATACCCACACGCAAACATGCACATCTTTGTTTTATTTTAGTGTGCAAAGAACGTACGTAAGAAACATTAAATGCAAAGAACGTGTGTTAGAAACATCTTCCTTAATTATTACTTATTAATTATTTTATTCGTGGTTTCAGTAACTGTTACAAAAGGGAACGATAGTAAGCCTATGGATGTCAGGTGTGTAAAAGTCGTCCTAGCCTGATACACAGTGGCTAAGTACGCATCTTAAGTAAAACAAATAGTAATAACAAAGAGTTACTTGACTGTCACAAATTATTAAGAATATCGTTATTAAATCAAGACACTTAACTGCAGGAGTAATAGTCAAGGCAACACGTTAGCAAAATTATTTAACCGTAATATTTATTGACAGTGTAATATCCTTTGTTAGCACGTTGTGTTTTTTCATTCTGACTTATAAATGGTCAATGTCTATCAATAAATTGGGTGTCAAGGACCAAAGAAATAAAATAAAGAGTAGGGGGGGGGGTGTTTAGCTCTCCATTTAAAGATAGCCCTGGTCGTCTCTTGTACAAAATAATTAGTTACTGGCTTACTGGGCTATATAATCTCGCGGTTTGTGTTCTGTGTAGCTAAAGGTCACTCGTTTAGGTGTGTGTAATCTTTAGTCCAGCTTACTAATTGAGATTTATGTTCAGGTAACTCGGCACACTTGAAAAGGTGTGGCCTCTAGCCCAACCACGTGATCAAGATTTTTCTCCAAATAAGCAAACTCTTTGTCCGGTTACCCGTGTAGATGTTTGGCTTGAAGTCCAGTCCACTTCTCCCCCCCCCCCCAATTAAGATTAGCTACTAAGTAAACAAACATAGTTCCCTCGTGTGACCTCTAGAGAGTGCTTACGTCCATCGTATCTGACTTGGGGTCACCTGTCAATCAATGAACTCGATGGGATGGACTAAACAAATAAAAGGGGGAGGGAGTTGTTCATCTGGAAATATACCTAGTTACCTTAGAGGTGTGGCTCTTGTAGTCCAGCCCCCCTAATAAAGATTAACTACTAAATAAACTAACTCAGTTTCCTCGAAAGGTGTGACCACTAGAGAGTGTCAATACGCTGACATTAAACTTACTTCCATCGTATTGAACTCGTGGTCACCTAACTATAAACAAAACTCAATGTGATGGACTAAACAAATAAAAGGGGGTGGGAGTTGTTAATCTCTACCTCTGGAGTTATACCCGCACAGCTAGACAGACGTCTGGTCAGCATGACGTAGTCAAGGAATGTAGCATTTTAACATGTTAACTAACCTACTCAAAGGTCAAGACAAATTGAAAAAAGTGTCAGCCATTGCTGCTCTGTATGTAAAGCGCATTTATGGTGTAAAGTTTCATCTCTATTTATATTAAGTTATTAACACGCCTTGTCTTTATAATAAACGATGTTTGGTGCATATTCATAATGGCTCTACATTTAAGGACATTATTTTGTTTTAATATTAACATTGATACATTCTACAACAGACATTAATGGAACGAGGTCCACTTTATGCATATTAAATAGGTGTATTTTTTACTATCCGGTAGTGATATCCGACCGGAGCCGAATAGCACCGGATAGTAAAAAATGCCGGATATTCGGCGGAAGCCGGAGCCGGAGCGACTATCCGGTGCACCCCTAGTCCCAAGGTTCAGTCTAACAGACACGCCATACACGCCCATTTGTACATAAATTAATAAACTTTGTGTTTGATGTTTTAAAATTAAACTATAAATTTAATACAATGCGATTTATACAATATAATGACATATGACTAATGAGAATGAAAAATAAATACAAGTACATGTAGCATGATGTGAAAATTAATAATCTCCTAGTGCACTTCAATGAAATACTTAAATAGTGTGAGCAGGTCAGGTGGCGGCGCACTACTGAGTGAGGCCTTTTTGTTATCTGCTGCTCAGCATTTATTCATTTATAACAGTAGGCAGGTGGAAGCTCTACTGGGTGGGCCCAATCTGTGCACCTCGGTATGGTGACCAAGGGGCTAGAGTCGCCTAAGCAACCAGACAGCACAATCAAACTAAACTAGCTAACTAAAAATAAAATAACAAACTGAAATTATAAAAGGAACTTATATAAACTTTATTTACACCCAACCAAAACAACAGTAATAAAACTAAATATACACGCTCCTAAACGATTGATCAACAATACCGAACTAAACCTAACAAATAAAGCAGCTATTTGGCAGGACTACAGCCCGTGAGCTACTACACAGAAATAATGGCAGCTGTACAGCAGAAGTAAAACAACAGCTATAAGGCAACAGACAGTTAGGCAGACAGCAATGCAGTATGCAGCTGCAGTGCAGTAGCCGCAGCAATGCAGTAATAACTGTGGCAGACAGTTAGGCAGACAGCAATGCAGCTGCAGTGCAGTAGCCGCAGCAATGCAGTAATAACTGTGGCAGACAGTTAGGCAGACAGCAATGCAGCTGCAGTGCAGTAGCAGCAATGCAGTAGCAGCTAAGCAGGAATTATAGCCTGCAATTACAAATACATAAAAAATAATTATTCATAATAATTTATGATAATAAAACAAAATAATAATGAACTAGACCTAGTCTAGCACATACACATACCTAAATGCATGAGGTAAGTACTATTACCTTCAGTTTGCTAATAAAAAGCCATACATTATTATTATTATGATACCTACTTAGAAGCTTACGCCACAACACATGTTGGGCCAGATAATAATAAACATAAATCTAGATTTGGCTTAACAAAGCCGCCATCATGGAGCGTTGAGTAGAACGCAGCCATCTTCTACATTAAAAATTAAAATCGACAACATGCCAACTTGTTAGAACCGCTATCCTAACAATATTATAATATTAATAAAAATACTTTTAGAAGACATAAAATAATAAAATATTTACAAATAGACAAACAATAGAAAAACAATAAGGGGATCATTGGGGATGGCTAAAGGGGGTGCCGGTACCCAAGTCTACAGAGCTTCCGGCTCCATCAGAGGCAATCCTGGCTAATTAACAAGCCAGTGACGCCACTACACTAATCAGTCTGCATCTAGACTATAGCAATAGATGTAGATCTAGAAACAATTAATACAAATACGAACTAAAGAAAGTAAAAATAAAAACAATTTACAACTTACAGGCGGTCCCAGCCGAAATAGCACTACACAAACTAACTCTATACAAACACCACTGTCCGCACTGACCACTGGTCAAGACAAAAAAGAATTCAACGTGGTCCCGGAGCCAGCTATAACTGGTCAGCGCGAACGTATCGGAGAGCATGACGTCACACTAATTATTTAAAACTAAACTTGACTACCTATTTCCCTAATTTGTACCTAGCCGTACACAACAATAAAACCTAGCAAATTACTACAGACACGGACTACAAAACATTATATATCAAATTAAACGGCATTAAAAAGAGAACCTTAAAATTTAAACTTATAAAAATACAAAAAGGAATATAAAAAGTTATTTCTATTCTAAACTCATATGGGGGCTCTATACCATTTACAGACCTGCACATAAACTGATATAAAAAAATAACAACTATTCCAACACTAATGCCAAAGACAAAAATAAGCAGGACTAACCTGGGACAAAAAAATAGAAAATAACATCCACAGCTCCAAGGCTAGTTAACTATTTTAAAAACTACTTTTCCTCTACGGGTAAAACACAAATAACAGAAAAAGACTAAAACTAGCAGAAAGTTATAAATAGCGGAAACTACAAAATAATCAGCACTGAACTATAAAAATTAAAAAGGACACTAAATCACAAACATCATAGCCCTGGCCTATGTAAATAATATAAATTAAATTAGATCTAGGAGCGCAAGCTCACAATAGTATTTCAAACAAAATAACCACCTTATAGTATGATGTCCAATAACATTGACCTCAACAATATTGCATTTCCAGACAAAGATTCTGTAAGAGGATCAGTTCACTTTATATAAAAAAAAGTTCATGGTGACACAAGTATCTTCTAGCCAAGACGAATGTTCACCAGCGATGAAGATAACCAAAGTTCAGGATAGCACCAAATGTCACAACATCACAATGTAACACCAAAACTGAACCATGAAACCTGAAATCTGGAACTTGGAACTTAAAACCCTATAGAAAGACAAATAGCATAGATTCTTCTAATCTTCTAATCTAACTACAAAATACAAATACGACCGAATCCATATTAAAATAACTTTACAATATGAAATAAAACTCACCCTAAACAGGGGTCAAATAATCTTTCAAGAATAGAACCAAGGCAAACGCTAAGGCTGTCCAGTAACGTAATGCACATGGAAAAATTAGGAACTTCAAAGATACAGCTTGCCTCTGTGGAGCAAGATGGCGAGAATGCACCAAACGTACAAGAAGAAAACATTGACGTCATTTGAAAACTTACGACTAGGCAACAAGGGCTAAAAATACGGCATAAAATAAAATAAAAAATGACGTCATCGCCTATTGCTACTACAAAACTAACTAGCTGCGACAATTAGATGGGGACAACATTGACAAGGCTGCTTCCTTAGCATGGCTCAAAGCAGGTCATCTCTACCCTGAAACTGAAGGCTTTGTTACAGCAATGCAGGACAGAGTAATCAGGACAAAAAAATTACGAGAAGCATATCCTAAAACTCGATATTGTTGACAAATGCCGAAAATGTGGAAATGTGGGTGAGTAAATTGAACACATAATGGCAGGATGTTCAGCTGCAGCTCTATCGGAATCTGCCTATCTAGGTCGCCATAACCAAGTTGCAAAGCTAATACACCAGCACTTGGCTTTGACACATAATTTGATCGGTAAGGATAATCCTCCTTATAACAAATACTCACCACAAGCGATTCTCGAGTCGACTGATCATTTGCTGTACTGTGACAGGCCTTGCTTGACAGACGAAACGGTATATTTTAATTGCCCTCATCTGCTTCTCATCGATAAAAAAGAAAAAGCCGCTACTATTATTGATATCGCCGTGCCACTGTCTCATAATTTAAGAAAAACTTAGATGGTTAGGGTTAGGGTTAAAATATAGAAGAATACAATAACACTAGTAGACGGTAACCCAGTAGCGGCCTTAGGGGTGGCAAGTGGGGCAACCGCCCAGGCCCCGTGCCTGAGGGGGGGCCCCATGACCAAAGATTCCATTGTCGTCATCAGCTTCGAAAACCACAACAGTTCTCATAAACGAAGATATTTAATACGATATGATTTAATGATACCAATTCCTATGTGGACTAAGTTCTTAACATGATATTTGTGGTTTCGAAATACCGTTTAGTTTTGGTAAAGACAGCATCTTTATTTTTTAAAACTCTTTCGCGAAAGTCAATGACGATACTATCTAACACTTTGTTTTTTATACCGAAGACCAAGGACAGAGTATTGTGTTTTTCTGTGTTTAGCAAACAAAGGCCACTACGATTGGAAGCATCTTGGTAAGAAACTTCAGAAGTACGATGTTTTAGTGGATCACGTTAAGTGTGGGTTAGCGTGGTTGGATTTAGCACTGAGAATGTCCAGTGATAGCACAATGGATAACATAATGCTAGAATAAATTACAAAAAAAAAAACTGCATCGGTGCACAGTCTTAACAACAAGCATTTTGTGGGAGAAAAGATAACTTCATGTGCTAAACAACGGTCAATTGTATTTTTTTTCTATTATGTCTAGTTCTAGTTGCTGTTCTGCCCATGTTTGTTGTTCATGTTGATGTAATTCAAACATTTTTGCTATCTCAAGTAATTTTGACAGTTTACGTGCTTTTGACCACATGTTGAAAAATATATATTAACTTGGAATGTAGAAATATAGTACGGTTTTGAAAAACAATGTTATTTATGCCGTCATTGGCTAGTAATCTTTGAGCAGTAGCAGTAGATCTACTACTGGAGTCGTCGTGGGAAGTGTACATTTATTGAACCGTATGAGGTTAATGAAATGTAGCGGAGCCGTACATGGCTATAAACTTTTTCTCACTTGAGATTGTAGATCTAGTATAACTTGTAGTAACGTCGTCGTTTTGTACGATTGACTTGATATGTAATAGTAGAAAAATGTCTACTTGATAAATTATAGTGCCAGGTAATTGCTTCTGGGCTTATCTATAATAATAAGGCCAGTTAAATGATACTGGGCTTATCTACTGTTTCAGTTAAATAATACTGGACTTATGTTATGCCAGTTAAATATTACTGGGCTTATGTATCGTGCTAGTTAAGTTATTTGTTCTTATTGCCTATGCCAATACAAAATAATAATATTAGATCTCGAGAGTTATAGTGAAAACTCGATCGTAGATCTATATCTATGATAAGATATCGATAACCAAACTGACCTTTGAACACAGTAGAACTATTCTCAAGTTGAAAAAAAATCGAAGTTCTGTAATTGACGAAGTTTTGACAATTTTTCCTTAGATCATGACATTTTTTAATGATCCTTTTGATGATCTTTATCGAATGTCGGAGGTGCCAGCTGTCACGATCATCAATGTGCCAATGTTACGATCTTTTATGATGTTGGATGTCACGTTGAAGATTATCTTGATCTAAACAGCACAATCAATGATCGTGATTGCCGAGGATTTAGAAATCGTCAGTTGATAGAATGATCATTTAGAAGCTGCTAGTTGATAAGAGGAGCATCTAAAAGTTGCTAGTCGATAAGACGATCTAAGTATGTTATTATTATAATCAATGAAGAAACTTCTCCTCGTCAAATACAAATACTTTAATTCAGAACTTGGAAAAGCTATTCACAAATAATTACAATGATATACTGTGATTGAATAAAACACAAACTAAATTTCTACTAGTTTAAATGATCTACACAATAATATAATCATGTCATCTTTCTTTGAGTTCCAACACGAGACTGGCGGTCTTTCAGAGCTTTGGGCGTTTGCCATGTGACTAATATCTCTTTGCCGCTTGGTTAATCAATCTGACCAATAAATACAGCTCAACGTACAATAATTAATATTTCTAAGCAATCACATTTATTCCAAAACAGAAGGTTTGCTGCGTGCTTGGTAATCCCCGAGCAAGCTGGAATCTAGCCGACAAGCTAAAAATAGACAAAGCGTACGTGACACTATCTATAGTTGCCCCTAGTGTTTGTTTACATTGGTGGATTCACGCTAGAGTTTGTACTGACCACATTCCGTGTCTTGAACTATACTATTTGTGGAGTTATTGTCGTCATTCAGTGTAATAAAGCTTTAGATGTTAACATGGTTTTGTTATATGAAAGTATTACACTAATGTCAAATAAAAAAAATTATATTTTGATAAGAAATTTTTAAAAAATGTCATCAGTGCGATTAGCAAAACTCACATATAAATATAGGGGAGGGGATAGCATGTCATTACCATTCAGGACTCTGACTTATTATAGGCCTATATTCATGAAATAAGCAAAACCTTTATATTTATAAAAAACAATTCGCTGGACGGTGTTAGAATTCATACTACACATGCAATATTACGGCAGAGTGAAATAAATACGTTATAAACAATATATGCTTATTAAATTATCGTCAAATTATATCTCGCGCCAAAACGTTCCCAGCGCCAAAATGGCTCGCGCCAAAACGGCGGCGCCAAAACGTCACGTACCGTACTCACGGAAGCACAGTCATCTACTCTGTTCGACAATACGCTATCAACATGAATACAGTCAAAGCGTCGCATGAGGTTTGCGGGACATGTTTTCCGACAAAATAAATTACGCATACTAAGGGTTGCCATGACAAGAAAGAAAATCCTGGCTACGCCCATGAGACAGCGTATTGTCGAGCAGAGTGTATGACTGTGCTTCCGTGGGTAAGAACAACAGACAGGGCGTCGCCATAGTTATCCCAATGTTGTTTACTTTTGCAGGAATTTGACTACATTGAAAGACCTGTTGACTCCACGAAATATAAGTGAAGCGGTGGCCATACTTAGGAAACGAAGGGCAATACGAAGGGGCGAAATCAAAACAAAGCTACAGAAAAAACATGCAACTATTTTAATCACACCAGATATTGACGTGTGGAAAAAATACACACATAAATGTAGTCAAATATTAAATGTAAAGAGAAAGATTACTTGTTCTAGCCCCCCCCCCCCCTCCTTTTTCTGAGCCTTGCTTTCTATCGCCGCAAAAGTTACTTAGGATAACTCTAGTCCGATTTGACTTTGGCGTGGTGTCCCGCATGGTTGTGCGACGAAAAGAATTATACATAGAGATTAAAATAATTATTTACTTTTTATTAGACACAAACATATATATATATATATATATATGTATCCGGTGACCGAGCCTCGCTCGGATGAATAATTTGTTAAGGAAGGATAAATACCCTAAGTCATTTTGGGAATATTGTTGTACTTACGAAAATGAACGATCGGGTAAAGACTATCAATCCGAAGAGTTGCTTTTCGTTCTGTCAGTTCTCAATGTAATTGTACATGGCGATTAGAATAGAAAGTCCTCCCAACAGTAGGCCTATAGAAAACCACAGCTCACGTCTTAACGTTTTACATTGCTTCATTTGCGTAAAACTATTGAGCTATTATTGGCTTGGAAGAAAGTCTTTGCAGTGTAACTTCTCAAATGGTTACTTTCTGACATTTAATATTGCAATTAATATATTCATTATGGCTCTTAGTTGCTTTCTATAAAGTACTCATGTCTCAGATCCACATAGAAGGGTTGAGAGAATCACTGGTTGACACTGATTTTTGTAGACAGGCGGAGCGATTTATTTCGCCACACTCTCGCTTGGAGGCGTCCAAAAGCACGACTATCCCTGATCACATATCAACCTCTCTTTAAAGCAATGCGTCATTTGATACTATGCTTCCCAGATAATGTGAAGTTATCTACCACTTTAAGGGATGTCTATGTGCCGTGATCTTTGGGCTGAGTACTACTGAGTAGGTTTTATTGGGTGACTTATGAAACATGACTTCTGTTTTACCGAGGTTTATAGGTTAACAAAAAAAAAAGGCAGCAGCGTGATGAAAATTCGTTGACCGCGAGCTGGATATCATCAGGGCCAGCCTTAGGCCTATGCTGCCGCAGTGGACCCCGAAGGTTCAAAAGCCCCGAGCTAATTCTAGGTGTAAATTATTAAATAAAACCATTATAATTTATAATAGGGTTCCTGTGGTCTTGTTTTCAAGGAGCTCCTGGCAATCTCCTGAAACTCATAAAAATGTCCTTAAAAGGACAAAAATTGTCACTTTGGGGTGTCAATCAATATGATAAACGCCAGTCCTACGCGTGATATAAAAAAACGGCATCGTCAGCTTTCATTGAATAAAAATGTAATGCAAATACGAATTTATTTTCTAATACAAAATCTTTATTCTCACTTTTATCCTTATCCCTACCCTTACTGGTCCGCGAGCAATCCATTTGACATAGGGCCCCGCAAATGTTAGGGCCGCCCTGGTTATGCAAGTAAGGCATAGATAAGCTGTGTTATGACCATTTCCTATGTTTTGGTATGGGACAGTAGAGTTCGAAGCTTAAACACATTGCAATAATTCACCAGCAAAATAATAACAAAGTAAAAGCTACCTACAGGTGTACGCAATTAAAGTGTAATCAATTTATAAAGCCTACATACATACATAAAGATATTTAATTTCATTATTTTTCTTCCATAGTTTCATAATGGATCAATGTACAAATGTCTAATTAGGCCAATTGAATCATTAAAACTTTTTCTTGTTTGCGAAGAAAAGTCTTAGTGTACTGCTGTGAGCCTAGTGACGTAAGCGGTGTCAAGTTTTTTCCCATTAACTTCATATAGAATATTTCATTCATAAAACATTCTAGACAAAATTAATTTTTCGATAATGAGCTATTTTCTAACCGATATAACGGTCGAACTCGAGTTTTCCAGATGTGGCCAATGAGTTGAGAATTATTTTTTTTCACTATTATGCACATACCTTGAAATTTTAAAGAAAATCGTTAGAGCCGTTTTCGAAATAAAATTTATATATATAAATATATATATACAAGAATTGCTCGCTTAAGAGTATAGGATAGCATATATATACTAGCTTTAATTTTACCCACTTTGCTCTGTTTTTTTCCCTACAAATAACATGCATTAATTCCGCTTGAATAATTAATGACGTGAACAAAAAGATGGTAATTTATTTAAGAAGTATATCAATTCATCTAGTAATAAAAAAGATTGTCTATGATAATGTTAGCCTACATTTCTGTTCGTTGATTTCAAGTTTCTATTTAGATCTGTTTATTTCATTGTTAAAGAAACCTTAGCCAGTGTAGTAAAAGCTTCGCTTTATATCGTGTTTAAGTAATTAGCTCGAAAGTCTGGTTTATAGTTTGCTAAAGTATCCCCACAGATGAAGTGAATTAGACTATTCATACGATGTGTACACAAAAGTCAAACTCTGTGTGCTGTTACAGCCAGAGCTGTTTCTCTGAGTTGATCATTTTAATATAAAGCCTGTTGATATACTATGTTTTTGGTTTTGTGCTCAGCAGCAAATACTAACAGATTTCGTGGAGAACCCACACGGGAACATACGACGTAAAGTTGGCCATGAGAGAAGCAGGGGATTCCAGGTTGATTCCTGCAACTTTCAGTGACTGTCCTTGTGCTTTGTTTATTGTCATTGCAAATGCGAGCCGAACAGGAAACTGCAAACGCTTGAATTCAAAGGGCAGATCAGATGGTATGAAAGGAATTCTATGTATAAAAACATCTTCTCCCTTGGCACAGCCAGTCAGTATGGTTCCTTCAAAAAGGTTTGAAAAAAGATTTTTAATGACTAAACGGGTTCCAATGCAGAGCTTTAGAGGATCAAGATTTCTAAGGAGAATGATTGGAGCACCAATTTTGAGTTGAAGATTGTGATGTGGAAGTCCTGGTGGTTCCAAAGAATTCAGAAATTCAGCAGGATAATATAAAGCTTGTGCAGGGTCTAAGGTGCTGTCAATCGATTTGTAAAGTTTGCAATCATCAAGCAGCTGGTTTAAAATGTCGATGTTGATTCTATTAACAGAGTCATTTGTAGGTGCAAGAATAGCTCGTTCACACAGCCACTCATGGTTTCTGAAATTTTCTGGTAAATTACAGAGAACATTAGATTTTAACTCTTCGAGAGACTTGACTATGTTGCAAAACTGAAGGAAAATTAATAAATCCATTTGAATCAATGGGAACTTTGCCGTCTCCAATTGTTAAAAGTTGTTTAGAAAAATTAGCAGCAGTTTGATCTTCAGAAAGTTGAACTCTCATATTTGTCTTAAGGGTTATTTTTTCGACATACTTCTAGAGGTATGAAGCTTTCAGACAGGCGTTGAGCTCATCTGCAGGAGTTGACTTTGGATTTACTGGTAGGGTTTGTCTAAAGTAACCAGCTAACATGACAACTACTCCGCCCATTAATGCTTTGCTATTTTTCAAATCTTGCATTAACATATCTAGTGCTTCACTTCAAGAGCCCTTTTGTTAGACATAGTACATTCATCCCTTACTATTAAACTGCAAATCTGAAGAATTTTCGCCTGGCCAGAGTCTTTGGATATGTCACAAACAGGAGTATCACCACAAGCCAAGTTTAGTGGTAGCTTGAAGGTAGAATGTGCTGTCCTACCCCCTTGAAGGAGTGTAGCTGCAATACCAGATGAAGCCACTGCAAGTGCAATCTTGTTTTTTTGCCTGACTTTAGCAAGAAGAAGATTAATGAGGAATGTTTTGGCTGTTCCCCCTAGTGCATCCATGAAAACTATTCCACCTTTCTTGTCAGTAATTAAATTTAGTATAGTATCATATGCTTTTCTTTGGTCTGGCACCAATTTCGGTTCATTTTCAGTGACGAAATTGGAAAGGTCATCAATATTAAAACTACGCTCACGCTGTAATTCTCTGCAAAAAGCATTTCTTTCGGGTGATTTTAAGCCTACATGTTTCAGGTCTTTTTCAGCCATTGTTAAACATAGATCTTCCAGGGCAATCAAGGCCTCATCATATATTATGTTTGAAAAATCAATTAGAATATCTGGATTTTCTCTTTTGTAGAAGTATGGCATCACTCAGTGCATTTTTATACTTTTCCCAAAGATCAAGTGGATTTGATAATCCACATGTTGTGAACAAAAAAACAAAAAGATGGCGAACTCTCTGTGTTGTCCCTGTCTGAGCAGCCTCGGCCGGAGCTGCTTCCTAATGCTCATCGTTGTCTAACATGCCTCGTCTTTGGCAAGCCTCTCGAAAGGCTTGGCACACCACACCTTCAACAGTTTTTAAATTATTAAAAGAGGTCGGGCCTTTTACAACATGAAGGAGCATGCGCAGATAAAAGCATTCTGCATTTGTTGGATGCACAGTGTAGACAAGTCAAAGGGCATCACTCATTTTTACTCCTGGATGATCTTTGACATCAATACCTTGCTTTCTTCTACTAAAACATTTAAACATTTTTGGGATGTATTCCATGTGTAATATTTTGGTACGTCACAGCAAAGTAAAGCAATGTTTGCGCAAAAGGATCACTCTGACACAGCTCAAAAATTTCATCCAAATTTGGTCCACATTTGTGCAATATGAACACTACTTGGTCACTACTTTTGTTGACATACTTAAAAATATATTTGATAGATTTCACTGAGTGACAAAATTCTACATTAATGTGAGCACAAAACATTTTAATTAGCAGAGGATTATAAGGAACAACCCATCTGTTGTCAATTATTATTTCCTGCCAAATATTTCCATTTAGTTTCTTGATTTTCGCGGTGTATCCTCCATCTCCTGGCTTCCATCTCCTGTACAATGGATATCCATCTTCACTTGATTGCGTTTCTTGAATTAATTTTCTTGGAAATTTTTTGGAACATTTTCCTTCTATCATGCAGGGTGAGATACTGTTAAAACCTCCACACGGACCATGGATTATATTCTTTGTCACGATATCAAAAAGTTGAGGATCTTCTTGAGGGTTCGGAATCTCAGCACTGATGATGCTATCGACGTCAATGGGTTTTATTTTTGAGCCAAATGAGAATGTGGGAGTGTTTAAGGCCCCGCTTTTGCCATTCAATGTTGTACATCCAGCATCTAGTCACACCAAAGATTTGCGATTTTGTGATTAAGTCATCATTTTTGCCAGTTTTCTCTTAAAAACACGTGCCAGTATGTCATGACGGTCACTTGGTTTCTGTTCATCTAATAGTGTCTCCTTTATTTCTGACCAAGCCGGATAGCACGTAAATGTAATGAACAAATCAGGTCGACCATAGTTACGCACAAATGTCATTGCATCCAGGGTGTATTCATGCATGTGTCTAATTCATTTGGATCGGCATAATTTTCAATGGCATCTTTCAAGTGAATATATTCGTCTGTTCGAAATTTCTTTTGGTTTAATCGAATGAACAATAACCTCTCACTTTCAATCTTAGCATACATATCTACGATGTATTGATGGAAAAGATGTTGACACATTAAGATGTGATTGACTTCGCCTTCCCGCTGCATTATCCTAAATGCAAAGTAATCCATTGCGGACACTTTCTTCTTTGGAACAGGGACTCCGGTTAATGGATCAACATGCGGAATTCCAAAGTGGTATCCATCTTCGCCTTGCCAAAAGATGATTGGGTACTGCAAAGCATCGTACGACCTGTGAGTCTCTGCAACTCTTTGCAAGGTGTTGTTCCTCCTCTCAAGTACTATATCTCGTTTTCCAAATTCATTTCCTACCATCACAATGGCCACCTCATCAGTAATCGGAGCATTAAAGCGTTTAGGATGTTCTGTACAGGGTACTCTATCAGCTCTAATAATTACCTTATAGTCATCAGTTGGCATTTTATCTAAACTTGTTTTAAAGAATTGATTATTAGTCTACTGTTGGCATTGGTGTAAATTAGTTTAATAAATTTAATTAAAAAAGGGCTGATTTTACATTTTTCTATTACTTTAAAGAGGTAGTTATGGCTGACTCTGTCAAATGCTTTCTCTTGGTCTACAGATAACAAGGAAGCGCTAGAGTTTTTTTCATGGCTGTAAATGATAAAATCTCGAATGAAGTGTGTCATTCCATCAATATTCCTGTCGGGGTGGGTGCAGTATTGGTCTTGTCCTACGAGTTGGGGAATGAAGGGTTTAAGTCGTTTAAAGATCATTTTTGTCAGTAGTTTATAGTCTGTATTGAGTAGTGAAATGGGCCTGTAGTCACTTGGAGAACTGTTATCTGTTGTTTTTTTGGCTATTAGTGTAATATATGCTTCGTTGAATTTTTCTGGAAGTTGTCCTGTTATAATAGCGTCACTATATAGTCGCAGTAATAGAGGACTTATTAAGGGAAAAAAGCCGTATAGAACTCGAATGTCAGACCGTCCGGTCCGGGGGATTTATTGTTTTGTGTCGAGTCTAATGCCGTTTTGAGTTCATCTAGAGTAAATGGGGTCTCCAAGCATTCTGCATCAGCCTGCTTCAACTGTTTGCAATATTTTAGAAAACATTCTTGAGCCTCCTTATTTATGGGTTCTTCCTGATAGATGTTTGTGAAATGTCTCGTGAAAACATCTTTTATTTTGTCTTCATCTTTGGAGCCATGTATATCAAGAACACTTGTTATGCATTTATTTGAATGGACATTTTGTTCAATTGTCAAAAAAAGTTTATTAGGACCTTCCTGACTAATATAGTTTCTGCATCTAACTTCAGCTCCTTTGTAGATGTAGTTGTTTAATTCTTCCAGCTTTAGAGAGGCTTGTGTTCTATCTATTTCATCCTCAGCCAACCCTTTCCAATTCAAAGATCTGTTAGACAGGGCTGTCCTTTATCCCCCTTTTTTATATATCCTTTGTATAGAACCTTTTCTAGAATCTATTAGGTCAGATCCTTCTATCAAAGGAACAAAAATCCCAGCACCCATCCCGGTAGCCAAAGTCAAGGCCTATGCCGACGACACAACATTTTTCCCTCCTCTGAAAAGGATATTAATAACATAGTTAAAAAGTTTACTCTTTTTGGCCATGCCAGTGGATCAAAAATTAACATAAATAAATCCTCAATAATGGGTGTAGGGAGGTCGACATTTAAAGAAAAATATTCTTTGAAACTTGTAAACAGAATCAAAATATGTGGTATAGAATACAATAGTAACCCTTTTTTGTTCTGTGAAGATCAGTGGAAAAATATTATTATTAAGGCATCCAATATAGTTAACATGTACAAGCATACAAGTTCTACCATCTTTGGTAGAGCCATTCTAATAAACAATTTAATCATCCCAAAGATAGTCTATCTAGCCAATATTATAAATACATATTTCAATTAAATGACATAATTAGAAGTTTCATCTTCAAAAATACACTTAAAAACATCAAACATACTACAATCATTCAAAACAAAGAGGATGGGGGGATCAATTTACAAGACATCAAAACTAAAATATGTGCACTCAGATTAAAATTCATAGGTCAAGTAGTTAAGAATCCAAATGATTTTCCCTTTACAATATATTATTATGGTTTGAGATTAAGCAATTTAATTCCAATACAATACAACACTCCACACTATTTTGGTACAAACTTACATCCTTTTTATAGATCCATTTCAAGAAGTCTTCCTGGCAATGAACCCTTAATACACAAGAAATATAAAGAAATATACACAACATTAAAAAAACAGTTACAAGAAAATTAAGCCATGAGGATTAAATGGGGAAAAGATTTAAATATAAGAGATTTTAAAGACACTTTTACAAACCTTCATAACAAACATATTGCAACAAAGGCTAAAGAAATATCTTACAGACTCATCTTTGGGATGACTCAATTTTCAAAAAAAAAACCTGGTGTAAAATTTGTCAATCTGTAAATGGTGATAATGAAAAGCATTTATATTCAGAATGTTCTGTATTTAGTAATGTCAGAAATACTGTAAGAGAGTTATTGGAAGAAAATTGTGAAACCTATGTGAATATTAATTTATCTATTCTCTTAAATAAGTTGCCTAAAGCCAAACACAAAATGATAAAAAATTTCAATTTAATAATTGTATCAGAATACAGAAACTTAGTATGGAACAGTAGACTTAAAGCTATGTATCAAAATGTCAATTTTAACCCTAATGATTTAGATACAATATATAGAAATATAGTTGATTTTAAAATTAAACACTATAAAGGCTAACCCCAAATGTAATTTTACATTGATCCATTGCATGTACATATGTTATAGTTTTATTTATTTTTATTTTTTTTAAGGATTCCTTTATTTTCTTTCAATGAACTGGAATACATTTGTATCATAAATTATCAATTTACAATGAAGAAAATAAGTTTAAATGTATGAGTGTGTGTGTTTATATAAGTAAAAACTATTTAAAATTTGCATGTGTATATATCTAATACATCTTTTATTTGCTTTAAAATTATAACTACTAAAAATTACCTATAAATTATCTATTTATTTTCTTTCAACAAGAGAGACAATTAGGACTGGAAGATGCAAGGTGAAATTTCTTTTGGTTACATCCCTTTGACCAAATCAACAAAATTTCAAGACAACCTAAACAGGACAGGAATTCATGAAAATGGACCAAATGGACTACTAAATTGTTAAAAAAAAACAAAGCAGAAACAAAAAAAACAACAACACTATTACAACAAAAAAATAATAATAATAAAAAATAAATTTAATCTTAAAATGAGTTACATTCCAAAATGGAAGAATTTTTAGGCTCTTCATACACATATTTACTTTGGGCTCTGTACTCTTATGGAAACCAGATTGCTTCATTATATGTACATTTTTGTAACTCTAGCAGACCCTAAAGAATTCCTAAGGATATAGGATGGAGGTCCTTTGTCTTGGGTTCTTGAGGGAAAAATTGTTGCAAAAATAATATATAATATAAATAAAAATGAATTTTTAATAACTTATAAGTCTTTAAAAAAAAAAAAATCAAAAAAAAAAATAAAATAAAAAAAAAAAAAATTTTGGCAATACTTATTTTAAAGAACACTTTCATAATTATTATTTTTTTTGTGAATGTTTTCCGGACCCTTGATGTCAACAATTGCTGGACTTTTTCTGCCACCATTTTATGGACCTTTGCTGTCACCTTTTTCTGGGCCATTGCTGTATCATTCTATTGGACTTCTGCTGTCATCATTTTCTGGACCCCTTGCTGTCACCATTTTATGGATCTTCGCTGCAGCCTACTCCGCGATCATACTGAAAATCCTGAAATATGACTTTGATATGACTTTTTTTTTAATGAAATTTTCCTTGTGTTATTATTAATTTAGAACAATGTTTTGTGTGTCTTTTAAATTAAAGAAAAGGGAAAAAAAAAGAAGCCCAATAAAGAGGCCAAGAGCCCAAAAAAGAGGCAACGCCCAAAAAAGAGGCAAAAGACCAAGGATTCTTAGGATGTACTAAGCTCGACAACTGATGTCAAAAGCTAAAAAGCTGAGGTATCCTATAAAAAAAAAAAAAAAGGAACAATGAATTTAGAATATGTCCATTTGTGTTTGTTTTTTTTCAGACGCCCCATTCTATTAACTTCTGAATTATGTATTATAAACCAATACCTAGCACATGTGCTTGATGTAAAGAGACATTAATAAAACGAAAGGGCTAAGGGGAAGGTATAGAATGTAGATATGGTATTTTGAAATAAAAATGTCTTTGGTAGGTAAAAAAAAAAAGGGGGGGGGGGGGAGAGAAACAGTCAAGACACTATCAAGAGATCATCAATAATTGATTGACCATTAAAATGTGACGTCAGCCTCAAATACATAGTCAGTTGTGCTTCTCGATCTAGACGTGTGGCGCAGGGTCTATGAAATTATATATATATATATATTACCATAAAGTATGATAAAGCTCATAATGCGCTACAAAGACACTCCTTTGAAACATCACAAATACTCAAAATAATAACAATAACACATTCAACCACTCTCTTATTCTGCCTACACCCACTTACCCGCGCTTTCTTCTTACACAATTCCACTCTCCAACATTCACACATTTTCAGTGCAAAGTAACAACGTAAATTTCAAGACTCAATCTAAACGCAGCCACCAGACTAACACACAACAACAACACACAGGTGTAAACCACGCCATTCAACACAGTCCAAAAACATTGTTCAAGTTGTAGGAAGAACAATGTCGAGGGGAAGAGGGGAGGAGCCATCATTCGAGTACCTACGGTCAAGCAGCTAATTAGGTCACAAACACTAGGCGTGATAGATATATAAATTTGTTGTTTGTGTGTATGTGACAAACACTAAGCGTGCTCTAAAATACGGTGTTCTTTTTTTTTTTGGTCAACCTGGTGGTTTAGGGAGGGTGGATCTATCTACTCTACAGCTATAGGTAACACAGCTCGCAAGCTACCATAGCTTTTCGCACCCCCCCCCCTTCCCCGCCCAGATCGAAAAATATCTAGCACTGACTTTTGGACTGTTACATACACTGAGCGTGCTAGATCGGCGGCTAGTTACGTAGGGCCGCGTACGGTATGTTTTGTTTTTAGGTCAACCAAGTCGGTCCAAGTAAACTGTTGTGTCCTGCAATGACTTGGGGAGGGCGGGATTATCTATTGGCTACCAAAGCTTATTAGCCTCTCCCTCAAATAAATAATATCTGGATTTGATTTATTAATGGCCTTATGTCTCAAAATAGCTTAGACCTAAATAAGTACTACGGTAATGCGTTACTGGGCTTAGCACCGTCAGTTTCTAATCAGAGCTGATCATTGATAGAATCCTTTGATGTGGGCCATGTGAAAATGACTAAAATCTGTCTGTCTTGACATGGCGTAAAAAGAAAATGATATAAATAAAATATAGATTATAACACTTTTGAAACACCATACTTTTCACAAAATTTAAAGATTATAACACTTTTAAAACACCATACTTCTCGTGTGTTCGATAAGTTCTAAATATGTTCGATAAGATAAGATAAAGGTAAAACAGTGTTCGATAATTTAAGCTTTTGAAATCATCGACCTGACCCACTTTAACATTAAATATAAGTTTAACTTTGAGTAGTAATAGAATAAAACATGTCTACTTTTAAAGAAAAATGGATGAGGAGTTCATAGATACAATCAGGTTTTTTCTAGGTCTAATTTTTACGGAGATACACAAATTCAAACATAAAAAATGTCGGCGAATGAGCTTAACTTGTTCGATAAACGTAAGTTACTCTATATCTAGATCTAGTATAATCTAATGATAGATGGTAACCATGGTTTACCCAACTGGACCCAAGGGTAGAATAATTGTTACAGATCTATATTATAGACCTACAATTACATCTATATGTAGATCTAGTTATAAAATATTGTTTTTTTGCTTCAATTATTTACGCTATATGTAGACTTTCAGTCCCTACCAACAGTAGTTTAAATGTTTTTCTGCAGAATATTGTAGATCTATATAATTTTACAGTTAATAGGCTGTCCACCCAAGCTACTAAATATAATCATAATCTTTCCACCAAAATATGATGGGCACATTGCAATTCAACGGTGCCAGCTCTGAAAGTTTCAGTATAAACAGCGGAGTTAAACAAGGATGTGTCCTGGCCCCAACCCTCTTTGGAATACTATTTTCACTGCTAATCCACAACGCGTTTGACAAATCCACTGAAGGCATCTATCTCCATTCCAGATTTGATGGCAAACTCCTAAATATTGCCAGACTGAGGGCCAAAACTAAAATCAGAGCCACCCTCGTAAGAGATATGCTATTCGCGGATGACGCAGCGGTAGTGGCACACACACAAGAGGAACTTCAGTCACTAATGTCCCGCTTCTCTCAGGCCTGTAAAGAATATGGCTTGACTATTAGCACGAAGAAAACAAATGTTATGGGACCACCTACTACAGCACCACCCTCCATCCTCATAGACGATAACAAGCTGGACGCCGTAAACGAATTCTGATATCTGGGATCCACAATTACAGATGACCTGTCCCTAGAAGAGGAGATGAAAAAACGCATAGGGAAGGCTGCCTCGACATTCGCTAGACTCAGACTAAGAGTTTGGGAAAACCATAAGCTAACCACGGTGACCAAAATGGAAGTCTACAAGGCATGCGTTATGAGTACACTGCTGTATGGCAGTGAATCATGGACCACCTACGCAAAGCAAGAGAGAAAACTAAACTCATTCCATTTGAGATGTCTCCGTAGGATCTTGAATGTCACATGGAAAGAAAAAGTGTGCAATACTGAGATCCTTGCGCGATCAGGTATTCCCAGCATCTTTACAGCCCTCAGACAACGCCGTTTGCGCTGGCTTGGACATGTTCGCCGGATGGAGGACAAGCGCATCCCGAAAGTCATCCTCTATGGTCAACTCGCGACTGGCACAAGAAAAACTGGTCGCCCCCACCTCCGTTACATAGATGTAATAAAACGTGACCTCAAATCAGTAAACATCAATACTGACAATTGGGAAGACAGCTCTAGACCGCAACAGGTGAAGAGAGACAGTGACAAAGAAAGCTATGGACAGTAAAAGTACATGGGTCTCAGCCCAGGAAGAAAAACGCACAATCCGAAAAACGGACAGCTCCTCTACCACCAAAGCAAAAGCCAAGGGGACCCTAACATGCGCTATCTGTGGACGGGAGTGTCTCTCCAAAATAGGGCTCCACAGCCACATGAGGAAGTGTGCTCTGAGATGAACCATAGTCGTCCCACGACTGAAGGAGGCCAATGAATATAATCAGTAAAGATAGTGAGCTCGCTGTCTTGTTTACGTTTTAGAAATTATTGAATAGACTCACGTCTGAAACTGAAAAGTTATCTTTAGAAATATAAGAGTTCCAGTCTAGAAATTAGATGAAAATAGTTTATTAGAAGATCTATTTT
This sequence comes from Biomphalaria sudanica, assembly GCA_036873155.1. Lineage (NCBI taxonomy): Eukaryota > Metazoa > Mollusca > Gastropoda > Planorbidae > Biomphalaria > Biomphalaria sudanica. Next base: position 1,281,393 of record JAZGLO010006654.1, on the reverse strand, counting down.
TCTAGACCTATCAACGAAATTAAAGCTTTTAGATCTATTTTTAAAATGTGCATTGTTAATAAAAAGTATAGTCACGTATATAAGAGAGTAGGCTATATTGAACTCTCATTGATTCAAATTAATAAATAACGCAAAATAGAGTTTAATTATTTAATTTATTATTCAAATGTCAACATCTGTTTTTATTTTTTTGTAGCTCTGTGAGTTCATGACCCCTTGACGCGTCGCCTTTATGACAAAAAAAAAGGGATAAAATATATTTTATAATTAAAGCAAACGCGTAAATGTAACTGATAGTATAACATTGTTAGTTTAATTTTATGTAGATCTAGATCTAGACTAAAAAAATTCGGATGCCATAGTAGTCTAGTCTATAACTAAACACTTTAAGCTTGGGTCGACCTATATAGATGTAAACATCCCTAATAATAGGCAGCATTTACAGACCACCAAATTCTAGTTTAGAATACATGCAGGAACTATGTAATCAGATTACTACACTTAAAGAGACAAATAGAAAAGCAGTTTTTTGGATTATGGGTGACTTCAACCTACCTGATATAAATTGGAAAACACTAACCATAGATAAACACCAAAACCTTAAGGACATAAATGAGCTTTTCATAGAAACTTTACACAACCTAAGTTTAGATCAAATCATTAAAAAGCCAACTAGATTAAACAACACATTAGATCTCTTCTTAACCAGCAGACCTGGATTAGTAGTTGATTATGATATTATCCCTGGTCTATCAGACCATGAGATCATAAAAATACACAGTCAGATAAAAGCAGTAGCCAATACAAAACCCAAAAGAAAAATCTTACTCTGGAATTAATGTAACCTAACACAACTACACCAAGCTGCATTAAACTTTCAACAAACATTCTTATTAGAAAAAGACATTAACCAACCAGTCGATGAATTTCATTAAAAACCATCTTAAAAGCATTATAGAAAATCATATACCAACTAAATACACATCAAACAAAATAAATAAATGCTGGTTTAATAATAGACTAAAGAAGCTTTGTAAACAGAAGGAAAACCTATATAGAAAATTTAAAGAAACCAAGGCAGAAAGAGTTTACAAAAAGTATATAAAAATTAAACACCTAACCCAAAAAGTAAGCAGACAGCTGCAGAGTGAATACATAAACAATGTAATATCTAAAGATAACAACAAAAACCTATGGTCATACATTAAGTCTAAGAAAATGGAAACAACAGGCATAGCGCCATTAAAAGATGAACATAACATAATACATAATGATAATGAAACTAAAGCAAACATCCTAAACAAATACTTTGCATCAGCATTCTCAGCCCCAGGAGACAAAGACATAATTCTTAATTTGAACCAAGTAGACAACATAGAAGATTTAGTAGTACAAGAAAATGGAATTCAAAAACTATTAGCCAACACCAAACCAAATAAAGCGTCTGGACCTGATGGTATTCCAGCTAGATTACTCAAAGAACTAAGCAATGAGCTAGCCCCAGTGTTCAAAATACTTTTCAGGCATCGCTTAACCAGGGCAGAGTACCAAAGGACTGGAAAGAAGCTAATGTCACCCCCCTATTTAAAAAAGGAGAAAAATGTGATCCAGGAAACTACAGACCAGTATCACTTACCAGCATCACATGTAAAATCCTAGAACACATAATATGTAGCAACATCATAAACCACTTAGACAAACATAATGTCCTCACCCCATACCAACATGGCTTTAGGAAATATAGATCATGTGAAACACAACTAATAGGACTAATTGATGATTTTTCAAAAGGTTTAGATAATAGTGAACAAATAGATGCTATCTTACTAGATTTTTCCAAGGCTTTTAACAAAGTTCACCACCATAGTTTGCTTAAAAAATTAAAATATTTCGGCATTAATGGTCCACTGCATCAGTGGATTAAAGATTTTCTGATAGGGAGAGAACAAACTGTAATAATAAATGGCTCTAAATCAACACCAATGAAGGTAAACTGTCTTGGTCTTGGGTCCACTACTATTTTTAATTTACATAAATGATTTACCAAATTGCATTAGTTCAGGAACAAAAGTCAGATTATTTGCAGACGATTGCATAATATATAGAACAATAAAAACAATACAATACACATATATTTTACAAAGAGAATTAGATGAATTACAGAAATGGGAATTAAATTGGAGCATGTCTTTCCACCCAGAAAAATGTCAGTTGTTAAGAGTAACAAAAAAACTAAAACAAATTAATTCCACTTATCTTATTCATGGCAAACCAGTAACACAGACTAAAAACGCAAAATACCTAGGTGTTATAATAAATGAAAAACTGTCATGGAATCCACATATTGATGAAACTATAAAAAAATCAAACAAAGCATTAGGGTTTATTAAAAGAAATTTCTATAAATCAAATAAGAACATAAAACTAAAATGTTATTTAACCTTGGTTAGGCCAATAATAGAATATGCATCCACCGTGTGGGACCCCTCAACTCAAGAAAACATTAAGAAACTGGAACAAACACAAAATAGAGCAGTGAGATTCATAACAAACGAATATTTACATTTGACTAGAGTAACACCATTAGTAAAATGACTAAATTTAGGATGCCTTCGGGACAGAAGACTCAAAAGTAAAGTAGCAATTATACATAAAACACTGAACCATAATCTTCAAATACAAAAACAAATTCTAATAAAATACTCTGAAAGACACAAAAATAAAGGCACATTCCTTGTCCCATATGCTAGGACAAATTTGTACAAATACTCCTTCTTCCCTAGTGCTATTAGAGCATGGAATGGGTTGCCTGAGCTAGCCAGAAAAACCAGTGACTTGGCAGAATTTAAGTCATTGGTTAATATGCATGACTAAATGCATGACGCGTAGGACGTAATCATCTTCTTTTTTGAAGTAACGTCTGTATTATATAAGATGAGATAAATCAACACGCTAAAGCCATTCACATCTCTAGCGCATGCGTGACCTTTTTTGGTGCGCGATATGAATGAAAAATGTCAACACGGTAAATAGATATGTGTAGCTATGTTGTAAAGAAGTCAAGTAATGGTGCGCGCGAGCCATGGAAAAGTGTGTCAATGCGGCTAAAGCTATTCGCATTTATAGCGAACGATTTTATGTAAAAAATGTTTTGTAAACTCAAATTTGAAGGTTTATTTTCATTAAATAATGAAATGAATATACACTAATTTGTATGTTCATGTGTAAAATTACAAAATTATGTTTTCTTAAATGAGAGCCAATTTAGATCTAGCATCTCTGCGCATGCGTGATCTCTTCGTCTTTCATCATTTAGATACATGGCCAAGAAACTAGATCCATAAAATACTATAGCTTTAATAGAGTCGGACAATTTTTTTAATTTTTTTTTTTGAGGGTCTTAAGTTTGTTTTAGGGCTACAATACATACACTACGGTCTAAGTTAGTACCCAAGGAACATTCCTGCCAAGTTTTATCAAGATTGGTCAAGCCGTTCTGATGTCTATTCGTCACATACATACAAACATACTTACATACGCCTTACTTTATAGTATATATCCACCTACTCAATACAATCATAGTCCCAACGGCCATCTACGCTTCGAGGCGTGGAAGGTTGTAAAGAGGTTGAGTAGTGATGGCTGAGAAGGATCCTACAAATCCTCCCGAGATAATGTTACCAATAGATAAATCTTTTCGCACACAGGCATTCGCTGTCTAAGGGAAGTGGCGACTGAACGTCCATTGACATTTGTGAGACATATCATGAGACAAGACGAATTACGTTTACTAAAATCAGCCTTAACAGGAAAGCCGATAAAAGAAACTCAAAAACATGGCCATCCACGCCTGACCTGGCGTCACATATTTGTAGAAGTCCTGAATTTCGTAGGCACCTGCTGATAAGTGGCTGTGAAAGTCGCCTTATACTGATTTCCGTGGAGAAAGCTTGCAGACTTATGCGTCGAATGGCGTGCGAGAGGCTTACGCAAGTGTGTTTTCAATACATTGCAACAAAAATGTTACGTTCACCACTCAGCTGTTCAGATAAGATGTTTGGGGTAGTGCCTTAAGTTGTCCGGGGCGAAGCCCCGTGCGCTAAGTGTTTTTTTCAAAAACTTTCTCCTGGCGTCTACAACACATAATAAAGTCAAATAGAATTAAATTAAAAAGGGTTGGGACATGTTGATACTAAACTGTGACATTCGAGGCAGTAATTTTATTTTTATAAAGTTTCATTTTGCAAAAGTGCAATTTTCCCACATGGGTGTCACCCCCTGGTGGGTGTCACCCTGTGCGGCCCACACCCCCGCACCTGCCTAGTGACGCCACTGATATATATATATAAATATGTGTGTGTGTGTGTTCAGTCGCCACTTCGCTAGTCTTTTATTAGATTTAAATCACAATACTTTAACGCATATTTTCTCCTGTCTGTGTAGTCCGGTCCTATTGACCCATAACCTAAAAGTTGGGTCCACCTAACGTTTTTTTGCAGTTTCTATATCTTTAAAGCATGCTTATTAAGAATCCGATTGATGTCAAGCTGACACCATTGGGGAAATTTTTATTTTTAATGTTAAAGTTCACTTATAATATATGCACAATAGGGTGGGCTGATAAAACTGAAAGTTGGAATTTCAAAATCTAATAGCGGGGAAAAGTTGCCCCATGGCATGAAAAGAAAACTGGGAATACTGGCATAAGCAACTATTATGATTTGGTATTAGGTGGACGTTGGGTGGATCCAACTTTTAGGTTATGGGTCAATAGAACCGGACTATATAGGTAAAGGTGTAAAGTACCAAAATAATTCTGTATTATGTCAAAAGTGGTTTTTACCCACGTAGATTCTACTTTTTAACATTAGGTTTTTACTGTATTTCATTTTAATGACAGAGGCACCTTAATTATTTACTTTATAAACGTTTATATAAATTTACTTTATAAATTTTATTTTTATTTTCAGATTAATTATTGATCCACAGACTGTCTCAACAATGGATGAATGCTTTTTCAAATGTGGTCTCAGTAATAAGAAATTTTCAGTGTGTGGCTCTGCGAGAATACGGACAATCATCAAGTCAAGTATTGAACGACGCGACGACATCCACTGTGACCTTCAGCGGCGTTTAGACAATGATTGTGACTTAACAATTAACTGCCATCGTGACTGCGTGTCCACATACACTTCGAAAACAATGATAAAAAGATTCTTGAAGAGTCGACTTGATGTAGACGCAACACAGTCGTATATGGATTCTCCGCCCAGAAAGCGAACCTGCCGCTCAGAATTGCCAGTATTTACTTTTAGGGAACATTGCATATTTTGTGGGTGGATTGCCTAATTAAACCCGTACTGATTATGATGTTATTTGTGAGAGCAGAGAGAGAGGGTGATTGGTCTTTGCATCTATTATCTGTTGCAGCAATGATGCCATATTTTTTTTCAGCAGGCCATGTTAACTACGCCAGGTATGGCTTATATTATCTTCGCTCAATGGAACGTCTTCCTAGTGATGTCCTTCTGAGGTTCCTTGAGGGAGAACATGTAATGCGACACAAACCTGGATTATGGAATGGCCTATGGTCAGATATGTACATTGAGTCTACCTTTATGCGGTATGGTCATGGTCCAGGTGGTATAATAGGCATCACTCTCAATCCACAAGCGCTGAAGAGATGGGCACTTAGTTTACACATCTGTAGTGTTATAACCAAAGACCTGAGTGACATGAAAGATATGTACGCATACAGTGACGAAGTTACATGCCATAAAGAAGAAATGCCAGCAAGAATTGCACAGGATTTGAAAGACAGGCGAGCAATATATGAACGTCTTCAAACTTGTATTGATCCACTCAATTCTGGTGACCACCCCATCAGCTTAGTAAACATTGCCACTGGCCAATTCGCTCCCGAATCTGTAAATGTTCATGATGCCATTTCTTTTGGTACGAAGCAGTGGAATGACTATGAGTGTCATTTGCCAGATGGATTTCATAGCTCCATTAGCAAAGTTGTTACCATGGCTGACAGAAAGAAAGCTGAAGCAATGGGATCCGGTATAAGTTATGACACAGAACTCATTTATTCTAGAGTAATTGGATTAATGCCATCCCGTGATTTGCAAATTAGAGATATATTTAAGCACGAATTAGCCTCAGTACCACCATCAATGTTTGATGACAGCGGCAATATGCGAATCACAAAGTCAAAATCGGTGTTGAAACAAAAACTTCAAGTTGAGCATTCAGCTAGAAATTCTCCAGCACCACATGTTGTTGTTGTTGATGGTTGCGCACTTTTATGGATCATACACTGGCCGGTAAATGGTACCTTGCAAGACTTTGTTGATGGATTCATAATGTACATAATGAAAATATTGACTCAACATGATGTTTATGTTGTCTTTGACAGATACTTTCAGTACAGTATTAAAAGTGTAACAAGGAGTAGGCGTGCAGCAAAATCGGCAACCAGACAACACAAGCTGAATCCAACTATGCCCATACAGCCACAGAAAGTCATTCTCACAGTAACAGAAAACAAAGTTCAACTTATTGACATAATTTGTGAGCAACTACTGAACAAAGTACAACATGTACATCCAACAGTTTCTTCATACAATAGCCGGTTAATTGTAACAGGGAAAGACTCCATCCCACAACAAATTTGCTCTGGCATTCGACAAGCTAGAGAAGATATGAAGACAAGCCACGAGGAAGCTGATGTAATCATTCCACAACAAGTTGTGTATGCATTCAATGAAGGAGCTATGTGCATTAAAGTTATATCAGATGACACAGATGTTTTTGCTTTGTTGACACACTACTATATTTCAGAGGATATGACATGCCAGCTGCTCATGGAAAGTACCACCACGATTCGAAAAGTGGTCGACATAGGAGAAACAGCAAGAAAGCATCATCAAATAATACCACACCTTTTAGCTGCGCATGCGCTATCAGGATGTGATACTGTAGCATACATGTTTGGTATCGGCAAAGCTACTGTTCTTAAGTTGCTATTTAAGGGACACACACTTCTCAAATTGGGAGATATAGAATCTGACTTGAACAGTGTGGTAAAAGAAGCTACAAGTTTCATGGCTGCTTGCTACGGGTGTCCGGATGCTGGAAACATGTCTGACACTCGGTATGCCCAATGGCTTTCCAGGACTGGTAAACGAAAAGCCACGATAGCACCTAAATTGAAATCATTGCCCCCGACATCAGAAGCGTTTGAGGAGAATGTTAAGCGTGCCCATATTCAAACATGCATTTGGAAAACTGCTTTACTACGAGATCCTCCAAATCTTGATCCCACCAAATTTGGCTGGCAAAAAGATGACGTAAATAAAACATTAATCCCTATAACACTTCCAGTGGGTGTTGATGTAGCGCCTCCAGAAATTCTTCAGATGATTCGTTGCGGGTGTGGATCGGATGAACTGTGTAGCAGCGGACGATGTGGGTGTTTCAGAGCACAGTTACCTTGCACAATCTTTTGCCAGTGCTATGAAACAGAAAATTGTCAAAATCCATTGACAAAAATTAATGTACTGGTAGATGAAGTGGACGTTGAAAGCGATTCAGGATCTGACGTTGAATCAGAAATTGATTAATCTGTCTGTTGATATTGAAACAGTTAAATTGAAACAGAAATTGTCTGTTGATAATTGCATAATTGTGCCAGATGATATAATTTTTACATTCCATGTGATTGTACAATGTGTATGTATTACAAACAAACTTTAACGCTTAAAAAAATTTTTTCCCCAAAGGTGTCAGCTTGACATCAATCGGATTCTTAATAAGCATGCTTTAAAGATATAGAAACTGCAAAAAAACGTTGGGTGGACCCTACTTTTGGGTCAAGGGGTAAAATGCATTAAGTGAGCCCCAGACTAGTGAGTGACACAGTGTTTATATTTTTCTCCTGTCTGTGAGTGACACAGTGTTTATATTTTTCTCCTGTCTGTGAGTGACACAGTGTTTATATTTTTCTCCTGTCTGTGAGTGACAGTGTGTTTATATTTTTCTCCTGTCTGTGAGTGACAGTGTGTTTATATTTTTCTCCCTGCTATTGGACAGAGTTACAGCCAATAGGCGATAAACTTAAATGAACACGTGACGTTACACATTCCTAACCTTTTTTTTTTTAAATTAAAATATAGGTCATGGCCATTCGTACGGCAGTAAACCCTTGCGCGTAATCAGGATCTTGTGTGTGTGTGTATGTGAAGGGGGGTGATGGGTTTATTTGTTGTTTTTTTTTTCATATTTTTTCTTTCGATAATACACACACACACACAGAGAAGAGAGAACACGCCAGAGAGGTCACGCAAGACTTTCAATACGTCACTTTTTCATTCCCGCAAAGTGCAATGAGAATGCTCTCGCACCCTCTTAGGCACTCCCACGGGAGCATTGTTTTGCAAACCTTTGGCCTAGCCGTCCCCTCACACGGCCGTTTACACCCGGGCGCCACGGTGAGGCAAGGCAGCGTGCCCGGGTCTTTAGCGTATTGTTTGACATATGGCTGCCTGTTCGTGTGGCATACGCTCTGGACTGTCGTCTCGATGGATGGGTTCGAATCCCGCCCAAACCTATCCCCTGCGGTCCTGCTGAAGGTTCGGGCTATGATGTAATAATGAATCAACGTTTGAAACATGTAAATTATACAAAAACATTTGCTACCTCCGTAAGCGGAGGCCCGATGGCTGAGCGATAAAGCGCTTGGCTTCCGAACCTGGGTACCTGATGGCTCGAATCTGGAATTTTTAATTTTGGGATCTTTGGGCGCCTCTGAGTCCACCCAGCTCTAATGGGTATCTGACATTAGTTGGGGAAAAGTAAAGGCGGTTGGTCGTTGTGCTGGCCACATGACATCCTCGTTAACCGTCGGCCACAGAAACAGATGGCCTTTACATCATTTGCCCTATAGACCACAAGATTTATCACCATATGGAATTATAAATTTACAATTGTTTTTGTTTTAATTCAATTGTTTATTATAAATGTATGTTGGGAAATTACAATTTACAATCACTTCTACTTGGCAGAGTTTAAGTCAAGGTACACGTCATATCTCCCATTTCTCGGATCAAGCTGAAACTTTACACAACTAGTCGACCGGCGGCGTAGCATACGCCGCTATTTTGCATGGCCGCAACCTATGCGATCGTAGCGGGCCACCACTTTCAAAGGAACCGCACTTTCATAGGACCCGCGCTAATTCAAGGTGTATACATTCTTAAATTAAACCATTTTATAACTTAAAATAGACAAATTTTAGTATAGAATTCACAAAATTGTGTTTATCGCATAGGATTGTAGTTTTTTTGCTTATTGAATGACACCCCAAAACTAACAATTTTTGTCTATATATCTCAGGAGATTGGTATGAGTTTTCTAAAGATTTCAATAATTTCCGGATATTTACAGGACTTTTCCGTATATTTTGCAATTTCAGGAGATTTCCAGGAGCTCCTGTTAAATCAACAGGAGACCGCGGGAAATCTGTTATAAGTCATACAATGGTTTAATTCAATAATTTATACACCTAGAAAGTGCTATGCAAGTGCGGGTCCAACTGCGGTCACCTAAGGCCGGCCCTGCAAAATAGCAGCGTATGCTATGCCGCCGATCAACTAGTAGGCTACACTTATATTACAACATCCGGTCGAGAGTAGACCATAAAGCAGCGGTTCTCAACTTTTTAAATCCACGCCCACCAATACAATTTTTCACTAGGAGGCGACCCAATCGTAATTTTTTTTTTTTCATAGGTCTAGGTAAATGTGATTTAGATAATGATATAAAATGGTTATCAAAATGTATAGAACTAATATCCATGATGTTAATTTAATTTTTACAAACGTATCCTATTTATTTTGTGTAAAATAAATTTGTGATTAATTTGTAAAAAAGCAGATTTTATTATTTTATTTGTTTACTTTTCATTGCGTGTTTATAATATTCACATTACATATACATATTTTACAATTGAAAAGTATTAATATTCATGGAAAACATTAAGACGGTATTTTCAAACACGTCAAAGTTAGTGCGAAAGTTTGAGCTTGTTTTTATTTCACTAGATTAAGAATTCACATTTTCTGCATCAAGTTTATTTCTGTATATAGACTTGATAATTGACAGGCAGAAAAAAAAACATGTTTCACAAAGATACAGTGTTGGAAATGGAGGAGGAAGTCGTGAAAAAATCTGGTATAGAACAGAATGACTGCTAATTGATCCGAACTTGTGTTACTGACATAGAAGAGAAATATTTAGATGCATTGCTATTGACGTTGCTAATATTTGTTGATGAAACATACAGTGAGTTACAATGGATTCTTATGGTGACTCATTCTGTACCAAACCTTGAAATCCAGACCAACATCTAACCATACTTAGAGCACCATCTGTGCAGACACCGCAAATATTTTTCCAAGAGATTTTTTACTTTTTCAAATTTAACTTTGTCAGTTACATCACTTGTTGTAGAGGTCGTTTATAAAAAGGTTTGTTAAACTCACCATGATGTATACATCTTGAGTATACCGCAACTTGTAGTTCCGAACAATCTACAACGCCTGTGGATTCGTCAAGCTGGATGCTAAATATTGTAAAAGAAGAGACATCATTTCCTTATCAGAAGACATGTCAACTAATCCCTTGTGAATAATGTCATTAGGGATGGAAGTTGCACACAATTTATTAATAAATTTGGCTCCAATCATAACGAGCAATGTCTTTGGTCGCTGACAAGAACTCCTTGGTAATGGTGTGAGGTTTCTAGACTCTGGGAGCCACCAAAATAAGAAGCTTCATAGTCTGATATGTTTTAATTATTGAATTTCATCAGGATTCAAAACTAAACTACTGGACATCTGTTTTTGTGGCCTACGGTTAACGAGGGTGTCATGTAGCACAACAACCAACAGAGGGGCACAAAGATTCCGAAGTTGAAAATCTCAATCTCAACCAGGATTCGAACCCGGGACCCCCGGTTCGGAAGCCAAGCGCTTTGCCGCTCAGCTACCGCGCCTCCCCTGGCCTAACTGAAGTCTTATGATTAATTAAATGTTTTGAAAAGGCTCAATCTTTTTTTTTTTAAAGGAAACCTCAGAATTTGCGCTATTCAATTTTAGCTTTATCATCATAGGAATCCTTGGGCCTTAGGCCTTTTTTCTTTGTCTCTTTTTTTTTTGGGCTTAATGTGCCTCTTTTATGGGCCATCATGCCTCTTTTGTGGGCTTTTTTTTTTTTTTATAGGTTTTTATTTGTAAGTTCTAATAATTCACAAGTATTAAATCATACACAATTGAAAAGTGATTAACGTTAAAAATATAATAATAGTAATAGAAATATTATTTAATATCAAAGACATACTACCTAACCATTGAAACCACCAGAGACAGAAAATTGATACAAGTATCCTCTACCCCAGGGTAACCTTGCTATAATTAGAAATTGTACAAGAAAATGCGGTTTACAAGATTACTATTTGTTTTAAATTATATTGCATACTAAATAGCTTTTTCTCTTTAAAAAACTTCTTGCATAAGTGCTTTAAAAAATTATATTTTTTTGCTTTCAGAAAAAAAAAAGTAGCCGTTGCATCAGAACTTTGAATGGTCTAAAATATTGTGATTTCGGATTTTCAATCTCTAGTTTACGAGATCTAAACGGGACGGACGGACAGACGGACAGACATTTCACACAAAACTAATAGCGTCTTTTCCCCTTTCGGGAGCCGCTAAAAAGTATACTTTCCAACAAGGCGGATACATTCACTCAAAGTGCCCTCCTCTGTTAGTAGGTCGTGTTTATATTTGTCACCCCAACTTTTTTTTTTTTCATTTAAGCTTGACTATCGTTTCGTAATTTGTTTGGTAATAATGTGCACGTAATTGGAGTAATGTCCCCTACTATTACCGCCACTAATGCAAACCTATATTCACTATGGTACAAATATGCTTGTTGCAACACATTAGAAACAAAAAGAAAAAAATTCCGATAAAAAAAATTACCAGCCCCCCCCCCCCCACCGCCCAATTTTTCAATGGTCTTAGGCAACCCATGGCAAATGGTCATCCACAGGTTGAGAACCCTTGCCATAAAGGATGATTTCGGGATCTGGCGGAAATGACAAAGCTAGCGCGGTCGGCGTTGTTTGAGTATTGTAACGATGCTGTTGGGTATCTATTAATAGTTTTGCTTAAGCTTGAATTACTTACGTGCGACAGTTAAACATGAACATGACCTACGACCTACACAAAGCTGTGATCTATTGAACGGGGTCACGGTTGAATGCAAATTTCTAAATCAGGAGAAAAAATAAATTACTAAGGCTACGGGCTTAATCTATAAATCTTTAGTGGAAATATGGCTTGAAAACTTATTAAAATAGTAATATAGTAAAATAATATTTAAAAAAAACACACACAAAAGCCTTGATGTATGTGTGTGCGTGTGTATGCACTGAACAAGCAAATAGTTGGTAGTATTCTCCTTCCCCCCACTTCCCTGTTAAGTTTAAGAATGAATAACGTGTGACAACTTGGACAAGTCGGCTGCAACGATTGGTCCATGTGACTTTCGAAATGTATATAAATAGTTAAAGACAGTTATAGACAGTTAAAAACCGAAACGTAAACTGTTACAATTATTAAGTAAAATAGTGTTCTGATATACAGACTTATTTGTTATTTTAGCAGGAGAGTCAAATAAAAATAAAGTGTGTAAATTAGTTTGTGTTAGTTTCAATTTAATTTGTTTTTGTTATGTGAAATAAGAGTAGGAGCAAATTCAGGAAATTCAGAAAACTTTTAATGAGGTTAATGTTGTTTTTTTTTCAGGTTTATTCATTCCCTACAAAATATTTTTAGTTTTTTTTTTAGATACTCTAATGTCGTTAAGTTTTTGAGGCTCTGTCATTTAATTCTTATTATGCAATTGATTTTTTTTTGTATTTCCTAAATAGTTGCCACTGTTACTATAGCTTTTCGAAAGCTTAATTTTAAAAAATAATTATGTTTGCAGACGTATAAACCAGTTCAAACTTAAAGGGAAAAAAGTTTGTGTTATTTAACAGGCGCGTGGGCTCAAGTATTCCGGAACTTTAACGAGCTTACATTTGTTGGCAAATTGTTTCCTTTAAAATGTATGAATGAAAACAACAGGCGCGTCTGTGTGAATTTGACCACTAAGCCGGGGAGCGGTATGAACTATCACAGAACTAGCTTGCTTTGAACGGCACAACTGCACAACACAGGATGAATGCCAGTGAGAAAATTAGTCTTCAATTGTGTAATTTCATTACTAAAAAGCGCACCTCCTAGTCTCCAAGTCAAAGTGTTATCACCCCCTCCCCCCTTCCAGGTTTTCCTTCAGCGTCACCAATGCTATTATTATAATTCTCATGTTCTTCACTTTAGAAGGTGTGTTTGCGCGGGAGAGGGCGTTTGAAATCGAGTCCCTCTCCATTTTATATTAAGTAAAGATTAAATTTTAGATTGGCGCTGGAACATCGATATCTTTTGAGTATGAGTCAATCAAGAATATATTATTTAGATAAGTAAGTTAAGTAACTATTTTTTTTACACAAAAATGTGTGATTTCTCAAACAAAAATACGCAAAAATATGTAGGTCACTTCTAAGTCTGTGTAGATAGATGTGACAAATATGTAGGTCACTGCTGAGCCTGTGTAGATAGATATGACATGTATGTAGGTTATTGCCGAGTCTGTGTAATAGATGTGACAAATGTGTAGGTCATTGCTGAGTCTGTGTAATAGATGTGACAAATGTGTAGGTCATTGCAGAGTATGTGTGGATAAATGTGACAAATATGTAGGTCAGCGCTGAGCCTGTTTAGATAGATATCTATTTTACATACATTGTCTAATAATTAAATTACAGAAACCTTCAGAGTGACGTTTCTTGGGATGGAAGAGAGTCAAGAGTCGCTATTTAGAGCTATGCTGGAGGATGTGGACTTGAGAGACAAGAGAAAACACATTATAAACCTCACACACGAGAGAATCAAAAGAAGATTTCGACAACTTCAAGGCAAGAGACTTATCCTATTTTGTATTTGTATCGTATAAGAGACATCATAGTTTTTTTTTTATCTGTAACGTGTAAGAGAGTTACCTTGGTTTGTATTTGTATATTGTAAGATACTTGTAACATACTTTTCATAGTTTGTATATGTATCGTGTTTCGTTTTAACCCATTAGCTCCTTCTGCAGTTGGAAACGTTTTCCCGTTGTAGAACGTTTCTAAAACCCCCTATTCAATAGACTTGATTTAAACTTTTTAAAAAGAAGATTTCTTCTAGTCTCGTTGGAAGCGTGATTACAAATCATTTTGGAGATTACCGATTCTATTTTTAATAAAATCGTGAAGGTTCTTTATTTTTTAAATAATTTTTCAAACGAACTGGCCCATAGCCCCAGTGAATAAGCCCCCACGTGGGAAAATGAGTATTTTTGAAGTTTTTTATATTCTAGTGGTATTAAACGTATATATTTTTAAAAACTATTTTTAAAAGCTGTTTGTTTGTATATATGTATTAGATCTTCAATTTGATTAATTTTTCAAAATAAATATTTTTTAGGATTTTTATGAATACGGAGTTATCCCTCCTTGCTTAGGACTGTTATTTTTTTCAACCGGAAATAGGAGCTATTGGGTTAAAAAAGATCATCGCAGATTGTGAACAATCAATAATAATAATTTAATTTCGGAACATGTCCCTAGAATTTAAATTGCATACTTTTGTTATTTATAAAACCGGCTCTATTTTCCACATCTGCCAAGATTAGAAGCGTCTGCTTTTCTACGATATAGACCAACGAGTTAAAAAATATTGTCCTTTAGTGAACTAATCTGTGTGATGTTGGCTATTGGGAAAGAGGCGGTGCCGTCGGACTAAGAGGAATGGATATAAACAAAAAAAGAGTGGAATATTTGTCCCCATTTCATCGTAAAGAAAGGTGTGTTGTTTGTTGCGTGAGCGTGGAGGATGTTTGACATACATTTTCAATCTACAGGCGAGTGTTTTGTCACAACATTGTTGTATACTGTATAGCCATGAGGCGGAGATCGACTAGCCCTATGTTGTGTATTCTTAAAATGTCTAGGACAGCATGGAGACAGACTGTACCTGCTGGTACGAACTTCGCCGAGTACGAAAGAAACGAAGCTGCATCAGTCAAGAGAAAGAAGAAGAAAGCTGCTCTGTCAGCTAGCCCTAGGACTGATACATATACATGCACGAACTGTGGCAAACACTGCCGACCAGTCTAACCAGATTCTGCCCCGTCTAAAGACGTAACCAAAGCCAGTGACTCACCTGGGGGCATCCATTGTCTTCCGAGACAGGAGGAGCCATATATGTGTTCTTGTACTCATGTTTTTAAGCTAATTGTCCTATGAGTTTGGACTGAGTCTTGGGACTCTTTTGCCCGGGAAAGATCCAAATATATTTTTACATCCCTATGATCTCTTTATAAGACTATGATATGGTAACATGTGTTAAAAAGTGACATCAACGTGCTAATTTTAAAAATGTAGTACGCTATTAAGAAAACAAAACCACCATATTACATTCGTTTTGCTTTTTATTTAACCCAAATCTAGGGCAAAGCTCTAAATTAATTTCAGAAGACAAACAGGGGCAGAGGCGCAGCAAGGCGTGGGCAGTCGCTCAAAAAAAAAAAAAAATAGCCATAAAATAATAAAGATTTCGCAATCAATTTTTTTTTAAAATGTGCTTTCTCGCAAGATGTGACACTGACACAGACTAGACATGCTCTCATTTCATTGTTTTTCGAGGGAATACTTACAAGTTTCACAACCGCTAGCAAGCCAGTGTAGGTCTGACGAACATGTACCTTTACAAAGGGCTACACTTCGAAACCTTATCCTCATGTTTAGAAACTTGTCTTGTAACAGGGCTTTTTTTTTTCTTTTACATAAAAGTCGCCATTAGAGTAATGACATTTTTGCCTGGACCAGTAATTTGTGTCGTAAGACGGTAGTATTATACTCTACGTCTGCTTAAAAATAACCGTATAAGTCGATCTTTTTGGTCTTCCTCGAAAAAAAAAAGGTTCTGCCCAGCACCACTGTTAGTATTTCAAGCCGTGCAAATCTGTGTCTAATGTTGGCATTTCAAGCCGTGCAAATCTGTGTCTAATGTTAGTATTTCAAGCCGTGCAAATCTGTGTCTAATGTTGGCATTTCAAGCCGTGCAAATCTGTGTCTAATGTTGGCATTTCAAGCCGTGCAAATCTGTGTCTAATCTTTTCATTTTCTTCCTTTTTGACTTCCTATATAAGTTTATTTCAAACGATGTTAACAGTCTAGAGGTGAAAGCATAAAGCCTTTATTTTTACTTTTCTCCCCTGAGTCATTTTGAGCAAGGCCCGTGACCTTTGGCACCCCCCACAGAGCAGTTGTTTTTTTAGTCCAATGTATGTTTTGTTTCAAAGGAAGCGGTGCTTTTTCGATCTGCTTGCTATATTAAAATTCAAGATAGTAACAAATTCATCACGAAAGTTCTAACATATACACCAGGTTTACAACTGTGCTTTTATTTTTAACCAAATGGAGTATATATCATGTGCGTAGCCAGGGGGCCCCTCGCGAAAAACAAATATTTGTATATATGTATGTGTGTGTGTGTTCATACTCTTTATTACATTCTGACCCTTCATTCTTTTGGAACACGTTTATCGTGCCCTAGAGTAGGTTCTTCCTGGAGTTTGTGGAACAATTGTGGACTCCCCGCCATTGCCAGCAAACGGGTCTGGGGGAGCTCTAGGAGCTTACCCTAGCGCGTGGCGGAGCCCCGCCGCCAAGCACTATATCTGGCATAGAATGCCAACAAAATGCATATTCTGAGGTATCTACAGATCATTTTCCTGCTATTAAGAAGTCTTATTTCAAAAATTTATGTGCTATTTTTTACTGACTAAGACCCTGCCGCGCCGTTCGGCGCATTTGCCGTCAAGCTGTTTCCACAAAAATCTGTCACTGGTAATTTCTGAAGCCTCTTCCCATCTGCTCCGAGGACCCCCATGAATGTGTGGCGCAGAGTTGTACTAGGATGTCATCGCAACTCTTATTATGCGTAATTTATTTCGTCGGAGAACATGTCCCGCAAACCTCATGCGACGCTCTGTCACAATTTTACTAAGGTGTCGACTCCCAGTTCGGCATAGGATTTCCTTGATTTAGACCCGATCTCAATAACTGACTCCTAAAATCTGTCTTAGCCATCTTTGTTGAGCCACATTTAGCGTTTTTCAATTTCGGCAGATGACTATTCACTGCACTTTATTAATGGAGCCCAACCACTGAAATGTGTAACCTCTCTTGGATACGCTCTTGGAATTAATTGACTGTAGTTTGCTTTAGATTTTATATCGAAAAGTGAAGTTTTATCGTCAAAATCATCTGTTAGAGGTTTTAAACTAAAAATCTCAGGACTTTGTTGTTGTTTATTAAATTCAAAACCCCATTTAGCTACGATCATAGAATTTGGTAACTGTAGTTTGCTTTAGAATATTGAAGATAGAGGTTTTCCACCTCAAAACTCTCTGTAGGGGATTTTAAACTCAAAACCATCAGGAGGCAAGTAGTTTTAACTCAAAACCCCCAATTGGCGTGGCTATGCTCAAATAATTTTAGTGTGTAATTTCTTTTTTTATATTGAAGAGGTATTTTTTAGCATGAAACCCTTGTGGAGGGGGAAATAAATTCAAAACCCCTTTTGGCAAGGCTCATAGCATTTTGAGTGCGTAATTTTCTTTTTTTTTTTACATTGAAGATGTATTTTTTAGCTTCAAATCCTGCTGGCGGGGGGTTTAAACTCAAAACCCATATGGCTACGCTCTTAGATTTTAGAGCGTGTAATTTGCTTTTTTTTTTTTACATTGAAGATGTATTTTTTAGCTTCAAACTTCACTGGAGGTGAGTTTAAACTTAAAACTGAGTCAAAACCCATTTAGCTACGCTCATAACATTTTGAGTGCATAATTTGTTTTTTTTTTAATATTGAAATCTATCGTGAATTTTGTAGGGGGTTTTAAAATAAAAATCTTCCTTAACTGTGCACTTGGAATTTGGGGATTATTGTTTGCATTTTTTGTGTGTTTTGTCTTATAGAAGATGGGGATTTAACTGCAAAAACCCCTGGTAGGGGCGTTTCAAACTCAAAACCCCTGGTAGGGGGTTTTAAACTCAAAACCCCCTGTTAGGGGTTTTAAACTCAAAACCCCCAGGTAGGGGTTTTAAACTCAAAACCCCTTTAGCTGTGCTGGAGCAAGTGATGGTTTAGTATTAAAATCTCACCTAAAATTAACAAAGTCAAAGCAAAAGATCAGTCACTAAAGTCCGTCTTCCCCCCCCCCCTCCCCGTGGTAGGGGGTTTCAAACTCAAAACCCACTGTTAGGGGGGTTTTAAATTTAAAACCCCCTGGTAGGTTTTCAACTCAAAACCCCCTTGGCTGCGCTGGGGCAAGTGATGGTTTAGAATTAAAATCTCACCTACAATAACGTAAATCAAAGCAAAAAATCAGTCAATAAAGTCCGTCTGCCCCCCCCCCCCCGTGGGGGGATTTCATTTCGGGGGGGATTTGAACCCCAATCCCTCCTGGCTACGCCCATGGTATATATAGGCCAACATATTTTCGTGTTTGATTTATCCACCCCAATTTGGGCAATCTGTACAAAGTTAATATAAACATTGATCTTAAGCTTTTGAGTACATCTTACAATCTCGCACATTATCATTCTGCTTCGCAAAATTTACCTTGCCCACACCAAATTTATGTCTTGTGCCGCCACTGTTTTGGAGATAGGCAACAATAGTTAGGGTTTAGCTACGTTCAGTGGTGAGGAATGCCCACTTTTTATCCGTCATGTTATATGCAGTCGATGCGGCCATCGACACTGCCAAAAGAACATGGACACTTTATAGGAACACATAGAAACCCCTCGTGGGCTCGGCTTCCTGGCTCACTGGGAAGAAAGAATTCAAATGTAGCTCAGGAGTCGTGTTTCACGATAAAGGATGTGATTAACTAGTTGCAGGGGAACCTCCGGACAAAAGGAACTATGAAGAGCCTTCTCTCATTCTTGACCTCTGATCAAGGGTCATAGCGATGGAACATGTCCTCATCGATTGTAAGGTGCTCATAAACAGTTTCGAAGGTACGCTTGGTCTTGGAAACAAAAGAGCTTGTGCATGCGAGTGTTTCAACCTGCACGGAGACAATGAAATCCCGAAGAACACTGCGGGATTCTCGGACCTTGCTACAAGAGATCAATCCCAGCACGAAGCATTAGTGCATGAAGATTTTAAAATGTTAGCTTTCAGCCGGCCGGTGCAACCTTTGGAAATGCCTACCTCGCTACATACACATCACAGTTTTCCAAAAGCAAATTTCTGTTGAACGTCATTTTGGCATTTACTAAAACAAACAAAAAATGTGATGGAATCTGTAATTTAAGGAGGACAAAGAATATTTTGGAATCGACCTTGTTTGGAGTGTTAGTTGTTGATCCCCCAGATCATAAAGTCATAGACACATTTAGTAGGAACAACTCATATTCCAAGTACCGGTAATTAAAATTTACTAATGAGGATGGCACAATATCAAAGGACACTTTACATTATCAACTATAGGAAATTTAAGCAAATATTTGCGATTCTCAATATCTGTGATAATTTAACAAAGTAAAAATACAATCATGTGTACCTTTGTTTTATGCTCTTAGTAAAGTTTTGATGTATTTATTTTTCAGCTCTCAGAACTTGCCAGGGATGTGGAAATATAAATGTGCGGT
Organism: Biomphalaria sudanica; assembly: GCA_036873155.1. Taxonomy (NCBI): domain Eukaryota; kingdom Metazoa; phylum Mollusca; class Gastropoda; family Planorbidae; genus Biomphalaria; species Biomphalaria sudanica. Next base: position 1,261,517 of record JAZGLO010006654.1, on the reverse strand, counting down.
GCTGTCTTAACTTTCCATGTCGACATTATTCCTTGTGTGATGCATGTAGACATTATGTACATCGTTGTCCACAGCCGATGTGTTTACGAATAATCGAAGCTACACTAAGTTTATGGGAGCTAATTCATCAAGAATTCTACATTTGAGAGTTGCTACGCGTAGTGTTTTAGCGGGCCATTGTCATCGCTATTTTGGCAGGAAGAAAATGAACATCACTCTGTTCTTTGGTTGCCGCGGTCCGGCAGGTGCCAAGAAAGATAAACACAATCTCATTTTCTGTCAACTCAAACATAACAATCTCATTTCCTATAAACTCGTAGATGAGGACAATCTCTCTTCTTGTTAACTCGAAGATGGCTATGGAGTCCAACCTTCACTTTGAAAAGCCGGCCGCAAACAAGGCATGGATAGTTTGGGTCTCTTGTCGAGTTGCCCACTTTGATTCTTTGCTGATTTTATTGACTCGTACTTCAGAGCACCGTCATTCACGGCTTCACGCCACGAGAAGAGATCGAGAGCTAGCGTTTCCCAGCTGTGGATGTCCATCACATTCTTTTAAGGAGCTATTGAGAGTTTCTTTAAAACGTTTGTGTTAACCTCTCGAGAGCGCTTTCCAGCAAACAATTCAGCATAAAAAAAAAGTTCGGCAAGGCGACTTTTAAGGCATACGGACTAACATGTCCAGCCCATCGTCATTTGAAACTTTTTTTGCTGTGGCATGGATACTTTTCAACTTTGACGGGTCTCAAAATCTGGCATGTGCAGCCCTGTTCATGACAAAAAAAAATATTATTTTATAGATAGTGTTACAAACGAACAGTGACAAGTAGAGATCAAGGTGTGACCCCAGCGAGATGACACTGCAGCCAGTGTTCTCTGGAATCTACGCGTATAAACAAGGACAGGATGTGACGTGTCCTAACGTATTGTTCCAGGGGATAAATAGATCTAAGAAGGGGGCAGTTACTAATGAACAGTGACAGATAGAGGTCAGTACGTGTAACCCGGCTTGATGACACTGCAGCAGGTGTTCTCTGGAATCTACATGTAAAAACAAAGACAGGATGTGACGTTTCCTCACGTGTTATTCCAACTTTGGACAAGCGATTAGGGACTCTATATAAGCCAGAGAGTTAATGTGAAAGTCAGTCGTGAGTGAGTCGTCGGTACTGTTGTCTACTGTGCGAGACAGTAGAGGAAAGATGTGTACGACTCGATGCAAGTTAACTAGGGTAGAGTTAACTGGAGTGGACTACTGTCGTTAAAGTCTATACAGCGAACTACAGTGGACTTGAGCCGTTACAGTTGATACAGTCGATGTAAGACGTGTGCGGCTCTGATTCGGTAGATGTCACGTCAGTTTTAGAACCCCTGTAATATTTGGTGACTAGTAATCACTGAACCATTCCGTGCTTGTTCGCACGAGATTTTGTTTTTTGGTCGGAAGTTGACCACGAGGTGGACAGCAGTTGATTTTAGACTCTTGTAGAGAGCGGTAGAGTGTCATTGAATTGATTTGTATTCAGGACTAATTTTCTTGGATGTATTTTGTGATGGCTGAAGTCGCCAATATCGTTTGTGAATTATTTTACATGTAATAAAAACCACGTCTGCTACAAGTGAGTCTATTAATTATTATAAATATTGTGGTCAAAGAGTTCAGCATGCTAATGTTCTCACCCACTAGCAAATCTAGTGCGCGAGTGAAAGTATTTAAATAACAATACAGAGGATTATTATATCATCTACAAGATCTACATAACACGACATTCGCGTCATCACGCCTATAACAAAACCAGGCTGTGACATATGGTGGCCAGTAAAGGCGTCTTCAAGACAGTGAACCTACACTTCTCGATTGGCGCAAGAAAATACCCTAGACCGGAACATTTTTTTTGGTCAAGATGGCGTCAAATTAAGCGTGGACTGAATCCAGATTGCTCACAAGATCTACAAGGCAATTAAGGACACAGTACGATACGATACAGAGCACACTTGCCAAGCCTCTGTCTAGACAAGATTCCAACACTGAACAGTATGTTGTGTGCTAGACACGCATGGACTCAAAACGCAAATATCACTCAAGCGAAACCAGTCACAAGTATTCAAGTAGATCATCATTGAACTAGACAGAGCCTGCAAATTTTTTTTTTTGTTTGTTTGTTCGCCGGTTGAACTCTACACACAATTGTGACTGTTACACACCGAAGTTATTGTGTTCTCCAGTTAGTAATCTCTTCAAGGAAGAATCTCAATCAAACTTCGTTTACATCCACATAGACGCCGCCTCCTAGAGATGTGGAGATTGCATTAGGTTGAATCAACTCTATATCAAAGGACATACCATTCATAGAAACAAATTGACATTTCTACTTGAACCGTATTTGTTTAACCTAATTCGTCATATGTCATTGACTAATGTGGACTTGCAGCTACTTCTTGTATACCTGGTCAATGCTTATTTCTCCACTATTGTCGAGATCTTGAGATTCAGCACGGCGTGACAGCACCATCTGCAGAAACCGAAGACAGCTGATACACTTGTGTGGGTGAAAAATTCAAGGCGTCGCTTGAAGACAGTTGATACGTCGTTTCTACGTGAGCGCTCGTCACCAACTCTTGACACGCTCCTGCATTGTCGAGGTTTCACCTTACATTGCTATACAGAAGGTCCTCCATTTAGACCTCTGTTCACTTATGGTCATTCTATTTTTTTTTCAGCGACTTTACATATTTGGATTATCTAAGCTGAAGTCTTCTACTTAAGTACTGTTGGATTATTGGTATGAATGTGCAACTACTTTTGGATTATTTATCTTTGACGTTGAAGTTAGACTAACTTGGACTAACTCGTACCTATTGGCGCTCTCCTAGCCATCGTTGTACGCCGAAGAAATAACACGTGTCTGTATTACTACACTTACCTTTTGGATTATCTTATTGGATTATTTGGATTATACTTATTGGATAAGTCACCTATTGGATTATCTACACTACTACGCTACGTTGGAAAGAGGATGTAAGTTAACTATTTAAGATTGAAATTTTATATTGAGTATTGATATTGACATTGAATTTCCTTATTTCTATATATTTGTTACTTTCAAGGGTGGCTGGAGAGGGACTATTTTATGACTTATCATAATAATAGGATCTATTAGGGAACATCCTATCTGTTCTTTTACCTTCAATAAGACCCAACGCGTTTGAGGTCATCCTTGTTGGTAGGGAGGCACTAGATCATATTGGGAATTATTTATTAGCTGTTTTAGTCTTGTTTGTGTATTTTGTCAAAGTATTCTGTTTGTATTTATATTGTTGTTGGTCTAAAGTCTTGTATCTACATATCTGCAATTCTCCTGTCCTATTTCTTCTTTTTATTGATCTCTTTTATAGCAGACTGTGTCGTCATTCATATTGTTTGTGTATTTGTCTTTTTTGATACATTTGTATATATAATTTTTTACTTCTTATTAATTTAATTTTTTATTTTTTCTATTATAACTGGCATAAACAATAGCCATACATGCTTCATATTGAGAAATATTTGAGCTATTGCATTTGTGAATATAATTGATTTGATACATATAATTATTTGAATATATGACTATTAAGAAAGTTCATTGAACTTGTATTTATTTTGTAAAGATACACTTTAAATAATTCACACACATTCTTCCAGTGTAACATATCTACAACATATCTCATTTTAGCAACTTTATACTTTGATTGATTTACTTTTTTAACTACTCATTAAAAATAAATTAATACATTGACAATAACCATGGCATCATATGATAAAATTCTAGAACTGGTAAAGGTGATGGAACTAGAAGGTGATAAAAAGAGACAGTTTATAGAAAAAGAATTAGAAAAGGCAGAAAAGAAAGAGAGGGAGGAAAGGGAAGACAAGAAACAAATTAGAGATAGGGAAGAAAGAGCTGCGGAAAGAGCTCATCAGAAAGAACTTAAGGACTTAGAAGTAAAACATAAAGAACTAGAAACTAAACAAGAACTAGCTAAATTGGAAGCAGCAAAAATGAACCCCAACATTATCACTCAGCAAACCAGTAACAAACCATTTATCTCCAAATTTCATAAATTCAACATTAAGGAGGAAACATTAGAAAATTACCTGGTTCAATTTGAACATATTTCATCCACATACAACTTAAATAATGAGGATATGGCAAAACATCTTTTAGCCAATTTATCAGGAGAACCCCTAAACATAATAAGCACACTCACAACTGAACAAAAAAAAGACTACCTTGCTGTTAAAACTAGACTTTTGGAACATTTTGGAAAAAGTGAAGACTATTACAGAAAACTCTTTAAGAAAATTAAACTAAACAAAGATGGAGACTTCAATAGAATTATCTTTGACATGAAGGCAAATATGCTTAAGTGGTTAGAACTAGATAAATGTGACATTAAAGATCCAAATCAAATTTTAGACATGATCCTTATTGACAATGTACTGTCCAATGTAACAGATTTAGTGTTCACTTTTCTTAAAGAAAAGAAAGTAAAAACAGAAACTGATCTCATTACTAATTTAAACCTTTTTAAAGATAGCCATCCTGGTCATACCATGGATAAAAGAGACCTACATCAATTAGCCGCAACAGTCAGTACATCAAACAGTAATACTAATGATAGATTTAAATTCTCTAACTCAAAAACTTGCTTTAATTGTGGCAAGAAGGGCCATGTTAAAAGCCTATGCAGACAAACTAATACTAGTAACTTTAGATATAGAAGTTACACTAATTACCACAACCCTAGCAACTACAATAAAAATAATTACAACAATCCTAGGAACAATAATAACCAATATACAAACTACAGATCAAACCAGAGTGCAAGCCCTAGAGAAAGAAGGAGCCTTAGAAATAACAACTTCCAATACAACAACCATAATACTAATAGACAATCAAGGAGGGACACATACAACCATCAGTCTAACTACAATACTAACCAGCAAAACAGAAATAGAAATGATAGAGGCAATCACAGTCCAAACAATAACAATAGTAATAGTCATGGCAATAGGGAAGAATTAACAGCCTACATGCAGTACAATAAGCCAAAGTTAAACCTACACCCCTCATATGTAAATGGAATTAAAGATGCCCTCAGAGATACAGGAAGCAGTGCCATATTAATAAATTCAAAACTAGTAAAACCAAATCAAAAACTGCCAGAAAAAATCAAACTGATATATGCCAATCAAAAGAAATTTGATATTTGTGATACAGCCAGAGTACACTTAGATACCCCATGGATAACTGGAGAAGTAGATGTTATTATTTTAGATAGACCAGCTCAAGATTTAATAATTGGTAATGTTAATGGTGTAAATGATATAAGTAAAGAAGAAATTAGGAAATGGGCAGCAAAGAAGGGTGAAATTTGTGAACTATCTGTTGCACAAAATACAAGTCCCACTAGAAACCTCTTAACTAATGCTGACAACATAATTAGAGTAGAAAATTTATCAGGATACACTAGATGGCAAACTATCATGGGAGAATTTAGCAATGTTGCACATGTTAAATGGGTAGATATTGTCACGTGTTTATTGTGTTTATTTTACTTGGAGTTCTTGATGCTATAAACTTGTGACATATTTGGGTTCGGAGGTGCCTTGATTATAGTTCAAACACTTTAATAATCAATGAAGTAACAAAGTGCTGATAGGTTTTCTTGAGTTTTAATTATTTAAAACTTGAACTTGAAACAATAAATGTATGTACAAAGATATATAAAACAGATACTGGATTCAGTGAAAATGTTCAATAAAATGAGTAAATATTTACTTTAAAACTTAGCGACTTCTAAGCCTAACTTTCTAGCTCTCTCCCTCGTCTCAAGCTAACACTCCGCCTTTTATATCTTTCTTTAGAATCAAGAACCGTGACATCTCAATACCCATCCTTGACTCGTTTACATTTAATTTTCCCCTCAATTGTTTCTGTAATTTAACCTACGCCAATTATGTCTCCCTGCTGTAGCCTTAAACCAAGTTTTAATCGGCGTCCTTCTGGCATTAAAGCGCGAGCGCGCTAACCCGATTTGAGATAGGTACAATGTCCCATTCTGTGAACAACGAGGTGTCACTAGGAACTGTTTTTGTAATTTAAGCTATGTTAATTTTGTTTCCCTGCTGTAGTCTTGAACTAAGTTTTAATCTGTGTTTTTCTGGCATTTAAGCGTGGGTACCCTGACCTGATTTGAGATAGGTACAATGTCCTCATTTTGTAAACAATGAGGTGTTACTAGGGACGTGACAGATATAAGAACTCAAGATAGATCAAATAAAATTGCATTTGTACACTTAAACACAGTAGAAGATTGTTATAGAATTATTAAAGCATTCAATAACAAGTTATTTAGAGGAAGATACATTACTGTTAGCTATGAAAATGTTTAACTTCACAATACAATTAGAAACTTGACATTTTTTCTAGTTATTATGTAACTAGGTCATGACATATTTTTGTTACACTTGTATCATTTTATTGGGTCATGAGGACATTTTTCCGTTCATTGATGCTATTGTACTATCATTTTTTATTAACTGTGCATTACATATTTATTTATCACAATTTGACAATAACATAGAATATCACAATAACTAGATGTGCTAATAATTTATATGGTTAGTTAACACAGTAATGTAAACAAACACATTGTAAACAACAGTAAACTACTTGAACTGTTGACCTGAAATCTTTTTGAAAAACAACTCACAAATGTAAATATTGTTGATTTTTTTCCCAAATGATACACATTTGAATGCTATCATTTTTTATGTATTCTACTTTAAATACCACATATGTGTGCTAGCAATAGCAATTATAGACAATGTCACGGTAACCTTGTATAATGGTGACAGAACTTAAAGTAATACTGAACACAAATATACTTGTATAGATGTATGTAAATTTTTGGGAACTTTTTCAATAAATTCACTTAGTGTGTCAAATGATACACATTGGTTGTGTTATATCATAGAAATAATTTGATGTAAAATGACTTAAAAATTTTTTTTTTTTTTCTTCTCTTATAATTGAGATGTCAATGTATGTTAACAGGAGGAGCACATAGCAATTAAACATGCTCATGCAAAACATTTCAATATAATGTAACTATACTTCAGGAGAATAAAGTCTTAACTTGTATTGATTTTTTTTTTTTCAATAACATACTTGTACAGTAGATGTAATCATACTAATGTATATTTTTCTAAGCAAACATTTTGAAAGTTGAACAATGCATTTGTTAATTAGTATATGGAACTATTCATAGTTAAAATGAATGACTTGACATTTATGTATAACTGAGCAAGCAGTATTAAAAAGATTTAGTACATCAGCTTGACATGGGGAAGGGGCGTATGTCACGTCAGTTTTAGAACCCCTGTAATATTTGGTGACTAGTAATCACTGAACCATTCCGTGCTTGTTCGCACGAGATTTTGTTTTTTGGTCGGAAGTTGACCACGAGGTGGACAGCAGTTGATTTTAGACTCTTGTAGAGAGCGGAGTGTTATGATTATTATTAACTAGTAGTGTAATGTACAAGTAGAGTGTCATTGAATTGATTTGTATTCAGGACTAATTTTCTTGGATGTATTTTGTGATGGCTGAAGTCGCCAATATCGTTTGTGAATTGTAATTTTACATGTAATAAAAACCACGTCTGCTACAAGTGAGTCTATTAATTATTATAAATATTGTGGTCAAAGAGTTCAGCATGTTTATGTTCTCACGCACTAGCAAATCTAGTGCGCGAGTGAAAGTATTTAAACAACAATACAGAGGATTATTATATCATCTACAAGATCTACATAACACGACATTCGCGTCATCACGCCTATAACAAAACCAGGCTGTGAGTACGACTTGGTTCAGCTTTGCGAGACATGGAGCGACACTGGAAAGTGTGCCGTTGGTCTGTTCTGTGGAATACGGCTCGATGCAAGTTGAGAAGAGATGAATAGCAACGAAGTGAAGAGATGAATTGCAACGAAGTATAGCTAACTGTAAACTGACAGATATTGTACAGTCTTCTACGCTACATGTTACAGTAACAATTTGTTAGAGTTAATAGTCAATAAAGTTATATGAAGCTGAAAGTGTAGTCGTCAAGTTCTTAACAGTGTTTTTATTTGTGTGCCTACTAGTACATTTAGCCAGAAGATTCAGAAATACGTAACAATAGGTACATAATCCTTCAATTATTATTGTTATGGGGCGTGTCTGTTTCCAGTGTGATCATGAAGAAAGAAAGAGAGAGAGAGAGAAAGAGGGACAGAGGGAGGATGAGAGACAGGGACTGAGGGAGGTAGAGAGAGAGAGAGAGAGATAGGGACAGAGGGGGGAGAGGGAGGGAGAGAGCGAGATAGGGAGAGAGGGAGGGAGGGAGAGAGGAAGAGAGAGAGGGACAGAGGGAGGGAGAGGGACAGAGGGAGGGAGAGTGAGTGGTAGAGAGCATTCATTTAATGTTAGTCTTATAGAATGATGTTTGGTAAGCAGACGTCAGCTGTGTTAAGTATACCAGACACTCAGGGATACCAGAGTGTAAAAAATTATTTTGATAGTGAGTTGGATTGTTAAAACAAAATTTTATTTCACCTGAAGTTGAATTTGTCTATATTGTAATAAAAGATTACCAACGATAATCAGTTCTCAGTTTGTAAATGGTCATTTCATGTCAAATTACAATTACAGAAGTTAAATGTGGGGATACATGTGGTTATACCCAGAAATCTTTGACAGCAGAATTTCACTAGTAGGCTAATAGTCGGCACAAGAATAATAGATCAAAGTATATAAAACATTTCAGCAATAATGCAAAATAGTGAGAAAGGGAAGCTATACTCTTTTATTTAAAGCGAACTAGTTTGGGAAGACTGCTCTCCCTTTTTAAAATAAGTTACCACTTAAACATGCTTTATATTTTTTTAAAATATTATAAGTAGTAATACCTACTTCCCAGTAGAACTAGGCAGTCGCAACAAGATGAATAATGAAGATAGAATATGCCTATGTTGTACATATGAAATATGTGATGCCTTTTATTATCTGCTGGTGTGTGGGCATTTTAAATTATACAGAATAAGATTAGTACAAAAAATATTATTCCAGACCTAATGTAGAAAAATTAGCTCATGTTTAAAGTTCTAAATCTGTAAAAAAAAATACTAAAAAAAAAAACCAACTAAAAAAACTAGCTAGAAGTTCTGAGATCTGTTTATACATGAGCCAGCAGTGACTGACAAATGTATAGTAGATATACGAGTTGATTGACCATTAGGAGCACAATTCTTTTAGACATTATTAAAATATGTTTACAATTTCAGCTCTGAGCTCTGTTACCTTCCCTGTGTACATTTGATTCTTCATGTATTATATCAAATTATATTTCATAATCATTTGAGTCATTGCATCTATTGTTCAAACAAAATATTTATATCAAATTATATTTCATAATCATTTGAGTCATTGCATCTATTGTTCAAACAAAATATTTATCAAAGTAAAAATGGGGCATAATACACCAAGAGTCTAAGTCGTAATTTTATTTCATCTTGTCAAAAATGTATTTGTATTATTTTATTTTTTTTGACAATATTTTTAAACATTTGGATTACTTACACGAATTGTAAACAAGTGGGAATATAACTATTTACCTATTCTAGATAAAAGATAGTTTTTTTAGTAGAATGAATTTAGACAAAAATGAGCAAACTTATAAATACAATTGCAAGAAAAATGATTGAAATACCACAATAATTAAACCATGAATGTTTATTCAATAAATTCAAGATTTGAAACATTTCATGAATATACAAGATATAAAGGCAAGTGACAGACTGCACAGTGCAATATCACTTCTTACACATTCTAATGGAGTGTTTTTTTAATCATGAACTGGCCAATTATTATATAATTGTTCAATTGATAAACCAATACAATTACAACCAAAGAATCTGGTGTCTTGGAGAGTCATTTTGATGTTATGCTAAACTTAGTAAATTTTTTCTTTTTCATTTTTAAATTTCATAACCTTAGTCTATGTTTGCTAGGTGATTTCATTAAAAAAATACCTTAATGCTTAACTAGAACTAAAACCTAGCTGGGAACACTGTTCAGCAGCTGAGTGTGCTACTCACTCTCCAACAATGTTGCATTCCTGCCATAGAAATCTTGTAGTTGTTCCAGTCCTTGCATGTTTCATTGCTAGTTACTGTACACTAATCCTATACAGGCAATGCTGTTATTAAAAGTGAAAGTCGACTTAACTTTCTCCTTACTAGAGTGTTTATGTAAAGAAAAATAAATGATCAGCTTAAAAAATTCAATTAACATGGCTGAAATACCAATTTATCCTAAATTACATGTAAATAATATAAGAATATTTAATGGCATGAAATTATGAGTAACATAAATTAAAGCTTTCACTTTTAAAAAAAATGTTAACATAGCAGATTAAAATATGTTAACGACAGGACCATACAAAACAAACAGAAGAAATAAAAAAACAAATACAACCTGGTCATTGTAAGATGTAAATGGCATTAGATATGTGTAAAATCTGGCTTGCACAACATTAATACAACAATTTATGATATTGTATTGATAATTAGATATAGTGCTTTCATACATTGCTATAGAATTGAGATTTACAGATGCAGGCACAATGGTCCCAAGATTGTATTTTATTTTACTTTTGAGAATGCATGCCAGACTGGCAATTTTAATTTTTGAATTTAGAACAATTGATGTTCAAGTTACAGAGATAAAAAAATGGTTGTTACTAGTGCACTAAGGGTTGTATGGTAGCAGGAACCACATATTAACAGCAACATATGGCACAACAGCAGACTAATAATCAACTGTCCGAAATAAGGGGGGAAAAAAAGTAAACTAAAAAAAACAGAATAATCCAATGTAAATGTAACTACCTTCTTTAAAGAAAAGATCTAATATATAAGATAAGATACTTTTGCATTAAGTCACAAGACAAAAAGCTTAACATGAAGTACAAATAATCAGTTTGTACTGTAGTGTCTACTTATCACACATCAAGGTAACTGCAAACAATGTCATATTACAAAAAAAAAAGTGGGGTGAATCTGGCCAATAAAAAGAGAGCACAATTAAATAGCTAAAACTTGTTTTGTTACATTCCAGAATTTCTGACATTAACCATTGCAGTTACAGAGATATTTGTACTGGACTCATATATCGAATACAACTCTATACGTGTCCACATATAACAGAACTTTATAAACTTTGCTACTGGAAATTATTTGTAATCAAATTTCACATCACAAATTTTAATCTAAAAAAATTAAACACATCAGCAAAGGCAAAACAAGTATAACGTTGAGAATTACAAAAATGAAAAAATATGTTGAAATGTGTAACAACATAATGAAGTAAATGCTTATTTTATTTCTTCTTTCAATGATGTATAGTTTCATTCACTTGTTTGGCTGCCAATGAAACCTCGTCACTAATCACTACTTAAGGAAACATTCTTATTCTTATCTTATCTTCTTCTTATATAATACAGACGTTACTTCAAAAAAGAAAATGATTACGTCCTACGCATCATGCATATTAACCAATGACTTAAATTCTGCCATTACCCAGTATTATTAGTGTACTACTTATAAGTGTACTAACACTATCTGGGGTGATGCAGTTTAAGAGATAGGGAGTACTCTTGGACAAAAGCAGTCCATGTTGGCTGAAGTGTTGTTTTACACTGAAACTCCAGATAATTTAGACCAAATATCAACCAAGAAAAAAAAATCAAAGAAAATGTTCATTTCATATCAATCTTATTGTAGTCATTTTTTTTTTTAGTAAGCACATGTCAACAGAATTAGCCTTATCTTCTATTACATTTGTTAAGGTCATTAATTGTTCCCTTTTATTCAATTACCAAAGCTGCTTTTAAGTTTTTATCTCAATGGTTTTGTTTTACAATTGTTTTAAGTATTAGTAGGCCATCTCCAACCATAACAAAAAAAAACTTGTTCAGAATACAAACCAGGAGAGAAGTTTCGTGTGTAAAAGAACAAGAAAATTGATTCATAAAACTGTATAACCCTTCACATTTCTAATTTAGGCAGTAATCAAAGAAAACAAAGAACAGGTTGACTTATTACATAAAGTACTCGTCTTTCGGCAACAAAATCAGTTAAGTTAATAAGACTTCAGTCTTGACACCCAGCTATCTGGTTGCTCTCTGTAATGATTACACAAAATATTCCATTTTATGGAAACTAAATAAAATGTGTTTACAAAATGAAGACATTTCAACAATTTACTTCAGCAAGGATACAAAGAAATACTAGTCTCGGAAAATAAATGTAATTGATAAGGTCACAATGTTTTCATATACACATTTAATTCTTCAGTGTTTATACATTACTAAACTAGATATCTCAAAAGCTAGAAATAAAGATCCACCATCTTCTGAATAGGGCTCAACAGTCACATAAAAAAGTGCTGTACAAAATGAACCATAGTAATTCTACCACTCAAAGAGAATGGAGTTCCCCCTTTCAGATCTTGTGATCTATGAGACAGATGATGTAAAGGTCATCTGTTTCTGTGACCAACAGTTTACGAAGTGTCGTGGCCAGCACAACAAAGAACTTATTTACTTTATTTAACTAATGTCAGGTACCCATTCGAGCTGGGTGGACTCAAAAGGTGACCTAAGGAACCCCGAAAGTAAAAATCTTAGTCTTATCAGGATTTGAACCCAGGACCTCCAGTTCAGAAGCCAAGCATGCATTTACCACTCAGCCTTCACTAAAGGAGGGAAATAACCAAGGTCATTTCTTTTTGGTCATCAGAAAAAAATATATACTTACTTGATTTCCTCCTTGCTAATAGTTCCTCCTTTAGACATCAGCTCTGCTGCCTGGGAGACTATAGGATCCCATCCAAGGCTGGCCACTGCAACCACCTGATCATTTCTGAGAAATAAAGTTATACATATTTATTAAATCTAGGATAAAGGGACTTAAATGTTGATCATTTAAAAAATTAATTGTATGCAGAAAATGGGTGTGTCAGTTGTTATCATAGTCTTATACTTATAGTTATGTCATAGCAAGTAGGTGTATAGAAACTGAATTTAAAAAATTTAACTAACACCCAATTAGCAATCATGTCTTGTTAATTCATATAATGGTATGGCAATACTAATTTATAAAGTCTACTATAAATTATAAAATTACATGGTGTTTTCACTCTCAGATGTGGCCCTGGAAGGCTAAAGAATCATTGTCCTAATACATCACTAGAACAGAACAAGTCTGACACAGTGATCAGTAGAGATAGTAAACCTATGATCAAGCAAATGCTGCATGTATAAACCTGAATGTCTTCAGACACCAAAAGCACAGTCCAAGATGACATAGAAAACTCCTCTGAGTACAATAGTATATTTGTATTTAAAACAGTTCTAATGACAACTTGACATAGGGAAAGTAAGGGCAGTTGGTTTTTGTGTTGTATCTTTGCAATATAAAGTTAAAGAAAACACTTAAGCCAGATAGAATGAGTTGCATGCCCTAAAGATAGCAATAATATGGAAGCAAAAATGCAGAGAAGGATATTCTCTTATACCATGGTGCTGCACCTCCATGGAAAATCTAAAAGAATCGGACACCTGTATACTAATTACTATCGTGTATAATGATTACTATGGAGACAGCATGTAACCCAATGTGCCAAACAGAATGGGAGGACTTTAAAAGTTATAAACAGAATATATTTTTAACTCAATGAGAATGTAGTTCAAAAGTATCAGCTGTCCTATATTCAAATTGAAATAATTTAACTCAAAACTAACTTGGTGTAGTAAGCCACAAATTTGTTCTCCTCTACATCACCATGTAATACAATGTCATCATAACCAAACCCATAACCTGAAATTAAAAAAAAAGACACTAGCAGTTAAAAATGCAAAAATTGTAAAAGTAACAGATAAAAACATTTTTTAAAAAGCTTTTTTAATTGAGCTTTATAAGACTTGTGTGAGTGTGTGTATTCAACCCTATTGCTAATATTGCTAAACACTGCTGTGTTTATGGTAGACTACAGCATAATGGTGTAGGACGTCGCCAGATTTTTTAAAAATTACTTTTGTATAATGTATCTTTCATGCTTATAACAATCTCAGATTATTGTGGTCTAATCTCTTCTGTAGACCAGTGGAGAAAATATTTGCGAGAAGGTGCACAGCAAACACAACTAAGCTGAAGTTAAACTTTCAAATAAGAAAAATTCTTCATGAACAAGAAGATTTTTGTGTGGATTTCAATACCGGTACCGTTTTAAAATTATTTTTTTAATGAGAGTGCTGATACCACACTGTATTTAGCCCAACCCAGGAAATCGAGTGTTTATGAAGTGTTTATTTATTAGCAGTCTACTGTTAAAACTCCATTCTATCAAATAAGTTAAACAGGAAATAGTAGTTACTATATTAATATTCAAACTTCAAAAATATTTTTACTTTGATCAAATGGAGGTTACTCACCTGTATATCTGATACTTTTGCCATACTGAACAGTCCAGAAATATGGAACACTTCTGATATCTTGAGGCTTACCAGCAATGCTGAGACCTGCTATTCTACCTAAATAGGATGGAAACATACAACTTTATAATGACAGGTGTTTCATAGACTATTTAATTTCTTAAAGACCTGATCAGTGAAATCACTCATCAGTTCAAAAGCCTGTTAGGCACTTCTGTGCTGTGTCTTGTGTGGATAAGTTCAAATGGAGGTAACACTCCCTAAAGCCGTCAAAAGTAGTCTTAACTTTTTGCTATCCTTCTTAAAATACTAGTCTTGTTTTTAATAATCGCATCAGTCTCTAAGTCAACATTTAAGAGGGTGTTGTGTAACTAGAAAAGTGACCAAATATCTTTTTTTTCATCAAATGCCCATTATCAAAACTTCAGAAATTAGATAATGGGGCTTAACTAAAGAATTAGTTATACCAGCTTCTACCTTGCTCCATTTGATTAAAAGTTTAAGGAACATCAGCAGCGTTCAGAATGTCATTCCTGCTTTCCAATACCTTATAACTTGGAAATTGCAAAAAGCAATTAACAAATAATTTGTAAGAGTTTAGATGCTCCCTATACCCACTATAACTATATTTCAATAATGGACTACTACAAGTGACAGGAACTGTATGCAATATAGCTACCATAGTTGATTGACCCTATCTATCAAAAGCCACCATATGTAAATGGTAAACCCACCATGTTGATGTGCCATCTGCCAATGTTGGATATTGACTTGCTGGTCATCAGCTGTGAACAGTGGAAACTCTACAATGTCACCAGCTGCGTAGACATCCTCAATGTTGGTCTTCATATTCTGTGGAGAAAATAAATGATCCATATGTCAACTGTTCACCTTTTTTTTTTTCTATTCCCATTTACAACATATAAAAATGTAATTAAATTAATACCCTTTCTTGAAAATACAAATGACAAAAATGTATTGTTATCAATAAGTTTAGATTGTATAATATGTTTTGTCCAAAATTGCCATAGTAGGGCTCAAAAGATAAAACAATGATCATAGCATATAAAAAGAAAGAAATGAACTTGACCTCTGTGTATTGAAGGGAAAGTTGGAGAAAAGAAAAAGTGTTACTTAGGGAGAGAAATAAATTATTAATTAATTATTTTTTGACAAAAACTATTCAAAGTATTTTTACATCTTAATGTGTGAACAGACCCTTCTTTCCATTAAGGACAAGCAGCAAGGTTCTCTCTTAGATACTGATGGCTATGAAATGTCACTGTAACATGCATGCACTATGCAATACAGCAGGGTTTCTGTCCAGGGCTTTTGCAAGAGAGGATTTGAGCCTCTCAAGCCCTCACTCAAAAGGAGTTTAATGATGATGATGAAATCTCATTACAGATATTTGTTCTTATTTCATGTACAACTTCCTTAACTATTTTGTATGGATATTGCAAGGTACATATTATATAGACCAAGAAGTTTATTTAGAATTATATATACAAATACTTTGAAAAGAAGTTAAAAAAAAACAACAAATTATTTTCCTTGGAGTCAGGTTTGGAACTTCCCATACTCTGAAGACAAGAGAGGTAACTAGGCCCTATGAATAAAACAAATTCTAAACAAAATAAACATTTTGAACCAAAGATAAAGATGTATGATCTAATACTAAATAAATAAACATTTTGAACCAAAGATAAAGATGTATGATCTAATACTAACTAAATAAATAAACATTTTGAACCAAAGATAAAGATGTGTATGATCTAATACTAGCTAAATAAATAAACATTTTGAACCAAAGATAAAGATGTGTATGATCTAATACTAACTAAATAAATAAACATTTTGAACCAAAGATAAAGATGTGTATGATCTAATACTAACTAAATAAATAAACAACCTTTTTAAAATAAATATAGATACTTTGAACATCTCTAGAATGTAAAGTTTAAAAAAAAAAAAATAAAAAAAAAATTTTGCAGGGTGGAGGCTTATACAATGTGAGACTATGGGCCTTAGGTTGAAAAATTCTTTAAAAGCAATTAACATCCACTTTTCACTAAAAAAAATAGTCACTCTTGTTCTAAATAAGACATAGCTCTTCATATAGGAAAGAGTAGAGTCCCAACAAATTATTCTGGTATAGGACTTAAACATTTAAGATGCACTGTACTGCTGTAGGAACTATTGGGTTAACACAGCAAAAAGTTTGTACTAATTCTTCCTAAACACACTAACCTTATTTACACACTAACACACTAACCTTATTTACTGTGACAAATCCTCTGGCTGTCAGTTCAATGCCTGATTCTTTAAGAAATCCGGTAGCTGGTACAACACCTGAAACAAAATTGCCAATATTATTTGACATCTAACAACCTAAAAAATAAATTTTAAAATGTGAGTTCTAAAGTAATGTATATAGAACATAAAACTATGATTTCTGAAGTCATGTAATGTATACTGAACACAAGGCTGAATCTTACCAACTCCCATTATACAAACATCTGCAGGCAAGACGGTTCCATTAGCAAGAACAGCTTCTTTCAGTTGTCCATCCTCACCATTGAACTCTTTCACACTGGTCTCAAAATAGAACTTCACTCCCTTACTTTCATGCATCTATGTGGAGACAGGAATGTAGATGAAAAAAGTTGCAAGTGCACATTGTAATAGAACATTAGATATAAAGAGAGATTCTTTGATAACAAAGGACAAGAAACAAAAATATTTTTAAAAAATACTTTAAAAAAACAACGCATATACCAAGCGTAGTTGTATCAGCTTGGATCAGTAATTTAATTATATATTTGTATTAGAGCTATGCAAACAATAAAATTCATATATCTGTGTGATTAGAATCATTTTAATCAATTGTTTTTGTTAAGTGCTATTTCATGCTTTTAGCTTTCTCAATACGCTATGATCCTATTACTTGTCTGGACAAGTTAGGAAAGACAAGAAGTCTCTAAGTTTTTTTCAGAGTGAGTTGATATAAGCTTTGAAATTAAATATGATTACTTTTCCATACATTTCACAAGGTTTACAAATTGTTAAATTTATGCATTTTATTCAGTCTTTCCACATACCACACTTGGACATAAATTTGAAAATAATTCGTTTTATTCTCCTAAACTAACTCTTAAGAGACATCACAGAATATTCAGCATTTACCCTTCAAAAATATGTTGTTTTTTTTTTATTTAAATGTCTTATACCAAATATTTTAAAAGCCTTAAACCTGATAACCATAACTGATTAATTCTATATCCAATAATAAAAAAAAAAAAAGATGCTTAGATGTAACACAGCAATTATTTTTTTCATATGTGCACTTCTACTTTTTATTTGGGAAAAAATGGGGTGTAGGCAAAAGCTGCTAAGCAAAAATGTCACAAAATCTGGCAAATTAAATCAGATTGCTAATATCAATAATGTAGGCCAAATATGAAAGTTTGTTATATTCAGCTTTATTATTTTGAACACAAAATTGTAAAATTGTTAGCCAAAATTTATGTGTACAAATGCGTTAACTAATGATGCTGCACAAAGTCAAGAAAATTTTGTTGTAAAATGTATTTACAACAGGCAGAAAAAAAAATATTGCCATTCAATTCATTTTTTAGATTTTTTTTTTTTTAAATGTCAAGTTGGCTTAATGAGCTCTTGACCTGACAACCACATAAAATTTGGTGAAATATATTTTATTATTAAATTTAATTAGTTAGCAAATGCTACACAACTTTGACATTGGAAATGACAAAATAAAAAATATTTCAAAAAACATTTTTTTAAAAAGGAAATTTAAGGGTCTTTAACAGTTTTTATTTATAAAGTGTGACCCCTCAACCACAAAAAACCAACAACAAAAAAACAAGTTAAATGGCAGTTTTTAACTGCAGTCAAAATAATAGAGAATGGAGGATTTCCATAAGCAGTTTGCCTTGGTCTGACATAAACATTGTTTTTATTTCTTATGCACACTACTACTTTTTGAATAAACTGAACTTTGCAATTTAAATGACATAATGTCTTTGACATGGTCAGTTTTACACTATTGATTTTTCACTTTTAGTTCATCTGTTATATTGATTATTTCAGATTGACTGGGTTCATTAAATAAGTCAACACCAAACACCTATGAAAAAACAATTTAAAAATGTAAATTTGAACTTATGATAACACAGTAAAATCTCTAAACAGCTCAGAGCCAAATAGTTCTGCTCTTATGCATTTTTTAAATTTATTTTACAAGATTCTCTTTCTGCAAACTAATCCTAACCCTCTCAAAAAAAAAAAGCTATTGCAGGTAGAGCATTAAATTTATGGTTGAGGGTTACAAACTAATTTAAATCATCCAGGACAGACTGTCTTTGTTGAGCAATGCTATATGTAGGGTTAACAAAAACAAAATAAAAAACTATGAGAGTATTAAATGTCTATATGAATAAAGCTGCAACTTCATGCACCTTGCCAAACCATTGTCCAATATGTGGGCCAAAGACATGAGACAAGGGGACAGCACTCTGACCTATCACAGTGACTGTTGCAGCTTTGCCAACCATGAAATTTGCCACCTCCAGCCCTGCAAGACAACACAAACCATTGTGGACATTGAGAAGAATATGAAGTACAATATAGCCATGCAGAATGACTTGCCTTGAGATTTGTTAGAATTTCAATCAGATGTACCAAGAATTAGTCTTTTGATAAATGAAATGGTTCATGGTGAATAAATATCAAATAAGGTGAGTAAAACTAGACAGGATCATTAATGTGTTAGTGATAAATTAGTTGGCTAGAATACTTTTTAAATAAAGACCTACACAAAATTGACTAAAATAAAAATAATTATGTTTAACTCATTAGCTACTAATGCGACCAAATGCACCCATCCCCCCTCAGTACTAATGCGCCCGCCACAGCACAAACACAGCGTGACTTGCATAGCTCTCGTTTTCCTGTGCGATGCGTGGTGTTATTTTGAGCTGGCTGTTTTTTTTTAAAAGTAGAAATATAGATAGTTTCGTAAAAAAAAAACCGGATGTTTTTACGTCTTTCGCTTCAGTTTCTATGGGCCTTCAAAGTTTGTTGATTTTTTTTAAAATTTTTCTTAGCTGCGCAGGTCATTTTCTCAGTGACCTTTCAAATTTTAGACCCACTATCGCAAATAATACCCTAAATACAGCTAATAATGAACTTGATATTGATCAAGACATTGATCATTAGAATTTAGCGCTACGTTTAGACTTAGATCTAGTCCGATTCAGAGAGACAGTAAAGTAAACATTAGATCTATCATCTAGCCTAGATCTAGACTATTCTGGATCTAGCGTCAATGAATCTTCAACTTCTTTGATATTTTGAACAGTTTTTATTTACCACATGAAAACTTTTGATGAAATAGATCTAGTTGGGGGTGTTCACAATGTTGGTTTGGACAATGGTTTGATTACTTTTACTTTGTTATGCTAGAAGTAATGAAATCTGAGACAAATGCAGAACCACATCAGCATGATGCTATGTTCAGGCAACTAAGGGCCTCACGCGCACCCAGTGAAAGTCAGTAAATACTCAAGACATATACAGATTTTATATATAAGCATAATGTTTATCGTATAGGCCTACTAAATTCCTACTTATAAACATTGCTGGTCTTTGGGTAAATGTTAGAGGATACCAAAAATTACAGATCTGATGAGGGGGGGTCCACCAGTCTTCAAAAAATCAGGCACTCGAACAAATTTTCGTCTTTACCTGTTGTTTTTATTGTTTTAAGGGAAACTCCGATGGTTTTGACAATTTTTGATATAATATGTGTTTTGATTTACAGATAATGAATATATTCTTCTTTTTTTATTTATTTGCAATAATAACTTAGTAATTGATGTTTTTCCGACGTAATTTTCCTGCACATCCAAAACAGTCAGACTTTCACCGGGTTTCTATGTGACATCACAAAGGTGTTTTTATCTATTGACTTATTGTATAACAGGAGACCATACAGCAAAGTTTACATTCTCGTAAAAGAAATATATCTTTGCCTATGCAGTTAGATCTAGGATCTTGTAAGCAAAAAAAAAGAAACGCATATTAAAAGTAGATTTACATGCTTGACTGATCACGGCAGTGTGTATTTTCTCGCCAGACCACACAACAAACACTATCGCTTGGTTTTCTTGTCATGACCGACTACACGTAGACTCGACTAGCCTTACACTGACCAGCTTGTTCGAATCATTCAGACACACGATCTATTTATTTCTTGGGATAGGGAGAGGCTTAGATGAAAATGTTACTTTTTTTTCTCGAGTTAGTTATCCTAATGCTTTTGGATCTTAGTATCATAGCTCTGGACTAGGCTGTCACTAAGCCTAACAGCTACTGTAAGAATGCAGCGATACGATTGGTCAAATCAAGTTTCTCTTTCCGTATTGTTTAGGGAAGTGACGCATGAAATAACTTAAAACAAAATCTCAAGGAATCCCGTTTTTTTTAGATGTCAAGAATTTACTGACTAATTTATTAAATATACAATTTTCTAAGAATTTAAATAAAAAATGATATAATGTAACTATTACAACTTTTTACCCAGAATTTAAATGTCAATAGCTCAAATTTGAAAAACTATCGGAGTTTCCCTTTAATCTTGTAAAACCTATTCAAATTATACATCATTCTAAAGGTCATCCATTTCTTTTTTTTTTAGAAGTATTTTTTGATATTGATAGATGTTGTTTCATGTTTTAAAAATATATTTTGTAAAATCAGTCTATTGATGTTTTGGAGTTACCTCCCTTTGCTTAGTATTTAGACAGATAGGTATGGGCTTAGTAGCTAATGAGTTGAATAATTTGAGCTATGCAACATTAAGCCATAAAATAAGTGAAATTGAAAATTTAAAACCTTTTTTTTATTAAATTTTTTTTCAGAACTAGAAATTATTTTTTTATGAGATAAGTTATGACAATTAATCTTTTCTTTCATATGCTAAATTCCTTTTTGTTTATCAAGTTGTATTTTTTTTTTACTTTATTTCTCTTGTAATGTATATACTTTAAACATATTTAAAATAAATGTAATTGAATCAAGAATATACCAAATATTGAATAAAAAGCATTAGTATTGGTATTAGTTTAAAAAAAAAAGCATTATGAGTTTATAGAAGGACGAGAGAGAAATGAACTTAAACAAATGCAGTACAAGCAGTATAATAAAATAGCTTAAGCACAAAGCATCTTTTTTTTTAAAAAAAAGAAAAAGGTTAAAAAATAAAATGTTTGATAGTGTATGAAATATTTTATAAAAATCATATCCTGTTTAAAAAAAAATAGACCAAAAAGAAATTTCAACAGATTTCCAAACAAGGGCATTCACTCCCCTCCTCTCCAGTTATCTGTACCTGTTTCATGTATGACCCAAGTTCTTCCCCCAGGGTCAGTTGGAATGGGACACGAACCAAGTCCACCACAGACACACTGGCTGCCTTATCAGCAAGAAATGCTGCCACCTCCATGCCTTTGTTGTTTTGAAGACATAACACAAGCCATGTGTTAAAGAAATGTTTTGGTGTTTCAAAAATATTAACACACAAAATATGCTACATTATAATGTGCATCAAAAGCATAACCACCATCAGTTACAAGTCTGCAATTCTAACACAAACAAAATAAAAACAAGCAAATTTGACCAGTGCTTCCCAACCTATAACCAAAGACACAAAAAAATTTCTACAGATATAAGAATAACCATAACCTCAGTTGTATATAGATGTCATAATAAAATTTATTTGTTGGGATTCCTAAATGAAATGTAATTGTTTAAATATTATGGAGCTAAAAATGATTAATTATGTGTTACCTATATAGCAACACATCAATAAGGTAAATTTTTGGTTCTGATTTGAATAACCCAAATGGTAGCTGCACAGCTAAGTAACTAATTTTAACTCCTTAAGACAACTTGATATTCGATTAATTTAGAAGGCAACATCAAATTGTAAATTGCCTCTTATGTGCAAAGCTTCCCTTTACTGGAGTTGAATTTTTTGAAAATATATTATGAGTAACCATTATACAGAGGTAGTCATGGTTTGAATTATTTGGCATGGATTTGTTAAATTTTGCAGGGTTCCCTGATTGAGCAATAGTAAACTCTTAAAATCATTTTAAAAACTTGTGGCATGTAAGCATTATGTTGCATAAAAAGCTGAGATTCACTGAAAGGTTGTACGGATTCCTAGTGCTCTGAGGTTGGGAACCACTGGTCTTCAATAAATGCAAAGTCTAGTGAAGTCTTCTTCAATCAAAGTCATTCTAAGTATAAAAAGTAACAAAGCTATTGAATCTTCTTCCATCTGTTATTTCTAATAACATTTTACAGTAGTATACTAAATAAGAAAACAGACTGGTCAAATTGTGTGTATATATATATATATATATATACATATATATATTCTTGATGTCTGTTCAAAAATTGATTATCAATGTTGATAGTTAATGAAACAGTTCAGAAATTTGTTTAAAGTGTGCTGATTCCTAGAAGTAAAGTAATATGAAATTGATCCCCTTTCATTGTGAGAGATTTTTAAAAAAAAAGATTTATTAGCGAACTTTGTTTTTAACTATTTCTGCACAATTTGAAACAATTAGTTTGTTAAGGATTACAAATAAAAGTTATTCTTTTAAAGATATGAAAAGGGGCTATTACCATATACATTTTTTTAACTAATTAAAAAAAAATTCAGAACCCATTTTTAATCTTGTAGAATGAATTAGTAATTTGCTTTCCTGAAATAATAAAATAGTGAAAGAAAGTTCCAAAAATAAATCTCATGATATTACCACTACCCTCTGTACTATTTATACATATCACATTTATAAAGACTTTTTAAAAAGCCTATTAGATCTAGTCCTTTTTCCATTATTTGTTTATTTGTTTCTGTAAATTTTTGTATATGATCCATAAGATGGAAGAATATTATGAAAGTCAGACGATATTATAGTATACATCTAACATTGATATGAAAATAACATTAATGAACTAAAAAAAATAGATGTCAGATGTACTGAAAAAAATAATATGACACTGAGTTAAAGGGAATATTTGATTTGTATATAAAATACACTAACAAACAGTTTTGTGTTGCATTATGAAGTCTTTGACTAAAACTTAAGAGAATTGGTTGAATGTAAACAAAAGTAATGCCTCTCAAACTACTTTACCAATGAATGAGGAACCCATTATGACGACATTCTTGCCCTGTGCATTCTCAGCAATGGAGTTAGCATCATGTGGTGTCCTTAACGAGTAGACATTTTTCAAGTCTGAGCCTGGAATAGGCAGCTGTCGAGGTCTATAAAAAAATGTAAAAAAAAAAGTATCTAAGACACAAGATAAATTATGTGGAATATTCTTGCTTATTTTCAGTAAGAATAAGTATTCTGCCTATTTGTAATTTTGCTAACAATAAACATGAATGAAAATAATGAAATCTGTCAGAACCTTTGTTTTTATTTGACCTAAAACATTTTTCTTTTAACTCTAATAATTGACTTAAATTAAGGTATAATTGTAAGCAGCAATATTGGCTATTTTTCAAGAAAGAATATTTCTTAAACTAGTACAAATAACACTATGAAGGGAGATAGTATGTTTTGTTTCTTTGACACTCAACTGACTTTCTTGTATAATACTGTATCTCCTTCAAGTTAACAACTTAAACAACTATGTTTTATAACAGTCACAGAATAATAGTTGCACAGATAATCCAATCTGTCTACTATCTATAAACAAACATCAATCCAGCAATTTTACTAATAAAACATGTGCCAACAATGTGTTTCGTACTACACAGTTACAACTTACTGTCCACCTGTAGCAATCACCAGAGAGTCATACTTCAATTCACTGCCATCATTTAGTTCTATCTTTTTATCCTCTGGCAAAACTTTTGTTACCTCAAGGAATTTAAATGAATGAATACATTAAAAATACACATTTTTAAATATTTGGACACAACAATGTCTTTAATACATCAGACAATTTATAACAAAACAAGAAGTACCGGTATTTATGATGCTTATGATAAAGGTATATTTCTCATTCCAAATGCTAGAACCAATTCATACAAATGCTCTTTCTTTCCTAGAGCCATTAAAGTGTGGAACAGTTTGCTTGAATCAGCCAGTAAAACCAATGACGTAGCAGAGTTTCA
This sequence comes from Biomphalaria sudanica, assembly GCA_036873155.1. Classification (NCBI taxonomy): domain Eukaryota; kingdom Metazoa; phylum Mollusca; class Gastropoda; family Planorbidae; genus Biomphalaria; species Biomphalaria sudanica. The sequence continues at coordinate 1,236,709 of JAZGLO010006654.1, read as the reverse complement.
GTCTCTACTTATTAACATGCATGACTAAACAAGTGGATACATGTAGAATTTAATTATCTTTTTTGAATGAACAAAATTTAAAAATAAAATAATAAAACTAAGCCTCAAAACTAAATCTAAGACTAATAAAAAACAAAACAAAGCCTTAAGAAAAGTTGAAGTCATATCCTAGGTTTAAAATATTCTTACTCTTTACCACAAACAATGTATTCATTTCCAAAAAGGACATGCTAAAAAAAGTTTGCAATTCTTACATTTTAAATTTAAACAATACAAGCAAGATATGCTTCACATTTCGTTACCAGAAAAAAAAAAGAGGCAGACAGAAATAGCGATGGGAAGAAAAGATCAAAGAATGACAGGCCTATAATTAAAAGAGATTCTATTCAAGGCAAAAGAAAGAGAGGAATGGAGAAAGATGGACAGCAGATCTTATGTGGTTCCCCAATGGTCCAACAGACTAAGGGATGGATGATAAAAAAAAAGATTACATTCAAACTACACATACCTCTTTTGATAAAAGTATTTCTATGTCATGTTCATCATAAAACTGATGAGTTCTAAGAGCAATCTCTTCAGGTTTAATGCTCATTGCCTGAGAACATTTGCAAAAGGTCAGTGAGTCAACAAATACAAATGTCTAATACCAAAGTACTTACAATCATATTACAATACTTACATATACTTTAAAAAATTATACTAGGTACTTATATTGTGATCAACTTAATTTGTGACAGTCACCTTGCTAAGTTTAATTCTGTCGTATGGTAAGCAATTTTCTTTGGACACTATCACAATTTTACCAGTAAAACCTTCCTGCCTCAATGTCTCAGCACAAACAACATTTGCTGGGCCTAGATGGTGAATGTGAAAAGAAAAATTCTTGTCCATCAAATAATGTAAAAAAAAATATTTGACTTAGCTAATGTATAAACCCAAGTTTTTCAAATTACAAGCTAACATGTTTAATTAAATCAAAACAGTATTGATTTTTTAAAAAAATCTTAAAACAACTTTCAGCAACAAGTTCTTTAGTTATAAAAATATTTCTATGTAGACCTGACCTATATATTTATAGAGAATGTGGCAGAAAAATTTAAAAAGTAAAGTAGCAGTGGAACATAAAAACTAAACCTTAAAATACAGCAAGAAAAAAATACATTAGGTATTCAAAAAGGCCAAATTAAAACAAAACATTTATTCCACAGGCCAAAATAAACTTAAGAAAAACTTTTTTTTCTCTCTATTTCCCTTCCATCAGAGAATGAACAAAATATTATTTTGCAGGCTTTAAATCTTCTAACATTCACTATAACTATGCAATAATGTTTCTGAATGTTTGTAAACGACTGGATAAAAGAAAACCAACACCAGATGAAAATGATAATATAACAGCCATTACCTCCACCAATTAGAACCACTGATTTGTTATTGTCTGCAGCTTTTTTCACCATGGGTTTCACCCTCTTGGCACTTGCTAACGCAGCCTGCTCAGCCTTGATCACAACTTTACCATCTCTAATTTCAACCTGAGCCAACAAATTTTCATCTATTTTACCAATATTTAAGAAGAATAAGCCATAATATACAAAAATGATTATATTAATACATTAACATTATAAATTTTTTTCTTTTTTAAAAATCAATGGCAAGCACTTTGCATTCCTTGTACATTTATTTCTAGCTATAAAAGAGAAATTGACTTAAGTTATTTATAATGTTTCTTTATTATTTAATTATGCAGTTCAAAATTAGACTTTATCACCTCCTGGATGTATTTGTCAAGAGTCTCAATAAAATTTATTAAAACTATAATTGACCACCCACATAAAAGCAATTTAAACCCATGGACTATATTAAATTAAAAAAACAACTGTAAATTAGGTCGGTTGTGCAGCGTCTGTACCTAATGTTAATGTTTTGCAACATTTGTCTTAAAGGAAGTAAATAGTAGGCCAATAGAAAATCGTTTTGGAATCTGTACTGCACAGAAAATAAAATGAAGAATGCAAAGTAAGCTTTTATGTCGAGATAATGTAGACAGAGAGAAAAAAATAACTTTTAAGTCTGTTACATAGAGCAATGTCGTCTCACTTTATGTTGTAAAATGTTAGACGTTTCAAATGTTCCTTCAGAGTTGAAGTAAATCCTCTTCCTAGCCCAAACCTCTAGCAGGATGATGATGGATGGCAGGTTATGAGCCTGGGACCATCTAGAAAACCAAACGACAGTCGTGCATGCATATCGCACGACTAGGCAGACACCCTGGCTGTTTTGAAATATTCAGCTTGTTATCCACAGACTTAAATCCTGAGCTCAACAAGCCAAGGTTAGCTTCTAAAAGCTTATTAAAATCATCTAGAACTTTCCAAAAGTTCAGTTCCAGAGACTGATCTGTATTCCCAATACTTTCCAGCTACACCTAATATTTCTACCATGTAATTAAAAAAAATATCAGGCTACAGCTACTGTAGAAAAAAAAAATTACAGGGAACTTTGGAACACTGTCCAGCCCAGGGAAATCTTCAATGTCTCCAGTCTTGATGTTAAAGCAGGCACCATGCCATGGGCATCTAACAACACCTTTGCAATATGCACCTGATAGAGAAATGAAAAAAAAAAATACTTTTGAGAAATTCATACCAAAAGCTTTTAGATTTTAAAGAGATTACAAAATTGCAGAGCTACTTCAGAATATATACCTGCTCTTATTCCATTTTTATCATATATATATATATATATATATATATATATATATATATATATATTTGCTTGTAAATAAATACATATGTATTAGTTAATTTAAAAACCAGAGGAATAATAAAGGAACCTGCTTTCTATTCCTAACTTACAAGTACTTTATACTTTACTGTTACACTGCTAAAAAAATTTCTGTATTTGTGAGTAATTTAAGTGATGTGAGAGTTACCTTTGTTTAAAGGAGCTCCGTAGTGAGAACATTTATTTCCAATAGCATAAAACTGACCATCTTCTTTCACAAGTAACACTTTCTGTTCTGCTACATCCACTTCTTTTGTTCTGTTAAAAGAAAATAACATTTTTAATAATTTTGTACTGTATTTTACAGATATTCCTTCTAAAATGGTGACTATGAACTATAAGTCCTAATATCATGAAGGTCATCTGAAACTGATGCTAGAAACAAACTGAAACTCATATACATTCAAAAGTTTGTTCATTTCAGATTACCGGTATATATTCAACAACCATGTTTTGACAATTAGTTTATGTTAAAATCGACAAGTTTTTTAAATACATAGAAATGTATATAGAATTATAATTAATAAGTATACATAAAAATTTTCAAAAAGTAATTTTTTTCTATATATACAAAAGAGTGATGAGATTATAGACAAATGTTAAGAATGTTTACCATTTTAATTTAATTTTAAAACAATCTGATCTGGTAATAACTCAAAATCAGCTTTGAATACATTATTAGTCAAATATGCAGTACATCTTCTACATTGCTAGTTTGTATGCCAAAAAACAATTTATTTACGCAATATTCAATAAACGACATGATTCCAATAGAACTTAAGAAATTAACATGACAATATGAAAAAAAAACTTTTTCTGTTAGTACTTACTCTCCATCCGTGAAATCGCTAACGTCACCTGCTACAACTTCTATCATGTTGTCGCTCACTTTGGTAGCTTCAGCTTTAGTCGGACTACTGGAGTCTACAGCACTGCTCACTGGTCTGTCAGGAGGATTTACAATACTATCAGGGTAGACATTCAGAGACTCCTCTCTACGTTTAATATTGACAACTTGCACACTGTGCTCTGTATAAATGAAGATACAGATTTAAATCAATACAAGTATAGATATAATATAACATTTGTATCCAATTTCATAGTGTCTAATATTTGCTGTAAAATAATGTATGGAGAATGATTTTTGCACCATACCAGAAGTGCTGAGCCTAAACTTTTAAATGGAGAAATCAATTAGAAAAATTAGATGTACAATATTACTTGGAGAGCGAAAAAGCTAGATGTCAGTTCTTAAGAAATAAGCTTATGGCATAACCAAATCATGTTGGAAAACACAAAGAAAGCCATAAACTAAATAGAGTCTAGGGGGGAAATAATAATTATCTATAGTGTATTCATGTATAGTATGCTATTGAATATAATTATTTAACTGGATAAATTAAATTCGCAAAAATCCAATAAACTGAATGCTTAACTTTCAACCACCGACGATACATTCTGCACAGTTTTTAAGATTCTAAATCTCTACAAATCCCAAAGAATATTGAACAAACACTGACAGCTTAAAAAGTAAGGTTGAGAACAAGCTATAGCTATTTTTATCAGGCACTGTGATTGGATGATTGCATGGACATACCCTGATAAGCATGAGACCAACAAAAATCAATAATTCTTTAAAAGTTGTTTTTTTTTAATACCATTTGAAAAGTTGTATTTTTCATTCATTTCTTTAATCTTTCTGAAAACTATTTATTTCAGAACATTTCCTTAAAAATTATCATGCACAACTTATATACATTCTATAATATAAATAGGACAAAATTTCCTTTGTAATCAAGAGAATTTCAACTAGTGGGAAATTATTTGATGAACTCCAGTGCAATGTAAAATTTAAGAAGGAAAGAGTCATGACAGTTTTATGAGTAATGCAAATCTTGTGGAATTATTTTACATTTAAATAAGGATAATTAATGTACAAAGATGAAGACAGATGAAGGTGGATGGAATATGACATTTGCATAATTTTACTTGGTGCATTGCTAGTGTAACCATTGTGAGATTGCACAGCTTAAGGGTTCATTATTCATTTAGCTATTCATCAGCTACATGTAACATGCATTTGTGAACCTTGGCTGCATTCAGGTATTACATTAGCCGTCTATATAGGATTTACTTTACTTGGCAGTTCTGCTGGGATAACATTAAGGGCAGGAAATCTTTTTAAATGTACCTGTACAATGTGAATTATTGATTTTATTCTAAAGATTAAGAAAAAATATTTTCTTTATCAAAGCATTGTATATTACTTATAGCACTACTATTCTTTTAGTGAACATTCAAATGTTTGAGAAGGTCTGTTTTTTTTTAATACTTCTTTTAGTGATTCTCTCAGAAACATTTAGAGGCACAGACTTAACATTTGAGATAAAGATTCTAATCTTGTTCTGAAAAGACAGTGCTTTTGGGCATCAGATTCACAGATTGCTTGAAGATTGGAAAAACTATCATAGCTATATTAATGCAACTTTGATTTTATATAGCCAATCATCAGTTCCAACCTGATTGCTGACCTTACTTCCCAGATAGATTAAATGGTCTGTGTTGACAATGCATATACTTTATGCCTAGTTTTAAAAATATGAATTTAAGTTTTTAATATTCAGTTTACATGTAAAAACATATACATGTGTGAAGGAAAAAAACAACACTTGAATTTGACATTCAATGCATGAAAGTTTTCAAAACTAGAACTGGTGCATTAAAATGCACAACCTGTGGCAATCTTTGCCACTCCTGAATCAGCTTGCTTTGTCACATCATATTCTGAAATATTATATTGTGTACACTTGATATAATACTCAAACTTTGTATAAAAAAAAATGAAGACAGAATTAACTACATTCTAGATCTATATCACCAGCGACTAGACAAGAATATCAAGATGTAAATTATTTTAAATCTACTATACACGCAGGCCACTTTTAAAATATTTAACACTGTAATCCTTTTATAATTATTTTTACTATTTATAGTTTTCCTAAAATAAAATCTAGATCTATATATTTATTTTGTACAATATTTAGATCCAACTCTGTATCTAATAATAAATCTATATCAAATAAATTTCATTAAACTTATTTAAACTATCATATATTCATAAAAGGAAAAAACAACAAAGTTATAAATCTATTACTTATAAGTTAAGACTAAAAAAGCTAATCAAGCACACCTATCACAAGTGACACTAGCTGTACTCTTGTCTCAAGTCAAAGTTACTTTAACTTTTATACTTTGCAAAGTGTTAATTTGAAAGTAATCTAATCTAATAGACTAGACTCTAGTAGATTTAGACTAGTCTAGATGCGGTAAATGTAAATAACAATGAACGCTCAGTCCAGATTCAAGACTATATTGACTTAATTGGTTCAGCTGGCTCTAAATGACCTAGGCAAACGTCACGGCGATGAGGGCATTACTGAGGCTCCTAAGCAAACTTTAAAAAAAATTAGTCAAGTAGAAAGTCACGATTTTTTAAGCCTGAAAACAAACTGTAACGTCACATGATAGTTTGAGATCACGTGACTCTTTTTAGTGGCCTAAAGTTTGGTACATCTAATAATCGATCTAATCTAATTTGACAGGTGTCATCGCAACTTGATTTTGCTGAATGAGTAAATGATAATTAACACCTTTTCACTGGAAGCAATTTTTATTAATATTATTAGACACCTAGATTTTTCTATAATCCTATATGCTTCATTTGTAGGACTAGCGTTTCTTGCGTATTCTTGACATAGCAGTCAGCAGTTAATGTATCTATTACTATTTCTATATATAAAAAAAATTTGTTTCGGATTTTCCTTCAGATTCTGAAAATAGGCCTAAATTTCACCCTGGGCCTATAGCCCGAAGCCTCCCGTGGGACGACGGGAAATGACAGCAGGCATGGTTCGACCCTTATATCCTTCGAGACCACTGAACGACAGTCTAGAGCACATACACAGGCAACTATCTAAAGTTTGCATATGGGATTTACTTGGCCCCACAAATTACACCCAGGGCCAGCTTTACGGCAGACTAGATGTGCACAGTGCCCATGGCATTATCCTAAAAGACTAAAAAAAAATATATAGGCCTACTTGAAAATATACTGCCTTATAAAACAAATTAATTTATAATCCATAATTTGGCAGACTGCAGATCTAGATACTAGTTATTGCAAACATTTAATGTGTGAATATGCATCTGCTACTTACGCAGTCTTAGGCTACATCCAGTCGAGGGACCATGACCGTGTCCTTGGCGATCTATTGCAAGAAGCTTACCAAAATTTACTAACCAGAAGGATGCATCCTTTTTACCTGCATCGTTTACCAAACTGATGACCCATGCGACATTTCGGGGCTGCACACAATATCTCTTTTTATTTTAGGTACCGAGTCTTTGCGATTGCGTTTTATTAATTTAAGTAGCTTATCGGGGCTCGCAAAGAACTTTCTTCAGGAAACAGTACCAGGAAAAAGAAGAAGAGGCAGATATAGAAAGAGATGGAAAGATAACATAAAAGGATGGACGGGCCTACCATTGAAAGAGGTTGTATCCAAGGAAAAAGACAGAGGGGAATGGAGAAAGACGGTCGACAGATCTTGAGTGGTGCCCCAACGGTCCAACAGACTAAGGGATAGGTGAAGTTGAAGCTTATCAAGTAGCATAAGTTAGTTTTTATTTGTTTATTTTTATTTTTTATTTTTTAACTTTGGTCACAGTCACACGTAAAAGCCTTTTTCTTTCAATCATTAGATGGCTGATACAAAAATGGCGGATAATCGTTCACCCCCCCCCCCCCCCCCCCAACAAAAAAGCCTTAAGCCCTATTGTTTATAAAAAGCTAAAAGTAGATCTTATGTATTTTTTAAAAAGCAATGATAATATTTATTCATATAGTTATAACATACATAAAATGCCAAATGAATAAAATCTACATAGCCTAATGCAACACAATTTTCTTGCACTTCTAATAAATTAATCTAAAAATTTTTTAAAAAAATATTAGAAGTATAAAAGTAAAGGAATAGTATAGAGCAGGGGTGGGCACCTTTTTGTATCGCGGGCCGCATTAAAAATAGTTTGGGAATGGCGGGCCGCATATATGTATATATCTTTAAAAAGATACGCTAGGTAAGTATGTAGAATGTCTTTTAATTCATATTTACACTGTATTATATTCACGTTTCTTTCTTTTTTTTTTTTCCAAAACACTCCACGTTGAAAAATTACAAGAGTTAGCAATTTTGGAAACCAATTTTACGATTTTTTAAATGTGCTGTTGCCTTTTTATATCACAATATCTTCACAAATACACAGATGTACTTAAAATGCAGTATTTTACTTTTTATACTCGTGCATAATGTTCCGGAACTGTGAAACTAACTTACTAGTTGTTACCCTTGTGACTGCTGTCAAATTACAGTCAGTCAACATTGACCAGTGATTATACTTGTTTAGTTTCCACACAAAAAAAAAATGTTTGCTCACCGAATGAGACAGTAATATATGTTCCGGAAGTTAAATGTCGGGACGAGCGAAACCTGCCCTTGTGAAGCATCAGAAGAGAATGCTGACCATGTCCTTCATTGGTGCATACTAAATCAAGATACCCGAACAAGACTCTCCAAAGACTATTCGGAGAACTGCCTGATCTGTAAACCACTGCGCGGTTCATCTCAGATATAAGATTACTGATCTGAACCCTCCAACATGTAAAATGAGAACTAAGAAGAAGAGATGTATGTGTACACAAATAGTGTGAACAGCAGCAATTTTTTTTTAAGTGTGGAAATACAGCTTCTGGCACTCATAAGATTCCCTTGGTAGTACTGACTGGAACTTCTCTTTGCTTGGAGTTATGTCCTCTGGAGATGGATCAGCTTCTGCGATAAATTGTGAGCTGATGGTATTGAAAATTGGTTCTTGACGTCTTAAAATTTGCTATTATAAATTGCACAATTAAGGAATCCTAATAAGTGTTGTACTTTTAATTATTTCACTACAAATAGTTTAACTTTTCAGCAAAGAAAGATGACAAAAACTATTTTCTTTTGCTTGCCCGTAGAAATGGGAAAGCCTTGTTTGAAAAGATTTAACATGCATTTATATTTTATATGTAAACAACCAATAGCAATAGCAATTATACAAAACATGAAATCTGTCTTCCACTCTTCATTAGAAATATTGGTAACAAGGTCAAAGTCGGTGTCCTTCAAGTAACATAACAACTTCTTCCTTGAGATTTTATATCTCATTTGTCTTTCCCAAGCTAAGCTAGCGATACATTGGATTATTTTGTTCATAATTCGGAACTATCCATGGTTAACACCCCTAGCTCTTATAAGTTTGATTTCTATAACATTGTGAACAATATAATGAAGAAATTTTATGCAGCTTTGTTCAGACTTTCCTGTTTAGAGTTTATGGTTGGGATATTTTTTATTTAAAAAAAATATTTTTTTCAGTCAAAGATCAAGCTCCATCAGTTGATACACTTGCCATCTTGTTCCAAGCCTACCCAACACTCTGAGATTGTATCTTGAATTGAGTGTGTTGATGTATAAGCATAATCTTCGTTTACTTATAACTTTTATAATGAGACAGTTTAAATAATTTATATAGATATTATTTTAATATTTGCATTTTTATATGTATATACTGTGGGCACACATGATTTCTATAGGTGTCGGCGGGCCGCACAAAACACTTCGGCGGGCCGCACAAAACACTTCGGCGGGCCGCATGTGGCCCGCGGGCCGTAATTTGCCCACCCCTGGTATAGAGCATTGAGAATCTTTTAAATAATAATTATAAGGCTTGTCTTCAAGTCTGAAGATTAATGACGAATGCAGTATTTCCCGTGGATACGGAGCCCCAGCTGTGACATACATACTTTGCCACTCCCGAGGAAGCATAACCATTGTCCGCCGGTGATAGCCTCCCTCTATCTATTTTTTTAGACTTGTTTTTTTTTTTATTGCGAATATTTAACTCTAAAATAATACATTTAAAAAGTACATAAATATACCTTCTTTTGAGTGCTTCTGTCCCATGATGCTTTTTCATCAGCCGTGACCAATCACAGTACACGTTCGTGTGATTTAAGTGTACCAATTCAGATGATTCAATTCATTAATGAGATGATCTGAAATGATAAAGACTATTTGGTAATTCTGCAGGATTTCAAGGGACAGCCATCTTTGTTATTGTTTAGACTGTAATCTTGTATCTTGGATTTTCTATCTGATTTGGGTTTTTATTTGTTTTGATTTTTGAAGCTAAAAAATATGCTAAATCTAGCTATACCGGTATCATCTAGTCCTAATAAGTCTATTAATTAGACTCATAATCTAACTGCTAGAACTAGACTAATTACTATATTTAATTAATATTAATATGACAAGGTTCTTAAAGGCAATAAAGGTCAATTAATTTTTGGTAATAAACTGTGCTGATATTTATTGTAGGCCTATTCTCTATAGTATCTATACTATATCAGAATAATTCAGAATAGATTCAGACAATATTTAATATTAAATAGAAGACAGAACAATAAGAAACGTATTGTATTGACACCAAGTCCAAATTAAAAGAAAAAATAGCATTGCTTTGAAACCACAGAAGTAAGGTTAATTCTTGGTATTTTTTAAGACACTATCTTGGGATTTCTTTGGAACATAAACAATAACAAAATAGTAACAAAGATGGCTGCCCCTTGAACTCCTGCAGAATTACCGATTATTTGTATATTTGAGATCAAACCAACAATAAGATCCTAGCCAGAACCTCCCGCAGGACGACGGGAATAAAATAAGAAGAAATCATGAACTTCCGGACACCTATTAGCAAATATTACCAATAGGTCAAACTAGAAGCATTATATTAACCCCGCAAGTAAAACAGCACACTATTTTTCCTTGGCACAGTCTGCAAAAGAGCTGTCAGCTCAGCAGTAAAGAAGCTGGCTACAAGAAGAAAAAGACCCCCCCCCCCCCCGCAAGTATAATATCAAGATTTGTAGAGGATTAGAAAATTGCCCCCCCCCCCCCCCCCCCCATCCCCGTTCGACTTAATGCGTTGAACACGAGATAATAGCCTATGGTTTTTATTTCTTTAAATTTATTTGGAATGACGAAATCGCTTATTTAAAGTCGGCAAGTAATATAGATTTTTTGTCCAATATAGAAACAAAAACAAAATGGGCGTAAATATAGGCAAGGGGGCGTGGTGGCTGAGGGGTAGCGCGTTCGGCCTACGAACTGAGGGGTTTCAGGTTCGAACCTCGGTGAAGGCTGGGATGTTTATTTTCGGGATTTGTAGGACGCCCCTGAGTACCTGATTTTGGTCGAGGAAAGTAAAGACGGTTGGTCATTGTGCTGGTTCGAGATACCCGTTGGTGACCTTTACATCAGGCATGTCAAACTCGTTAAGGTGTATGGTCCGCATAAAAAAACTTACTATATCCTGAGGTGCCGCAGCAAAAAATCAGTTGCAAAACAGCTTGCTAGTTTTATGTAAATTAGAAACAATACAATAGAATACAATAATTAATGGCATACATGTCCCTTAGTTAGCTAAATTTGCAGTACAATTTTACAATTAACAATTACTAAGATTGCGCAATAGCGGCCCCCGTAAGGGGAAAAAGCTGCTATTAGGTTTGTGCAAAATGTCCGTCTGTCACACTCAGATCTCGAAAACTAGAAGAGATATGAAAAATATTATTTCATCATTAAATGCGGCTTGAAAAGTTTAGGTACAACGGCTATTTTTGGTTTTCTAAAAAGCAACCGTTTAATTTATAAAATTAATTATGCAAGCGATTTAAAAAAAAAACAACACCAATTCTAAAACAATTACGTAAATGTAAGGGAGGCAATGTTACAATATGCTAACAAAGAAGATCAATTTGTATGTATGTTCAGTATCACTAAGTTAAATATTTTTATAAAATGTACAGAAAATGTTTACAACAAATATAAATAATAGTTAAAGATGTTTTTTCTAGTCAACTAGCTGTTAAAGTTAAAAGAAAACATTTCTGTTTGTTTATAAAGGCTAATAATGCTTTTTGTATGTAAATATCACGCACATTTTTTAAAATGGACTTTTTATGCAGCGGCTTTCGTGCAGTAGCGTAACGTCGCAACAAAGCACCACGTCAAACCAATTCCTTGAACTTTTTAAAAAAATCAGATTTTATTTTTTTTTTAGTTTAGTGCCCCCATCCGGATAAAAGAAGATTATTTTTGTGCGTTTTGTCTGTTGGTCGGTCTGTCCATCACGATTAGATTAACAAATAACACTAGAGGCTCTACTAACTTTTAGATTTTATTTCCATGCTTAAACATTGCAAGAAACACACGATCTTTAATATATTGTTCCGGTTTTTTTAAAATGTAAATAGCATATAAATGCTAAATAAAAATATCTATATTGATTTATTTTTCATTAACTATAAATTTGTTCCGGATATTGTTTTATAAAAAATAAATTATGTCAAATGATTGTTTGAAATCGCATAATTGACTAATATTACACTTATATTCTTTGACACTACGTCACTCTAGTTTATTTATCAATATCAATTGTTCCGAATTTTTAACTTAAAACAAATTTATGTCAAATAATTTTATTTTTTTCAAAAATATCGACAATAGGTTATTTAGGATTTTAAAATAAAAAAGTAATTTACTAGAAACGATTATTGAAAATCACTTTTTAGACTTATTTTACAGTTAATTTTCTTGCCGAAACATAATAAAAGTTGTTTAATCGGTAAAGAATGTTCCGGATTTTTTTTCGAAAAAGAAATCGACCTACATTACCTTAATTTTCTTACAAATCGTCGCCAAAAATAATCCGAATTTTATATGAAAAATCGTATAACGCTAATAAATTTTTGAAATCCCTCTTCTAATAAATAAAACACATAATTTTCTCATTTACGAAAATTGGTTGTTCCGGATTTTTTATGAAAAATAGTTTAACTCTATTTATGTAAAATCGCACTTCTCTCTTACACTACATTTAACTTTCTAGCTAAAACGTTAGAAAATCTAATTATCGTTAATATTATGCTCCGCTTTTTAAGGAAAACAACTTCCTAACACCAAAGTATGGTTTGAAAAAATCTCCATAAGGCTATGGTACATCTAATTTTCATAACAGACCATCCCACAAATTTAATTTACGGCATTTGATTAATCTGGAATTCTTACTTTCTCTCACTATAAATATATAAACATCCGGAACAATCTATTATACGAACTTAAAACTAATGCGATGTTTCGGAAGGGAAATAAGATTTTAATCAGATTTTCAATAGCTTTTAGTCTTTTTTTCTCGCTATTAACATGACGGACAGACAGACTGACAGACAAAACACAAAAAAGTCTAACTAGCCCTTGAAATGAAATGCTAAAAGAACAAACTCGGTGCACCAATGTCTATGATCCCTCGAGAAGCTGCTCGTATAGAAGACAGTTTTTAGTCTAACTAGGACGTGTGACGTAATGGATTTTTTTTTCCTTTGACGTCATATGGAGTTACTTCTTTAAATGAAATGCTAAAAGAACAAACTCGGTGCACCAATGTCTATGAACCCTCAACAAGCTGCTCGTATAGATGATATTTTTTAGTCTAACTAGGTTGTGTGACGGTGTGGATTTTTTTCCTTTGACGTCATATGGAATAAATTCTTTAAATGCTAAAACAACTCGGTATAGTAAGTTGATTAAACCTCGTAATGCAGCGGTTCTCAACCCTTTAAGCTCGGATACCCCTTTTTTACAATCACCCACTCTGAGGCGAACCCCCCCCCCCACACACACACATACAGCAATAGAAGAGTAGACAATAACAATCCATATTTTCGATGGTCTTAGGCGACCCCTGGCAAATCGTCATTCCACCCCCAAGGGGGTCGCGACCCACAGGTTGAGAACCCCTGTCGTAATGTGACTCGCATTTTAAAAAGACATAATAGCTAGATTTAGATCTAATCTAGATTTTTTACACTAGATCTAGATTTTTTTTTTACACTAGAGCTAGATTTTTAAAACTAGATCTAGATTTAAGTTCTAATTAAAATCATTTTAGAATCTAGATCTAGAATTTCTTGGTCTAGTTTAGAATGTTTGTTGTTTTACATGTTTCGGATGTTCCTTCAGAGTTGTAGTCCAAACCTCCCGTAGGACGACGGGGGATGGGAGCGGGCAGGGTTTGAACCTGGGACCATCGATGAATCCAAACGACAGTCCAGCGCGCAAACCGCACTACCAGACCGCCATGATTTGTTTGTTTGTAAAATGTTGTACATGTTTCGGATGTTCCTTCAGAGTTGAAGATAGTTTACTTCCTAGTCCAAACCTCCCGCAGGACGACGGGGGATGGGAGCGGGCAGGGTTTGAACCCTCGACCGTCGATAAATCCGAACGACAGTCCAGCGCGCCAACAGCACGACCAGGCAACCATTTAGACCAGATCAAGATCTATAATTTTAATTTCTAGGCTTAAAGTGTAGATTTTTATTTCTAAAGTAAAGTCTAGATTGTCAATATGTCAATATTGCAATGTTATAAAATACTAAAACTAATCTACTATTTTAATATTTCATATTGCAATTAGTCTATTAATTGATTATCTAATTGATTGTTTTTTTTTATATAAATCTTTTCTAAATCACATCTACTTTATCCCAAATATATATTTTAGATCTAGATCTAGTAGATATAGATATTGAGAGTGCTAAATTAGTAGTTTAATTTAGGTAGATCTACATGCTCATTCTAGTTTCATTTAAATGAAAATGCTCAATACCAAAAGATTATCTAAAATCCCTCTTCTGACATATTGCACATATCCGGTAGTTGTCATTCCGTAATGTGTAGGTATATTATCAATAGTAGGCTATTTGTAACCAGTTTGTCATTAGATTAAGAGCAATGCCTGGTCGTGCGGTTAGCGCGCAGGACTGATTATCTCTACGGTCTCGGTTTCATACCCTGCTCGATGCCATCCTCCGTCGACCAGCGAATATGCGGATCCGACAGGGATCCGTCTCCCACGGGGGCCGCCTCTGTTACCACACAAACTCTCTTTGTAATCTTGTTTTTCTTTGTCCTGATGCTTGACATATTTCTGGGATACAAGTTTATTAATATCGGGTGGAAGTTTGTTTGTCACTGACACTATCATCACTGACGACAAATTTTGATCAGATAATCTCGAACGGTGAGGTGATTTGTAGCTTTCATTATAGAAAAGAACTGCTCACAGAAGTTAAGTGCTTGCAAAAATAGCTAGAATTCTGGCTGCAAATTTCCGCAATCGAACGTACCTTTTTTTCTAGACATCCGCAGCTTTACGACACACTCGTTTATAAAATCCATTTCATGAAATGATTTGCTATGGCTTGCAATTAAGTTTAAAAAATGTAGCTGGCTTTCACTGCAGACTCAATCTCGTTGTTCAGTTTAACAAATACTATTTTTCAATTCAAGTAGCCTTTTATTTTCCAGCGTAATAGTTTAACATTATTTTGATAATTTTTGATGTGGCCAAGCCGGCCGCATGCAAGGTAGTCGCCGGACCCCGAACAAGAGATGGTTGTACTAGTGTTTATGGTGGTGTGGTTAAGAGAGAGAGAGAGAGGGAGAGAGGTGGCTTTGAAAGTATGTCTATTTCAATGTATAGAGATGTGTTTTTGTTGTCCTCTGACACAGTTTATTCTCTTTCTGCAGGCAAATGTTTTTGCTAGTGTATTATTGTAAATCGGTCATGAGTGGCGACGCTGTGCTCGAGAGAGTGCAAACCCGGTGACATGCACCAGGATGATCAGTAAATGACATAAAAACGTGTTTTAATATTAGAAAAAAACAAGTAATAAAAAAAAAATCATCGTCAATTTCAGAGTTGTGTATGAATCAATGAAAGTAGATATTAGAGCAGAGTTGAAGTCATTGATTAACTAGACTGACACATGTGCTACAAAGTGCTACAAAGGCAGTGGGCCGATACAACTGTAACAATGTATTTGTTTAGCCACACAATAGGCTACCTGTGCTACAAAGGCAGTGGACCGATACAACTGTAACAATGTATTTGTTTAGCCACAAAATAGGCTACCAGTGCTACAAAGGCAGTGGACCGATACAACTGTAACAATGTATTTGTTTAGCCACAATATAGGCTACCTGTGCTACAAAGGCAGTGGACCGATACAACTGTAACAATGTATTTGTTTAGCCACAAAATAGGCTACCAGTGCTACAAAGGCAGTGGACCGATACAACTGTAACAATGTATTTGTTTAGCCACACAATAGGCTACCAGTGCTACAAAGGCAGTGGACCGATACAACTGTAACAATGTATTTGTTTAGCCACAAAATAGGCTACCAGTGCTACAAAGGCAGTGGACCGATACAACTGTAACAATGTATTTGTTTAGCCACACAATAGGCTACCAGTGCTACAAAGGCAGTGGACCGATACAACTGTAACAATGTATTTGTTTAGCCACAATATAGGCTACCTGTGCTACAAAGGCAGTGGACCGATACAACTGTAACAATGTATTTGTTTAGCCACACAATAGGCTACCAGTGCTACAAAGGCAGTGGACCGATACAACTGTAACAATGTATTTGTTTAGCCACAAAATAGGCTACCAGTGCTACAAAGGCAGTGGACCGATACAACTGTAACAATGTATTTGTTTAGCCACAAAATAGGCTACCAGTGCTACAAAGGCAGTGGACCGATACAACTGTAACAATGTATTTGTTTAGCCACACAATAGGCTACCAGTGCTACAAAGGCAGTCATTACAAGTACTACAAGGCTACAAATAACATTCTAACAAAATAATCAAAAGGAAAACAAAAGAACAGTAAGAATGATGTAAGTGAGTAAAAAAGATTATAAATAATAATAATAATAATAATAGAAATAATAATAAAAAAACGGGCTATTTGAGCTTGTGCTTTAAGACGAGCTCTAGTTACTAGGACTGTTTAATGGTTTATTGTGAGATTTTAAAAACCCTGTAGAACTCGTCCAAATTAGCGTTATTATTTTCAATACTATTTTTATTCCTTAAGACTACGTCAATATTCTCTAGGAGTCTTTCCTTTTAATCCATTTATACTAGTATACATCTTATCAGCATGATTTGCTATGGCAGTATTCATAGCAATTTTGTAGTTTTTTACTCTGTAGTTTTAATCTTGACAGGGATTCTGTAGTTTTGAAAATACTATCGATTCTTCTGGCTTTTAAATATGCTCTTGTTTTTCTGTCGACACTGATGCAATGAAATGAACATTGTCCAGCCAACAACTCGCCAATGCTTCCGCTGTCTAGGCAGTCTCTCCCCCTTCAGACTTTGGGATCTATGGGAATAGATGATGTAAAGCTCATCTGTTTCTAAAGCCAAGGGTTAAGGAAGGTGTCAAATCGTCCAACCACCTTGACATTTCCAACGTGTGTCAGGTACAGCATGATGGGGACAGGGACTTCTTAAAGGTCTCGACGTTTCAAATCGCAATCTTCACCGGCATTCGAACTCGAATATCAAACAAGCAATAGAAAAAAGAATACTTTTTAAAACCAAAGCTTATCTAAGGATAAATAGCCGCTAATTACTGCCATATATTTGAAAATTACAATGTTTACCTCCCTTTCTGCTATATATAACAAAATTAATTAATTAGTACTAAATGATTAACTAATTGGTTAATTTTTGAATTGATTCAGGTATTGTTATCGACTGTAAATAGTTATGCAAAATTTCAACTCGATCCGAGAATCGGAAGTGAGAGAAAAAACGTATCGAAACGTAATAAGGGGACTAAATCCATATATCTATTCATATCTATTAGTAAGTAGCATTTATTGCCCTTATTTTCAAATAAAACAAAATAATTAATCACCAGCAATTAATTAACTAAATGTTTAAGTTGTTTTGATTGATTCATGTCTTGTCAGATGTAATGAATAATTGTGCAAAGTTTTAGCTTGATACGAGAATAGAACATGGTAGAAATAACATGTTCAAACTTTTAGTTGACAGCTTGAGTTGATAGAATGTTTGTAATAAGATATTATATATTCTAATGTGGAAGTATCATTTCTGTCTCAAAATAGTGATTATATACATTCTTATTAACTGTAGTGTTTCTGGTCCAACTAAGTCTTGCATAATAATATGTCTGTTACTTTAATAAACTAGTCATATAACGTCCAATTGTTGACGATTAATAGAGAAATGACTGAACAGAAAACTTACACCAAATGACATTCAATATTTCCAAACGGCTGTCACATATTTGAGAAGGCGAGCCTTTATGGGAGAAAAGAAAATGCTGTTTTGTTTACATTCCTTATCTTACAAGTCCAAAGCTCGACTGGATTACACAGCACGATAACATGGCACAGCTACACACTGTGTCCCTGAGATATTGATAAATTAATGATTGGAAGCTATTGAAGTGTGTGTTTTTTTTCATGAGAAGTCACGCGTAACGGAAAATGTATTCCGCACTTTTCAAAGGGAAATGCCAACAATGAGGCCGGAGGGGAGTGGGGGGGGGTGATAAGCAGACGACATGGCCTGACGGGGAGAGGTGGCAGGTTGCGCGTGGTGATTCAGCATTATTATAGTCCTACTAGATCTAGCATGTTTTGCTTGCAGGTTCAACGCGAGACTTGTTGATTTAGCTCGAAAAAGAGACAGCTCCTGCATTTATATTTTGTCCAAAAAATCAATAAATAAAGGGATACAACTCATACTACGGGTAACAAGGTAATGCAAAAGCATTTGAAACAAAATGGGATTGGTATCATTAGAGGTGGACCTACATAGAAGAGGGCAAGGTCAGAAACTATTAGTTATCTAAAGCTCTCCTCAATGAGGTTCGTAGTGCAGGTGCAGATGTGGTAACATTAGGTCTACTAATAGCATGACAAGAAGGGGAACTATCTTGAGAGTGTCCAATTCTATATGCCATAGAAAGCATTTGTAGTCTTAAGAACAAAAAACTTTTTTTTTTTTAATTTAGCAAGTTTAATGAAAGCAATTTTTACCTGTTAACCCACAATCACTCTCTTATTTTTGTTTTCACGCTAAATCTTTTTGCTGAACGCGGAGTGTTTCTGCCAGTATATAATCGATCCTGATATATGTGTGACGAAGAGGTATCGCACTGAGCTAGTGGTAGAAGAGCGGAACAATAATCGATATCTTCCCCCTTTCCCTTGAATAAGTTAATAGAACGTCATGCAATACCTCTTTTGGTCATCGACTTTTGAAATACGAGATGAGCCAGGTTATTTCCCTTTGGAACGCTTTTGTATCATAAGTAGGGGTGTATGTGTATGTGTGTGGGGGGAGTGTATGCGTGTATGTGTGTGTGGGGGGGTGTAAGCGTGTATGTGCACCATTGTTTAGGTAAATGTTTTAAATCAATCTCATTGAATCTTTGAATTAATAGTGTTACGTATATAGGCATTGTTTTTTTCTTTGACCTGTTGCGGTCGAGAGACGGGGAGGTTGTCTGCCCCTTGTGTAATAAGTTTTTTTTTTATTCGTCAAGCCACACAGACAGTGACCGGTCCTTGACCTGTGTGTGTACCTCTGGTTGAAAGGAGGGTGTTTTTTTTTTCTTTTCTTCTGTCTCTTTGAAGAGCGTTCTAGATCTGGGTGTTGATGACTTTCTGTTCTAGAATATACTGGATATCGACGCGTGGTAGGTTATATAAAGACCGCTCGCGTAACGTTGACAGACAGACATACGGAGACAGCCGTGGGACAGAATAGCGGAGACATTGCGCGACCCGTGCGTGGTATACCACTTGATCGTGTAAGTTTTTTTTCAAGGCCTTGCTTGTATTTGTAATTATATTTTCAAACTCTTGTATTGTAATATTTTTACATGCCATTTTTGTAAAGGGTTTTGGTCAACACATCAATTCTGTATTGTGTAAATGTTTATTTTTCTTTCTTGTAACTTTATATTTGATTAAACATTAAGTTGATAGTTTACCTTCCGATTTCTTGTGTCATTTTTTTTTTGTTATTCATTGTAAGTCTTTGATTAAATTCAGACTTAAGATAAGTGACACAACTCCTTTTCTGTTGTCACGTTCCCCTAGGCAAGCCATTTAAAAGTAGAATTTAATTCGTAATACGTGACAAAAGAAGTTTGAGGGCTTTCGTCCCGGATATTTTTCTGAACCTATTTTCGTCTTACTTGAGTAATTTTGTAAAGGCGAAGTTGACTTTAACAAAATTTTTTTTTGGTTCAAAGAGTCGGAAGTAAAGTATCAATAGTATTGACCAAACTCTTAAGGTTTTTTGTTGTACTGATTTTGTACTGTATATTTACATTGTATACATTTTTTTTTGCTTGTAATAGTTGTTAGTTAGCCATGGATATTCAGGTTTTTCTTGCAAATCCCTCTGTGGAAGAGCTTGATGCTTTTACTAGGAAGGAACTGGTCCTTATTTCTAAACATTTAGGGTTAAAAATAAAATCAAATGCCCTTAAACAAGAAATCAGAGATAACATTGTAATCCATTATGTAGACGAGGAAGTGTTTTCTGAAGACCTTTTAGAAACCCTTAGACCCGATGAGGGTAAATCAGATTTAGAACTTCAGATAAAATTAAAACAAATGGAAATAGAAGCCCAGACGGCTAGAGAGCAGAAAGAAATGGAAATGAAATTACAAATAGAGTTAAAAAAATTAGAGTTAGCTGCTAATGTAAGACCAGATTCTTCCCCTGCCAGTCATACTGCTGAAGCAACAAAATTTTTGAAAATAATTCCACGCTTTAATGAAGCCACAATTGACAATTATTTTCTACAATTTGAACTTGCTGTGAAAAATTTTAATGTACCTGAAACTTTGTGGCCCACTTTGCAGCAAACAGTTTTGACTGGTAGAGCTGCAGAGGTATTTTGTTCTTTGACCATTGAACAACAAAAAGATTATAATGTTGTTAAGGCCTTAATTCTTAAGGCATATGAACTTGTTCCGGAAGCTTACCGAAAGCAGTTCAGGGATTGTCGCAAATCGGATGGCCAAACCCATGTAGAATTCCTGCGGGAAAAGGAGCGACGCTTTGAGAAATGGCTCACTTCCAAGGAAATCGGCACCGACTTTGCCAAATTCAAGAACCTAATGCTGATGGAAGAGTTCAAGAGTTGTGTGCGGCTGGACGTCCGTACGCATATAGCTGATCGTGGCGAGGAAGATGTGCACAAGGCTGCAGTGTTGGCAGACGATTATATAATATCACATCAATTTGCCAAGTATACGACGGATGTCAAGCCAAAACAAGTCAAACAGCCTGAGTCCACTGCTAGCAACTCCATCAAGAACAGCAGTACAAATGACAGAAAACCTACTACAAGTAAAGCTACTTGTTCCTACTGCAAACGAGAAGGCCATAAAGTTGACGATTGTTGGAAACTGAGGAAGAGAAACGAAAAAGCTCCTTCAAAAGTCAGCGCTTGCACAGTACAGTGGTCGTCGAGGTTTACTCCCTCATCATCAAGCCATATCAAGAATACCTCGACACCACCTGTTTCAAATGTATTGACTGTACAAGACTCTCCGAAAATGTCTCCACGGTGTTCAAATGACTCAACAGTGAGTTCTTCAAATTCATCTTTACGATGTTCCAATGACTCAAACAAGAGTTTTTCAAATACATCAAGCCGATGTTCCAATGACTCAAACAAGAGTTTTTCAAATACATCAAGCCGATGTTCCAATGACTCAAACAAGAGTTTACCTAATACATCACCCCGATGTTCCAATGACTCTAACCAGAGTTCCAATAATACATCACCCCGATGTTCCAATGACTCTATCCAGAGTTCCCATAATACATCATCCCGATGTTCCCATGACTCTATCCAGAGTTCCCATAATACATCATCCCGATGTTCCCATGACTCTATCAAGAGTTCCCATAATACATCATCCCGATGTTCCCATGACTCTATCAAGAGTTCCCATAAGACATCACCCCGATGTTCCAATGACTCCATCAAGAGTTCTCCAAATACATCCAAAAGATGTTCTACTGACTCAAGAAAGAGTTTCTCCACTGCGTCTCCTAAAGATGTCAATGACTCCAGCGAGAGTTCGACCCAAGTCCAGTCTGCATCAACCAAAATTGATGTTTTATTAGAGGATTTTAAGCCTTTCATTTCGGAAGGATTTGTATCACTACCCGGTGATTCTACAAGTCTACGACCTATCACCATTTTGAGAGACACAGGTGCCTCACAATCGCTACTTTTAGAGGGTATCTTGCCCTTGTCTAAATCATCATCGACTGGGAAGAGCATCCTGTTACGAGGCGTAGAGCTTGGATGTATAGATGTGCCTCTACATCTAATCGACATAAAGTCAAATCTCATTACTGGACCGGTTGTTGTAGGTGTCCGACCAACATTACCATTGGAAGGCATCTCGTTGCTGTTAGGCAATGACTTAGCAGGTGGAAAGGTGATAGCCGAACCCATCGTCACTCAAACACCCGACTTATCTGCCACACCCGAGGAAGACCTAGAGTTATATCCAGCGTGTGCAGTAACAAGGGCAATGAGGTTGAAAGCATCTCAAGAAGAGAACGTCGTCAAGGCCAACAGTAACCAAGATGATGTGGACTTGAGCACCACATTCTTTGCTTCTCTTGAAGAAGAACCAACGCCAAATTCTGAAAAGCCGGCATCAACTCGAAAACAGTTGATTGAGGACCAAAAGAAGGATCCAGAGCTCGCCAAACTCCGAGAAACCGCAATGACCTCACAAGAGCTAGCATCAACGTGCTACTACATCCAAGATGATATGCTCTTCAGGAAATGGAAACCTCCAGACGCATCCAACGAAGAAGAATGGAGAATATGCCATCAAATCGTGTTACCAGAAAGATACCGAGCGTACATCATGAATCTGGCTCATGACACACCAATGTCAGGTCATCTCGGCATCCACAAGACATACCACAAGATTATGTCCCACTTCTTCTGGCCACGTTTGAAGAAAGATGTCATCCAGTACTGCCGATCCTGTCATGCCTGTCAGATGGTTGGCAAGCCAAATCAAAAGATCCCTGTTGCTCCTCTGAAGCCGATTCCAGCCTTTGAAGAACCTTTCAGCAGAGTACTTATTGACTGTGTTGGTCCTCTCCCAAGGACAAAAGCTGGCAACCAATACCTGTTGACCCTTATGTGTGCTTCAACTCGTTTTCCTGAAGCTATTCCTCTAAGGAACATAAAAGCATCAAACATTGTGAAGGCCTTAATCAAGTTCTTTACTCTATTTGGTCTACCAAAGTCCATCCAATCGGACCAAGGAACGAATTTCACGGCCAATCTTTTCAAGCAAGTCATGACTCAGTTGGGCATCAAACACTGCATGTCGAGTGCGTATCATGCCGAGTCGCAAGGCGCTCTTGAGCGATTCCATCAGACCCTCAAGAACATGATCCGAACCTATTGCTTTGAGCACGAAAAAGACTGGGACGAAGGAATCCACATGCTGCTGTTTGCAACCCGTGAATCCGTCCAGGAATCGTTGGGATTCAGCCCTTTTGACTTAGTCTTTGGCCATTCGGTGCGCGGTCCCTTGAAATGTATAAAAGAGACTTTGTTGTCACCAACAGCCACTGAAGGACTTTTAGACTATGTAAGTAAGTTTAAAACTAGACTTTATGATGCTTGTGTTCTGGCCAAAAATAACTTACAAAACACCCAATCCAGCATGAAACGCTGGTATGATAGAAAGGCCCGTGTTAGAGAATTTTCTCCCGGGGATAAGGTGCTTGTATTTTTGCCCATACCAGGTCAACCCTTGCAAGCCAGATATTTTGGTCCCTATGAAATTGAGACCAAAATTAGTGACCTCAATTACACAATCAAAACCCCTGACCGTAGGAAAAAGACTCAGTTATGTCATATAAACATGCTGAAGCCTTATGTATCTCGGCCAGATCACTCAGAGAAGAGTAATTGTGTTTTAAATACAGTCAAAAGTTGTTCAAATAGCCATGTTTCTCCTATTGATGATGATATTGTAAAGGAGAAATTTGGACAATACAAAATACCTAATTCTTTTGTATTACAGAATTTGGATGTAAAACTGTCTCATCTGTCTTCGACAGAAAGGCCAGTTATCATGAAACTCATTAATGAATTTAATGACATTTTTTCTGATGTACCAAAACAGACTAATGTTATAATGCATGATGTAGATGTTGGCGAGGCTACTCCAGTCAAGCAGCATCCTTACAGGGTCAACCCTGAAAAACTTGCCATACTTAGGTCAGAAATCAAGTATATGCTTGAAAATGACCTCATTGAACCAAGTTCCAGTAGCTGGAGCTCCCCATGTGTCTTGATACCTAAACAGGACAAGACTTATCGTTTTTGTACAGACTACCGTAAGGTAAATGCTGTAACAAAGACCGATTCGTTTCCTATCCCTAGGATAGACGATCTCATAGATCGTATTGGTGACGCTAAGTACATCACCAAAATAGACCTACTTTCAGGTTATTGGCAGGTTCCCCTGACTGATAGGGCAAAGGAAATCTCCGCCTTTGTCACCCCTGATGGTCTGTACCAATACAAAGTGATGCCATTTGGCATGAAGAATGCTCCTGCCACTTTCCAGAGAATGATAAATGCCCTGCTTGCTGACATGGAGAATTGCCACGCATACATAGACGATGTAGTAATTTTTAGCCAAGATTTTTCTAGCCATTGTAAACAACTGCATTGTCTTTTTACTAAACTGTTACATGCAAAAATTACTGTAAACCTGAGTAAGAGTGATTTTTGCCAGGCTTCAATCCAATACTTAGGCCATATTGTAGGACAAGGCCAGGTGAAACCTGTAATGGCCAAAGTAGAAGCTATCCAAGCTTTCCCTATCCCTGCTGATCGGAAACAACTCCGAAGATTTTTGGGAATGTCTGGATATTATAGAAAATTTTGCGAAAATTTTTCTGTCATTGCCAGTCCTTTAACAAACCTCCTGAGAAAGAACGTCCGATTTACTTGGACGGATGAATGTCAGAAAGCCTTTAACCAGATCAAGCAGATATTATCTAGCTCCCCCATTTTGATGGCTCCTGACTTCGGAAAACCTTTTAGGTTAGCTATTGACGCCAGTGACACAGGTGTTGGGTCAGTCCTTTACCAAGAAGATTATTTCCAAGTAGAGCACCCTATTTGTTTCTTTTCCAAGAAATTTAATAGACATCAAAGAAATTATTCTACTGTGGAAAAAGAATGTCTTGGGTTGATTCTTTCTATACAACACTTTGATTTTTATATCAGTGGGTCTAGATGGCCACTGGTTGTATTTACTGACCACAATCCCCTTACATTTATCCACAAAATGTCTGGCAAGAACCAACGACTTCTCAGGTGGAGTTTATTTTTACAAGAGTACAATCTAGATCTTAAACACATAAAAGGCAGCGAAAATGTTATCGCCGATGCCTTATCTAGATTGTAAAAAGTATTTTGATGTATATATTTTTTTTATATATATCATGATAAATACATTCTGTAATGTAAATTTTTTTTTTTGTAGTTCTAAAAAGATTTCCATTTCGTGGAAATGTAAACTTTTTATTTTTAGGAGGGAGGTGTTACGTATATAGGCATTGTTTTTTTCTTTGACCTGTTGCGGTCGAGAGACGGGGAGGTTGTCTGCCCCTTGTGTAATAAGTTTTTTTTTTATTCGTCAAGCCACACAGACAGTGACCGGTCCTTGACCTGTGTGTGTACCTCTGGTTGAAAGGAGGGTGTTTTTTTTTTCTTTTCTTCTGTCTCTTTGAAGAGCGTTCTAGATCTGGGTGTTGATGACTTTCTGTTCTAGAATATACTGGATATCGACGCGTGGTAGGTTATATAAAGACCGCTCGCGTAACGTTGACAGACAGACATACGGAGACAGCCGTGGGACAGAATAGCGGAGACATTGCGCGACCCGTGCGTGGTATACCACTTGATCGTGTAAGTTTTTTTTCAAGGCCTTGCTTGTATTTGTAATTATATTTTCAAACTCTTGTATTGTAATATTTTTACATGCCATTTTTGTAAAGGGTTTTGGTCAACACATCAATTCTGTATTGTGTAAATGTTTATTTTTCTTTCTTGTAACTTTATATTTGATTAAACATTAAGTTGATAGTTTACCTTCCGATTTCTTGTGTCATTTTTTTTTTGTTATTCATTGTAAGTCTTTGATTAAATTCAGACTTAAGATAAGTGACACAACTCCTTTTCTGTTGTCACGTTCCCCTAGGCAAGCCATTTAAAAGTAGAATTTAATTCGTAATACGTGACAATAGGCTTAGACCATGTTAAACAACAGACGACATATTTGTCGACAATGAAAGATCATCGGTTCTCAATTAATCATAATGTGGGGGACCTACTGTAAATGACGCGGTCCTGTATTGGCAATGAAAGGCAATTACAGTTTCTGTTCCTGCAGCGCAGTACGGACATACAAAAAGTTATTATTATGCAGCTCTCTGTTAAATGTCCCACAATTCTTTGTGTTGAGACACGATTCATCCGCCAAGACACAATACAGGGAGAACAAAGACATGAAGTATATCTACATTTGTAAATGCGTCTGTCTGACTTAAGAAGAGCTGTATCCGTTTTACTGTTCATTGAACCAAAGCTGTTGAATCACTAGGTCTGTAAGCCCGATTGAATAAAGCGTTCTAATGTTCATATTTAACACAGCTATTTCCAATGGGACGGGCACTCCTGAGGCAAGGACTAGAATATGTAGCCAAAGGCCGAGCACACCGGGAACATCCGCAATTTTCCAATAATTAACCAAGCTAACCGTGCAGGACTCGCCATTGATGAAACGGTCCTATGAGGAACGACGCTTGGATGTTGACAAGGACGTGGGAGCTCTCTTACAACTCCGTACTGTGCAATGGGAATGTTCTCTCATTCCATTAGAGACTCCTACAAGAGTCTTGTTTTACTATCAATTTAGCCTAATCGCTTCCTCTAGCCATCGTTTCTACCCGAGTGCCGCGTTGAGGCAGGGTAGCATAGCCGGACTGAAGTATACTCACACTGTTGTAGGCTAAGAAAAGCAGAAACATTGAAAGTTCAAGTATATATATATATATTTATTGTACAATGCTTTTTTTTTGTAAAAGAATAACATAGGTGCAGGTACTCAGTGATGGATTGCCTAACTTTTAACTTCTAATAAATTAATAATAAACGTTGAAATACAAGAAAATTAATAATTTTTTTCCCCACATTGAAAAAGGTATCGGAGCGTACCGTCACAAAAAGCACTGTAAATATATATATATATATATATATATATATATATTGCTTAAAAGAAATGAACCAACATGTTTTGTTTGGCTCTTGTCAGACTTGAGTGAATGTTCAGTGAACTGTGTCAACGGGGTCATTGTTCTGGTCAGGAATGTCTATGCGTGTATTTTGCACTTATTTCTTCTTGGCCTATAGCAAATACCACAATTACTGATAGTTGCAATAGCTTTAAAATAGTATTAAGGCATTGGAGGACAAAAGATAACATTCAAACAGACTGCGGTTCTTTTTTCCGCCCTAGCTATTGGATAGTTATATTAGCTTTTGGTTATTTGAGGTCATTCTACACATGTTAATAAAAAAAACAACATAAAAAATACTTTAAAAAAATAAATTATCTGGACCAGTTAGGGAAATTTGTGGGGCGGGGGGGGGGGGAGAAAGGGATATCTGGGTGAATTTTACCGTAATCGGTTTTAAATGCATTAAAAATAAAACAACATCGAAGTGAAATGACATGACTTTACGCCTCCTCAAGCCTACATACTAACCACTCTGCTAGTGAGGCGCTTATGGCCATTAAAGATTGTATAGTTAAATATCGTTTGTTTCAAACTTACTTTAAAGAGCGACCTATAAAGGGGACTAATTCAGCTTATGCCACCACTTCAGTCAAGTACAAATGCTTTCCTTTGTTTGAGATACCAAACAAAATAATTAAGTACCAATAGTGATTCGTGTGTTAATAGGTAAAATAAATAATTGTGGAAATTTCAGCTTGATTCGAGATTGGATGTCGAAGAAATAACGTGCACAAAACTTTGACCATACAAAACATTGACCAGACAAAACATTGACCAAACAAAACATTGACCAGACAAAACATTGACCAGACAAAACATTGACCAGACAAAACATTGACCAGACAAAACATTGACCAGACAAAACTTTGACCAGACAAAACATTGACCAGACAAAACATAAACCAGACAAAACATTGACCAGACAAAACATTGACCAGACAAAACATTGACCAGACAAAACATTGACCAGACAAAACATTGACTGAGTGAAATGATACAAGCGTTGTAAAAAAAAAAAAAAAAGCAAGGCCCCAATGGACACTAGTTCCAGCCTGCCCAGTGTGTAGCCGAACATTTTGGGTTACATAGGTCTCACCAGCCACATGAGGAGGCTCAGAACCCCATTCCAAAACCCTCAGCCCCCTGGATGACAAAAGTGGTCATCACCAGAACCATGATTGACGACGAACTATATATATATATATATATTAGCGCTGTACAGTTATTAAACAATTTTAAGAACTTGCATTAAAGAACAGATTAGAACCGATATCTTAGCTTTTTCTGATATATCAAAGTCTAACAATGACTGTACGATCTACTCATTGGAATAACAGAGAATTCATAAGTGGAACGCTTTTGTTTACTGTGTTTCATAAATCAGTTCATCCACTGAGAAGACTGATCGTGCTTTTTTGTTTTGTTTTTATAGCCCCACCTCCAAATCCGTTCTTGCCTTTTCAAACAAGTCAACCAAAGTTTGTATTAAAAGAAAGCTAAACACACACACACACACACAAACGAGAACACAGGCACAAAAACAATGTGTGCACGGTGCACTTTAAAAACAGTGTTTCTCAAACTATTATGAGAGTTGCTCCCCGAACAAAACTTATAATAGGAGATCTTTGCAAGTTCCTCCGGCGTATTTCTAGGAAAAGCGTTTTTCCTTTATTCTACGCTTGGACCATGCATTCTCCTGGCGTCTACAATGTACTATTTCTCATAGTAAGAAGTAAAAAAAAAAGTAATGTTCCCCTTTCAGACCTTGTTAAGAACATCCGTTTCGTTGGCCAATGGTTGACGAGCAGGGTGTCATATGGCCAGCACAACGACCAACCGTCTTTACTTTACCCAACGAAAGTCAGACACCCATTAGAGTTGGGTGGACTCAGTGGCGCCCTAAGATTTCCGAAATTTAAAATCCCAGCCGTCAATGAGATTCGAACCAAGGACCCCAGGTTCGGAAGCCAAGCGCTAAACCACTCAACCAACACCGCGCCCCATGGTAAGAAGGGAGCAAGTTTAAAAATCTTAAATTAAGAAGGAGTGATATAGGCCAATATGAGTGGAGTTCGAGGCAGTAAAACATGTAGGCCTACGTTTATAATGTACCTGTCATAAGATTTTCCTCGTCTTCAGCAGGCTCGCAAAAGGCACCGCAAGAACAATGGAATATCACAAAGGAGAAAATAGACCGTGCTGACTCTAGAATCGCGACGAAGTATTAAAATGTGATACTTAAAACTACGTTTTAAATCAATCATTTTCTTTTTAGCCTTTTTTTTCCCGAAAACTTTTGTACTTAGTTTTAGCCTTTTTACAAGTCGTTATTTCATTTTATTTCATTTCATTATTCAGTTTCATTATTTCATTTCATTATTCAGTTTCAGTATTGCATTTCATTATTCAGTTTCATTATTTCATTTCATTATTCAGTTTCAGTATTGCATTTCATTATTCAGTTTCATTATTTCATTTCATTATTTCATTTCATTATTTCATTTCATTATTTTATTTCATTATTCAATTTTTATTAATTCAGTTTTAATTATTTCATTTAATTATTTCATTTAATTATTTCATTTCATTATTTCATTTCGTTATTTCATTTCGTTATTTCATTTCGTTATTTCATTTCATTATTCAGTTTCATTCAACATTGGTGATAATATGGATATCTAGCCCTTAAAAAAAGACCTGCCTCGAGTCCTCCTTGTCACATCGTTGCGCCAAACTAGAGGGGCCCGCCTCACAAGTTGATGAAAGCTGCTTTAAAATACCAAAGGGCGGCAGGCTATTCTTCTGTAAATTGTTTTTATGAGTTCGTCATTGCACCAATCACCAAAAATCAATAGTATTACCTATAATAGAGATTGATTTTTTTACCTTTAAATTCTTTACAATAAAAATCTTATAGAAAAGGCAATTTTTTAAAGTCAAAATGTATGTGAATGTATGTCTTCCTTACACGAGGAAGTACAAAGATAACATTGATTCATTATGATATTAACAAGCAAATGTAAAAAAAAAATTTAAAAATCGTATGAGGTGTGCACTTTAAAATCTAAATTTTTAAAACCCAATATGTAAATAAAAATACTTGATTAATAACAGGTGAACGTGTATAAAAATAATTGACTTAATTTAAATTGGTGTGCTACAATAAAAGAAAACCTAATATGTGTTTTTGCTTTCAAAAACAAATAGAAATTATCTCTCAAAACGTCAAATGTTGAAAATGTTGTACATTTAGTTGAGTCAGCGTTTCTCGTTGACATGTACACACTTCCCTTTTGAAACTATTTCACAACGCACTCATTTAGTAGAATAATGTCATCCTCACTATTTCACAACGCACTCATTTAGTAGAATAATGTCATCCTCACTATTTCATCACCACTTTTATGACAAGAATCACACAGACGACAATTTGACTAGTACGCATGTACATTAAAGGTTTACATAACTAACGGAAAAAAAAATTTAGCAGACATTATTTTGGTTGTGCCTTTTGTCTGTCGGTCTGTCAGTCACGTTTAGATCTGAAAAGCTAAAGGCTCTAAGAAATATTCGATTTTACCATCGGTTTCTTCGAGATGAAAATTATTGATGCATCTACTTTTGATGCTCGGAACGCGTTCTTTTGTATTGTAAATGAAGTATATAGAGTAAACGCAGATACGTAAAAATCATTTTTCAAACTAGTTGAAAAGGCAGTTTATTTCCAGAAAGTACTATCCCTTAGTAAAATCTCCGATTCAGAAAATGCAATTCCCTAGTAAATCCCAATTTCAGCACCTACAATCCCAGAGTAGAACCTACTTTTCAAAATGTTCAATCTCATAGTCACGCCTAGTAGAATCACTATTTCCATACTGTCTTAAAGTTAAAAAAAACAAAAAAAAACACCTTTATTCACTATAATCTATATTTTGTATGATTAATAAAAAAAAAATTTTTTTTCCTTTTAAAGTAAATTTTAGTGGTTTCTTCTTGGTGATTCTCGATCAGCATTATGAAAGTCGATTTAGATGTGAGCTTGTTTGAGGCGTGATGTATTAGCACCACTGATGGGCATCGTCTGTATTTCAATACAAGTACACGAGTTGTTCGTGTGTAGCTAGTAGGCTAGATAATTCATAATTTAAAAAAAAAAGAAAAAATAATATTAACGAGTTTCTTCCCTTGCTACAACTATTTATCAAGATCTTCAATCTCTAACGTAAGTGCACCTATAGACCGCTGTGGCATCTCGTGAACTACGAGTTTACCCTCCCCCCTCCCTTTCATAGAATGGCAAATGCCTGTGAGAATCTATTTCAGCAGGTGAACATGTATGTGATTGTGTATGTGATTGTATAATCTAAACTTGATTGATGAGTAACAATGAAAGAGAGAATGGTATAGAAATAAGAAGAGGCAGTTGACACTGTGTGATCTCATGAATACAGAATAAAATTTGTCTGTTTTCTCCTAAGACATTAATTCTTACGGTAATTTTATATCATTACAGCTGAGGCCGAGTACGATGGTAGTGAGTAAACTAGTCTACGTAGTTTCAGTATTAGATCTAGAAGAGCTTTAGCAATATAGAACTGAATGAAATGATGACTTATAAACAGTATATACAGTAGCACTCATACTGTGACTCCAATAGCTAACTGTAATTTAAATCTAGTTTAAAAAATTAGTTAGCTTAAAAAAAATATTTGTCATCCAATGTGCCAAAAGAGCCCAAAATCAAATCTTCGGAATTAAAATGTAATTACTTCCGCCTCATCATAATGTCAAAGATGGAATATTTAGACTACGATCTGAGCTTTAGTTGTTAAGACTTGTATAACTAACAAGAAACTGTACATAATACGTACTTACACGACAGAGCATTGGTTAAGAAAGATTTGATTCTTGTCTTTCATTCCCACCAGCTTTACCAAGCCCCTCCCAAGTGACAGCAGCCCCTTAGTGCAAACTCCATTATGACGTATTGTCTAGCTAATCTGACGCGTCTGTGGAAAATAAGCGTCTTGGGGCGTAATATAACGCTAGATTGTAACAAGAGACTTTGCTATTTCCCTCGAGTCTCCTTTTCTCACAAAAGTATTAGTCTAGTGTTTTTTATTATTTATATATTTCGGAATAATGTTTTTCATAATGTTATAATTTAAGACTTTTGATTTACATAGATAAATAACCTTTAAAAATATTTTTTCCATACTGAAGGAATTCCTTTTGGGTTAAATAGTTAAAGTATTTTCGACTCAGAACCGAACACAACAGAATGAGACAACATATATTACGGAAGCTTAAAGTCGGACGAGCGAAACCTGCACTTGTGGAGCATCACCAGAGAATGCTGACCATGTCCTTCAAAGCTACATACTATATCTGGCCCCAAAACCATCATATTGAACCAAAACTAAACGGAGAACTGCCTGATCTGGAAACCACTGTGCAGTTCATCTCAGATCTAGGATTACTGATCTGAACTGCCTGATCTGGAAACCACTGCGCGGTTCATCTCAGATCTAGGATTACTGATCTGAACTGCCTGATCTGGAAACCACTGCGCGGTTCATCTCAGATCTAGGATTACTGATCTGAACTGCCTGATCTGGAAACCACTGCGCGGTTCATCTCAGATCTAGGATTACTGATCTGAACTGCTGATCTGGAAACCACTGCGCGGTTCATCTCAGATCTAGGATTACTGATCTGAACTGCCTGATCTGGAAACCACTGCGCGGTTCATCTCAGATCTAGGATTACTGATCTGAACTGCCTGATCTGGAAACCACTGCGCGGTTCATCTCAGATCTAGGATTACTGATCTGAACTGCCTGATCTGGAAACCACTGCGCGGTTCATCTCAGATCTAGGATTACTGATCTGAACTGCCTGATCTGGAAACCACTGCGCGGTTCATCTCAGATCTAGGATTACTGATCTGAACTGCCTGATCTGGAAACCACTGCGCGGTTCATCTCAGATCTAGGATTACTGATCTGAACTGCCTGATCTGGAAACCACTGCGCGGTTCATCTCAGATCTAGGATTACTGATCTGAACTGCCTGATCTGGAAACCACTGCGCGGTTCATCTCAGATCTAGGATTACTGATCTGAACTGCCTGATCTGGAAACCACTGCGCGGTTCATCTCAGATCTAGGATTACTGATCTGAACTGCCTGATCTGGAAACCACTGCGCGGTTCATCTCAGATCTAGGATTACTGATCTGAACTGCCTGATCTGGAAACCACTGCGCGGTTCATCTCAGATCTAGGATTACTGATCTGAACTGCCTGATCTGGAAACCACTGCGCGGTTCATCTCAGATCTAGGATTACTGATCTGAACTGCCTGATCTGGAAACCACTGCGCGGTTCATCTCAGATCTAGGATTACTGATCTGAACTGCCTGATCTGGAAACCACTGCGCGGTTCATCTCAGATCTAGGATTACTGATCTGAACTGCCTGATCTGGAAACCACTGCGCGGTTCATCTCAGATCTAGGATTACTGATCTGAACTGCCTGATCTGGAAACCACTGCGCGGTTCATCTCAGATCTAGGATTACTGATCTGAACTGCCTGATCTGGAAACCACTGCGCGGTTCATCTCAGATCTAGGATTACTGATCTGAACTGCCTGATCTGGAAACCACTGCGCGGTTCATCTCAGATCTAGGATTACTGATCTGAACTGCCTGATCTGGAAACCACTGCGCGGTTCATCTCAGATCTAGGATTACTGATCTGAACTGCCTGATCTGGAAACCACTGCGCGGTTCATCTCAGATCTAGGATTACTGATCTGAACTGCCTGATCTGGAAACCACTGCGCGGTTCATCTCAGATCTAGGATTACTGATCTGAACTGCCTGATCTGGAAACCACTGCGCGGTTCATCTCAGATCTAGGATTACTGATCTGAACTGCCTGATCTGGAAACCACTGCGCGGTTCATCTCAGATCTAGGATTACTGATCTGAACTGCCTGATCTGGAAACCACTGCGCGGTTCATCTCAGATCTAGGATTACTGATCTGAACTGCCTGATCTGGAAACCACTGCGCGGTTCATCTCAGATCTAGGATTACTGATCTGAACTGCCTGATCTGGAAACCACTGCGCGGTTCATCTCAGATCTAGGATTACTGATCTGAACTGCCTGATCTGGAAACCACTGCGCGGTTCATCTCAGATCTAGGATTACTGATCTGAACTGCCTGATCTGGAAACCACTGCGCGGTTCATCTCAGATCTAGGATTACTGATCTGAACTGCCTGATCTGGAAACCACTGCGCGGTTCATCTCAGATCTAGGATTACTGATCTGACTGCCTGATCTGGAAACCACGCGCGTTCATCTCAGATTAGATTACTGATCTGACTGCCTGATCTGGAAACCACGCGCGTTCATCTCAGATTAGGATTACTGATCTGAACTGCCTGATCTGGAAACCACTGCGCGGTTCATCTCAGATCTAGGATTACTGATCTGAACTGCCTGATCTGGAAACCACTGCGCGGTTCATCTCAGATCTAGGATTACTGATCTGAACTGCCTGATCTGGAAACCACTGCGCGGTTCATCTCAGATCTAGGATTACTGATCTGAACTGCCTGATCTGGAAACCACTGCGCGGTTCATCTCAGATCTAGGATTACTGATCTGAACTGCCTGATCTGGAAACCACTGCGCGGTTCATCTCAGATCTAGGATTACTGATCTGAACTGCCTGATCTGGAAACCACTGCGCGGTTCATCTCAGATCTAGGATTACTGATCTGAACTGCCTGATCTGGAAACCACTGCGCGGTTCATCTCAGATCTAGGATTACTGATCTGAACTGCCTGATCTGGAAACCACTGCGCGGTTCATCTCAGATCTAGGATTACTGATCTGAACTGCCTGATCTGGAAACCACTGCGCGGTTCATCTCAGATCTAGGATTACTGATCTGAACTGCCTGATCTGGAAACCACTGCGCGGTTCATCTCAGATCTAGGATTACTGATCTGAACTGCCTGATCTGGAAACCACTGCGCGGTTCATCTCAGATCTAGGATTACTGATCTGAACTGCCTGATCTGGAAACCACTGCGCGGTTCATCTCAGATCTAGGATTATGATCTGAACTGCCTGATCTGGAAACCACTGCGCGGTTCATCTCAGATCTAGGATTACTGATCTGAACTGCCTGATCTGGAAACCACTGCGCGGTTCATCTCAGATCTAGGATTACTGATCTGAACTGCCTGATCTGGAAACCACTGCGCGGTTCATCTCAGATCTAGGATTACTGATCTGAACTGCCTGATCTGGAAACCACTGCGCGGTTCATCTCAGATCTAGGATTACTGATCTGAACTGCCTGATCTGGAAACCACTGCGCGGTTCATCTCAGATCTAGGATTACTGATCTGAACTGCCTGATCTGGAAACCACTGCGCGGTTCATCTCAGATCTAGGATTACTGATCTGAACTGCCTGATCTGGAAACCACTGCGCGGTTCATCTCAGATCTAGGATTACTGATCTGACTGCCTGATCTGGAAACCACGCGCGTTCATCTCAGATTAGATTACTGATCTGACTGCCTGATCTGGAAACCACGCGCGTTCATCTCAGATTAGGATTACTGATCTGAACTGCCTGATCTGGAAACCACTGCGCGGTTCATCTCAGATCTAGGATTACTGATCTGAACTGCCTGATCTGGAAACCACTGCGCGGTTCATCTCAGATCTAGGATTACTGATCTGAACTGCCTGATCTGGAAACCACTGCGCGGTTCATCTCAGATCTAGGATTACTGATCTGAACTGCCTGATCTGGAAACCACTGCGCGGTTCATCTCAGATCTAGGATTACTGATCTGAACTGCCTGATCTGGAAACCACTGCGCGGTTCATCTCAGATCTAGGATTACTGATCTGAACTGCCTGATCTGGAAACCACTGCGCGGTTCATCTCAGATCTAGGATTACTGATCTGAACTGCCTGATCTGGAAACCACTGCGCGGTTCATCTCAGATCTAGGATTACTGATCTGAACTGCCTGATCTGGAAACCACTGCGCGGTTCATCTCAGATCTAGGATTACTGATCTGAACTGCCTGATCTGGAAACCACTGCGCGGTTCATCTCAGATCTAGGATTACTGATCTGAACTGCCTGATCTGGAAACCACTGCGCGGTTCATCTCAGATCTAGGATTACTGATCTGAACTGCCTGATCTGGAAACCACTGCGCGGTTCATCTCAGATCTAGGATTACTGATCTGAACTGCCTGATCTGGAAACCACTGCGCGGTTCATCTCAGATCTAGGATTACTGATCTGAACTGCCTGATCTGGAAACCACTGCGCGGTTCATCTCAGATCTAGGATTACTGATCTGAACTGCCTGATCTGGAAACCACTGCGCGGTTCATCTCAGATCTAGGATTACTGATCTGAACTGCCTGATCTGGAAACCACTGCGCGGTTCATCTCAGATCTAGGATTACTGATCTGAACTGCCTGATCTGGAAACCACTGCGCGGTTCATCTCAGATCTAGGATTACTGATCTGAACTGCCTGATCTGGAAACCACTGCGCGGTTCATCTCAGATCTAGGATTACTGATCTGAACTGCCTGATCTGGAAACCACTGCGCGGTTCATCTCAGATCTAGGATTACTGATCTGAACTGCCTGATCTGGAAACCACTGCGCGGTTCATCTCAGATCTAGGATTACTGATCTGAACTGCCTGATCTGGAAACCACTGCGCGGTTCATCTCAGATCTAGGATTACTGATCTGAACTGCCTGATCTGGAAACCACTGCGCGGTTCATCTCAGATCTAGGATTACTGATCTGAACTGCCTGATCTGGAAACCACTGCGCGGTTCATCTCAGATCTAGGATTACTGATCTGAACTGCCTGATCTGGAAACCACTGCGCGGTTCATCTCAGATCTAGGATTACTGATCTGAACTGCCTGATCTGGAAACCACTGCGCGGTTCATCTCAGATCTAGGATTACTGATCTGAACTGCCTGATCTGGAAACCACTGCGCGGTTCATCTCAGATCTAGGATTACTGATCTGAACTGCCTGATCTGGAAACCACTGCGCGGTTCATCTCAGATCTAGGATTACTGATCTGAACTGCCTGATCTGGAAACCACTGCGCGGTTCATCTCAGATCTAGGATTACTGATCTGAACTGCCTGATCTGGAAACCACTGCGCGGTTCATCTCAGATCTAGGATTACTGATCTGAACTGCCTGATCTGGAAACCACTGCGCGGTTCATCTCAGATCTAGGATTACTGATCTGAACTGCCTGATCTGGAAACCACTGCGCGGTTCATCTCAGATCTAGGATTACTGATCTGAACTGCCTGATCTGGAAACCACTGCGCGGTTCATCTCAGATCTAGGATTACTGATCTGAACTGCCTGATCTGGAAACCACTGCGCGGTTCATCTCAGATCTAGGATTACTGATCTGAACTGCCTGATCTGGAAACCACTGCGCGGTTCATCTCAGATCTAGGATTACTGATCTGAACTGCCTGATCTGGAAACCACTGCGCGGTTCATCTCAGATCTAGGATTACTGATCTGAACTGCCTGATCTGGAAACCACTGCGCGGTTCATCTCAGATCTAGGATTACTGATCTGAACTGCCTGATCTGGAAACCACTGCGCGGTTCATCTCAGATCTAGGATTACTGATCTGAACTGCCTGATCTGGAAACCACTGCGCGGTTCATCTCAGATCTAGGATTACTGATCTGAACTGCCTGATCTGGAAACCACTGCGCGGTTCATCTCAGATCTAGGATTACTGATCTGAACTGCCTGATCTGGAAACCACTGCGCGGTTCATCTCAGATCTAGGATTACTGATCTGAACTGCCTGATCTGGAAACCACTGCGCGGTTCATCTCAGATCTAGGATTACTGATCTGAACTGCCTGATCTGGAAACCACTGCGCGGTTCATCTCAGATCTAGGATTACTGATCTGAACTGCCTGATCTGGAAACCACTGCGCGGTTCATCTCAGATCTAGGATTACTGATCTGAACTGCCTGATCTGGAAACCACTGCGCGGTTCATCTCAGATCTAGGATTACTGATCTGAACTGCCTGATCTGGAAACCACTGCGCGGTTCATCTCAGATCTAGGATTACTGATCTGAACTGCCTGATCTGGAAACCACTGCGCGGTTCATCTCAGATCTAGGATTACTGATCTGAACTGCCTGATCTGGAAACCACTGCGCAGTTCATCTCAGATCTAGGATTACTGATCTGAACTGCCTGATCTGGAAACCACTGCGCAGTTCATCTCAGATCTAGGATTACTGATCTGAACTGCCTGATCTGGAAACCACTGCGCAGTTCATCTCAGATCTAGGATTACTGATCTGAACCCTGCGACAAGTACAATGGTAACGAAGAAGAAGAAAAAAAAGTATTTTTGCTTGGGGTATGGGGAAGCTAAATGCATGCATTTCTGTTAAGTTTTGAGAACCGTCACCACGCAACCATTCTTATGTTGACATGCTCTTTAGTATCCATGCCATGACCAGCTTCACTACTGCTGGTGAATTCTCTTTTAGGTACGCTTCTCTGGTTTGAGCATTGTACATTTCTCTGAGGTGGAAGTCAAGAGAAAGGGAGCTACCATCGCCTACCTATGGGAGAAATGTTGTTTAGATTCCAGTGTGGTGTCATATGGTTTGAGAATCACTGCACTTTTGATTTAAGAAAAGCTCAATAACATTGTCCACAATCACTGGATCAGTTCTTCAAGTGGAGCTTTTTCCCACTAGGCAGTCCTGCACGGATACGATGATATATTACAGAATAGTTTTTTATCCTCATCTCACAAGGAGGAAATGGAAGACTTAGTGATAAGTTGGAATTTTTTTTTCAATTGCAGGAGCATCTATAAAAACTTAAACACTGGTCATCATGGTTTTATCTCGACTTTGAATAGACATGTAAATCTAATGCTTTTGTGGTCATTATCAACGAGTATGTCATAAGGCCAGCACAATGACCAACCACCGGTACTTTCTGAAACAAATATTAGGCACCTTTGAAAGCTAGGTCAACCCAAGAACGTTTAAAAATGGCTAAAATAAAGTCACAGCTATAACGAGATTCAAACTCGGGCTCTTCGCCTTACCACTTTACAACCACCTCCGTTAGAAAATACCGAATGTGACATTAAAAGCTCAAGAATATATTGTTAATTAATAAATTCTAACCTCAAGGGAACTAAAAATCGATTCAAGGCAAGCAATCATGTCGTGTAGTAGCCTATACAGTCAGTCACCCTTTGCCGACCTACAGGAGTTTAACTCTTTTTCTCCGCAATTATTTTCCACGTTCCGATGGAATTATTCATTTTGCTAATTTGTGTTTCACTCTCTCTAATTATTAAACTTCAATAACTTTTTTGTATGTAATCAGGAAATGTTATGTATAGAATTAAAGGAGAATACACTGCTCATTTTTAAAACACAAATTACAGTTTACGAAACTAAAAAATTAATTTAATTTAATGGTTCAAATCAACGTTAGTATCGTCAGTTAGGAGAGAAAGAGTTAAAGCTCGGGTCACCCACTGCCAACCTACAGGAGGTTGACGTAATAATCTTTATTTTCTGAAGGGACGTCCGAAAATTATTAATCAGCAACGGTTTTTCGTCTATGTGAAGCGTAATTAAACATATAGGTCAAAGCTGGGTCCACTTATTTATATAAAATATAACAAGCTACTTTTAAAAAAAAGGTCCACGTTATGAGAAATTGAACATGAACAAAGTAAAAGTCTTGTCATTTAGTAGCTCTATTTTTCTGGAATGAAATATGTGATATCTGTGCAAATAAGGTGTAGATAGATATGAACAACTCCACAAATAACCTGATACACAGTAAACAGAGTCTTAAAAACTGCGTTGGAAAGCTTTCTCAATTGCGGGGCGAACTATGTGGCTTTTAAGGTTGATAAGTCCAAAGTAAGTACGTCATGTTGATAAGAAAACAATGGGCACTTAACAAATTTTTTTTTTTTTTAAAGTTACAATTGTTGAACTTGTTTGATTATATTTATGAATGCAATATTTAAATTTTTGAGACAGAGATCCAGACTGTACTTCACGTCTATTTGCGTCACTTTTTATACGGCTTTTTAAGCAGAGACATCGTGTTAGGTTTGGGGTCGCCCAGTACAATAAAATTACGATGTCACATCTAAAAAAAAAATCTACCCTAATAAAAACTGTTACAAAAAACAAATGTTATTGTTGCTTGCATACATGGATTAGTGCAGAATTAAAGTGAGAGCCTGTTCTTCTTTGGAAATATACTTGGTTGTGACATTTTATGACTTTTGTGTCACCCCTTCCCCCTTTTGTTATACAAGATGTGGTCATCATCCCTCTCATCCCCACTTAGCTACGCCACTGGTGGTAAGAGCAATGAGCAATCGCCTTTACTGTCCTTCACATAATTACAGAGAAAACATCAAACTTTGGAGATTCACGGTGATCCACTGAATGCCCTAATTTAAATAGCAGAAGTGACTAGACTAGGTTTCAATCTCAAGACCTCTAGACTATTAGGTCAAACCCTATACAACTCCTTGACCGCATGAAGCTTCATACCAGATACACTTGCAGTCTTGATAATAACCATTGCTTTTTTGTGTGTGTAAAGAAATCGGTGCCGGTACTCAGTGATGGATTGCCTAACTTTTAACTACTAATAAATTAATAATAAACGTTAAAATACAAGAAAAGTAATATTTTCCCCCACATTGAAAAAGGTGCAGGTAAGCCGTACCGGTGCGTACCGTCACAAAAAAAAGGAAAGATAATAACGAAACCATGTAGAATTGCATCAAAAGTCAGTATACGTTGACTACTCTAGTTGTCACAAGCAGCAATGCCTCACACATTGTAGACTCATTATCATAACAAAATGATACAAAATTTCAATTTAATAATTATATCTGAATACAGAAACTTAGTATGGAACAGTAGACTTAAAGCTATGTATCAAAATGTCAATTTTAACCCTAATATGTTGGATACAATATTTAGAAATATAGTTGATTTTAAAATTGAACACTATAAAGGCTAACCCCAAATGTAATTTTACATTGATCCATTGTATGTACATATGTTATAGTTTTATTTATTTATTTATTTAATTTTTTTTTATTTTTTTTTTAGGATTCCTTTATTTTCTTTCAATGAACTGGAAGAGTACATTTGTATCATAAATTATCAATTTACAACG
Organism: Biomphalaria sudanica; assembly: GCA_036873155.1. Taxonomy (NCBI): domain Eukaryota; kingdom Metazoa; phylum Mollusca; class Gastropoda; family Planorbidae; genus Biomphalaria; species Biomphalaria sudanica. The sequence goes on along the minus strand of JAZGLO010006654.1, from coordinate 1,195,153 downwards.
AAGAAAATAAGTTTAAATGTATAGGTGTGTGTATTTATATAAGTGAAAACTATATATATATATGAAAAAAAAAAAAAAAAAAAAAAAAAAAACATTATCATAACAACTCATGTGTATACAGTGATATATATAATGTGTGTGTGTGTGGAGAGAGAGAGAGAGCGAGAGAGAGCGAGAGAGAGAGAGAGAGAGGCGAGAGAGAGAGAGAGAGAGAGAGAGAGCGAGAGAGAGAGAGAGAGCGAGAGAGAGAGAGAGAGAGAGCGAGAGAGAGAGAGAGCGAGAGAGAGAGCGAGAGAGAGAGACAGAGATGAAAAAGTAAAAAGAGACCGAGGGGAGAGAGAGAGTGAAAGAAATAAATGAGAGAAAATGTAGCGACCATTGCTTATCAAGACAAAATGAACACTTTTGTTCAGTTTTGTATCTCATTGAATCACTCATCTCTTTAAATCACTCATCTCTTTAAATCATCTCACCCCTCCCCCAGAGTAGGACTATTTCTAAATTGTGACATGTTCATGTTTTGTACTGTTTATCTGTTGTTACGGTCAGATGGCCATCTGGTACACCATGAGTCTGCTCGCTACAGTTTATGTGCGTATGTTTATATATGTAGGTGCGTCTCCTGGTATCTTCTGTAATGTAACTATGATAGTAGCATATCTACACACAGTTATTGAAATGTAGCGTGAGTTTTACTAACCTATTAACCAGCATCTGGTGTGGCCAGAGAATAATTGAATACTTAAGCTAGTAATGAATTCAAAACATTTCACGTGTCATATACAGACTATACAGTTTTAAATGGTTTATCTCCCCTTTACATGTAAACACATAAATTTTTTTAAAAGTTTATGGTAGAACTATTTGTAAGTTAAAATAAATAAACACATAAAAATGCTCTAATTAAAAACCAAGATAATACCAAGATTCTCACACTCAAGAGTCTGTTTTTATTTTGGTCATTTTTATAAATCCCTAACCGTTGGCAATAGCAAAAGTAACAAACAAAATATCTAAAAAAATACTTTTAAAAAAGCTTTTATAATGAAAGAACCGAATGTTTGAATTTATACTCTCTCAATACTATAAAATGTATTTCCCTTTTCTTTATCGAACAAATTCATTCTTGTTTTTTTTTTAGGGACATTGAATTATTGTGCAAAGTTTTAACTTGATTCGAGAATGAGGAGTGGGAGAAATAACGTGGATAAAATTTGTACCAGACAGACAGACAGACGGAGTGACTTGATAGAAACTTTGTAAAAAGAGTGGGGAGGAGTTTGAAATGATTTGCGGAGGGAGGAGAGGACACTGAAACTTAGAGTGGAGTTCGATAAGAAAGTGTTGATAGGGTTTAGAAGTGTAATGGATGATATGTCAGATAGGGGACCATGATATGTCAGATAGGGGACCATGATATATCAGATAGGGGACCATGATATGTCAGATAGGGACCATGATATATCAGATAGGGGACCATAATATGTCAGATAGGGGACCATGATATGTTAGATAGGGGACCATGATATGTCAGATAGGGGACCATGATATGTTAGATAGGGGACCATGATATGTCAGATAGGGACCATGATATGTTAGATAGGGGACCATGATATGTTAGATAGGGGACCATGATATGTTAGATAGGGGACCATGATATGTTAGATAGGGGACCATGATATGTCAGATAGGGGGACCATGATATGTCAGATAGGGACCATGATATGTCAGATAGGGGACCATGATATGTCAGATAGGGGGACCATGATATGTCAGATAGGGACCATGATATGTCAGATAGGGGACCATGATATGTCAGATAGGGGACCATGATATGTCAGATAGGGGACCATGATATGTCAGATAGGGGACCATGATATGTCAGATAGGGGACCATGATATGTCAGATAGGGGGCCATGATATGTCAGATAGGGGACCATGATATGTCAGATAGGGGACCATGGTCTTACCTGAAACACGAAAACAACAGAAAACAAAATGACACATGTCCACCATCAATCATACATTTGCACATTCTGTAGTCAGTCCTGTCCTCTCAATCAAGCGTATCGGATAGTGTATCGAAGTGAACACAGGGGCGTTACACTCACTGTAGGAAGTCTTTCACTTTACCAACACATCACCTTGACATGTATACACGTTTCTTGATTCAACAGTCGTTCAACAGTTCGTGACATTCAAACAGCTTTAAATATTTTCGTCTTTTGAGCAAAGTCATCATTCAAGGTGCAGTGGAGTCTTACAAAGAAAATCTGGCTGGACAAATTTCTTTTTGATATCTTGCTTAGCAGTGCCGGCCGGAGTGTGCCCCAGCGCTAGTTCAAGGTGTAAATTATTAAATTAATACATTATCACTTATAACAGGGTTTCAACAAATAGATATATCACTTGCTAAATAGTGAAAAGCATACAGTTTTTTTCCTTTCAAGACTTATCCATCAGTCTATTAAATTCGTGATGTACATAATTGCTGACGGTTTACCAAAGTGTCAAGCAGCCAACACAACGACTAACCGCCTTTTACTTTTCACAACTATGGTCAGATACTCATTAGATAATGAATCGTTTGCAGCCATCTTTAAGACTTGAGTTCAAGACTATTCAGCCTACTAGGCTATTCATTTTCTTGTTTCACGCTGTGTCGAAAAGTCTAAAAATGTGTTTCCAACACAAATATATCAACCCTTCTATAAGGATCTGAGACATAGGTATTATACAGAAAGCAACTAAGACTACTTGAACGCTTTCACTAAAGATGCTTGCGCTCCATCTTATAAATACGGTGGCAAGACCACGCTACAAACAGCGATATCCTTGCAAACGCCGGAATGGAGAGTATAGAGGGACTTCATGTGGTCCGACAGTTACTATGGGCAGGCACGTATCCTGTATGGAGGAAGAAATTATGTCAAAAGCAGTCTTATTTGGTGAGCTAAAAGGTGGTCGACGTAACAGAGGTGCCCAACGGAAACGCTTTAAAGACCAGCTTAGGCGCCAACTTGCCTTATCTAAAATAGAAGAGAGCAACTGGTTGCATGCGGCTTCAGAACGAGAAAGCTGGATGTCACTCACAAAGGCCGCGGGATAAACATTTGAGCCTAAAAGAAAACCCGCTGCCGAGAACAGACGTAGACGGCGAAAAGAAAATCTTAATCGACCACCGCAGAGCAATGGTTATGCTTGTCCTGTTTGTGGCAAAATATGTAGATCACAGCTGGGGCTGCGTATCCACGGGAAATACTGCTTTCCTCATTAATCTTCGGACTCGAAGACAAGCCTTATTATTATTACATCAAATAAAAGAAGGCAAACTAGATTTCAGTCCGAATGTTCTTCGTTCACGTCTCGTTTAAAACTTAAAACTCGCGAGATTCCCAATGCCATATAGATGCTCTTTATTTACCATCCTTGAACAGACTATAAATAGACCTACTATTCCCGTCTCATTGGCGCGTGGAAAGTCCCGCCAATACTCTTCATATAAGTACATAGTGTGTAAACAAAGCAAGGTCATTATGACAACCTTATTATTATTATTAGGATACACTCTTATAACGCAATTTTCACATGGATTTATTCTGTAAATTAGAGTTAAACTCCTGGCCAAAGTTAGGACTCGTATTTCAAGCTAATCCCGAGCATCCTCTTTAGTACTGTTTTTATTAGTAGGTTAGGAGGCGCAGTGGCTGAGCGGAAAAGCGCTCGGCTTACGTACCGGGGATACCAGGTTCGAATCCTGAAGACTGGGATTTCTAATGTCGGGATATTTGGGCGCCTCTGAATGGGTACCTGACATTAGCTGGGGAAAAGTGAAGGCGGTTGGTCGTTGTGCTGGCCACATGACACCCTCGGTTATTAGTAGGTTCATGTTTTAGCCTATCTTATGTGGATGTAAATCAATTGCTTGTGGATGTGGGTTTATTAGTAGATTCAATATGGTTTAATTAAGGCCAGTAGCGCTATGGGACGCCTTCAAGCGAGAATGTGGCTGAATAGTTGTCCCGTCTGTCAACAAAATCAAGTATTGTTTCTCTCAACTCTTTGGATCTGAGCCTAGGAAATTTACAGAAAGCAACAAGGCTTCTCAAACGCTTTCGCCAAAAGTGCGTGTGCTTGTTTTCAATTAAATGACTCATTAAGGATAATGTCTTATGACTGGACATGCCTCAGTGACTTTATCCCCTTTTATTTTTACTAAAGGGTCGGGAAAAAACAACTAAAAATTATTTTTCATCAAGATATTTAATGTGATTAAAAATTAGTGCTAGATCGATACCAGCATTTCCCCATGATAATTATTCAATTTTTTTAAATCGCAATCGGTAGTGTTCTATTTCAGATGATTTCAGTTAAAGGTTCAAGACATCCAAGCGTTGTGAAGGGATGTAGCGCTAATATCAAAGCAGCTTACAGCTTGTCAAATATTAATCTTACGATCTCGCGGGATGTCATTCTGGGGAGTGGGGGGGGGGGGGCCAAACACATAAGCTATATTATCTTTACACACTTTCTAATAAACTTTACATACACCTACGTACTCACATAGTCATACACACATGCGCACGCTGGCAAATCATTTTAAAAAAAAGAAGGGGGGGGGGAGGGGATCCGCCTGTCATGCAAACAAGAGCTTAGCAGACTTAGCACTGACATAAATATTGAATAGCTTATACTATAAAGTAAGAGAACTGTATCGAGATCTTATGTCAGCTTCTGAGAGGCCAGAGGTTCTCATTTATTTCAAAGACTCAGCACCGCGCTACTGACGGATCTAGAATAAAGTAATACTTTTCATTATTTATAGCAGATTCTTTGATTTTGGCTCATTTCTGTATTGTCAATCAAAATCTATTCTTCCTTTTTTCAGTGATAGACAGAATGTTTTATTGTCATTCAGGAATAAAAAAAAAACTTCCACTATATCTCATGGAGGCCGTCAGATCTGGATGACGTAGACTCGTGAGCCTTACATGTAAGGAATGGGGTGGTAGGTATGAATTAGGGGGAACGGTATGCCCGAGCAGAGGTAAAGAGGGACTGGAAGTTGTCGGTATAATTTTGAGAATCTGTCAACTATTTTTTAAGTGGATTAAAAAAAAAACGTCTAACGTAATGTGGTAACATGAGAAGGAAAGAAAGCTTGTATTTTTGTTATCTTTGACATTTCATGTTAGTTATACTAGCTACAGACGTTTCTTCTGCAAACCAAGATCTGTGAACTTAATGCTAACACATATCACCAGGTATTAACAGATAACACTAGTATAGAGTTTCCACCAAAACAATAGGCCTATATATCATATCTTACATGTTGGTGTATTTTTTTCCCTTGGTAACTATGGTGAAATTAAACATCCGGTTATATCCCTGACCTGTATTAATGTTCTCCTTTCAGACTTGAAGGGCTATAGGGCATTTGGTGTTACATCTGTTTCTTTGGCCAACGGTTAAAGAGAAATGTGTCATGTGGCCAGCACAAAGACCAACCACCTTTGCTTTCCCCAACTTAAGTCAGGTAGCCATTAGAGTTGTGTTGACTCAGGGCGCCTTAAAAATCCCGAAATTTAAAATCACAGTCTTCACCAAGATTCGAACCCATGACCCCAGGTTCGCTTAACCACTCAGCCATCGCGACCCCCTGGCCTGAATTTTCTTAAAATAATTCTCGCCCCCTGGCCTGAATTTTCTTAAAATAATTGCTAACACTAAAGGGACCCTACATAACACTAAAGATGCCTATGTATAATGTTCATAGGCCTACTAAAAGAACTCAATTTTAAAGGCCGATTTAAGTATGTGGAGGCCCAGGGCACCATTTTTGTGTAGACCCCTACACCTTTTCGAAAGCTGTAATAAAAGTCCACTTATTACTAAAACAAAAATCATATCTTAAATCATGCCATATTATACAAGAAAAAGAGTACTTGTAAATTTAAATAAATTTTTACTTCTTTAAAAAAAATGTCATTTAATATGCATATTTTATTAACAAAAAGTTTTAATTTGTAGAGTTAACGCAATTTTGTAAATCCGGAGTACATTTCGAGAATACGAGCACACTCTAAGGCTCTAAAAGCAAACAATTGTTAAACAGTGTTGCCAACTATAGGATTTAAAGTAGTGTCTATAAAAATGCGAAAAATAAGATATTATAAAAAAAAAAAAAAACACGTAAAGTTGCTGACCAGTCGAAATAAGGATTTTTTTGTATATTGTGGGGGCCACTTTCGTGTGAAGTCCCTGGGCTGTAGCCCCACACGCCCTCCCTTAAATCCGGCCCTGTTCATACTATAAACAATCAGCATGAATGAAGTGTCCATTTTGAGAAGAAAAAAAAAGCTCTGAGGTGCTTATTCTATTATGGTCTATAGTTCGTTAACGTTTCGTCCAATCGAAAGCATTTCATTACATTGCATATTGTTTGTTTTAAATCTTTCGGATATTTCTTTAGAGTTGAATGTCATTATATCCTAGCCCATACCTCCCGCTGGACGGTGGGCATGGCGGCGGTAAGGGTTAGAACCTGGGACCATCGAGACGACAGTCTATAGCGTAGGCCACACGACCAGGGAGTCATCCATCCCTCCATTTTTAACAGTACTATATATATATATCCATATGGAAGACAATGATCTTATGTCCTCTACCGAAACCAATCGTCATAGAAGGCTTGAATACTGACCTGCAACGTCGCAACCTGTGGGCAGTGGAGACCAATAGCTCGTTGTCACGTCGTAGGCCTACAGACAGAACGAGCTACTCGTCTCCATTTCCCTCTGGTTGTGACGTCGCAGTCAGGTCAGTGTTGGGGCCTTCTGTGAAGAATGGTCTCGCCTCTACTTGCGACTTCCCATTCAGGTAAAACAACTGACAATCAGCTCCATACATTTTCTATACAGAGAATTTTCCAGCCCCGAGAACTTTCTTCTTTAAGTTGAATGGGACCCCATGCATTTTCTAAATAACCGTATGATGCCTAATAAAAACCCAACGTGATCTCAATTGCAGAAGCTGAATTATTATAACTTTCGTCAACATTTACCCTTAAACTCGCTCTGTGGATACCCGCACTATCACGCCGCTGAGAGCTAAAATGTGCAAATAATGACTCTTGTCTGAGTTAATCTTAGACGGTGTTATATACACATTGAGTAGGCGTCTCGCCTACACTTTTAAGTGTCTCCAATACCTGTAGCCTTCATTAGAAGTTAGGGCGTAATGGACACAGCTAAGAGCAAGGGGGGTTGGGGGAGGGATGTCAGTCTTAACGTGGGAAGGTGAAAAGTGAGAAAACAGTTTGGTCATGACAAAATAGAAAAATTAAAACTTTTTTTTTTACCAGGGTCACGTGAAGCGAATATGTCTGTGTCATGTGACAAGACGATGAAACTATTCCGCTTACACCATAATATATTATAGTGTTTGGGTTAGGGTTAGGCTTATTTACAAAATAACAACAACAACAACAAACAACAACATAATATATAAAAATAAAAGTAAGTAAAGTTTCCCCTTTCAGACCTTGCGATCTATGGGGCAGACGATGTTAAGGTCATCCGCTTCTTTGACTAACAGTAAACCGCCTTTACGTCTCCCCAACTAAAGTCAGGTATCTATTAGAGTTGGGTAGACTCAGAGGCGCCCTAAAAATCCCGAATTCAAAATCCTAATCTTCACCGAGATTCAAACACATGGCCTTAGGTTTCGAAGCCAAGTGCTTAACCATTCGACCATCGCGCCCCAACATATAAAAATAGAAAGTAGAAATTATCGACGTTCCGTCAAAAAAAAAAATTCAAAATTATCTTTTCTCTAAACTGCTTTATCTCCCCCCCCCCAAATCTCTCTCTTGTCATGATCCCATTCCAGACTAAAACAATGAAAGATGAATCAACTATAATAGCTTAAGATTAACCAGAGATTATCCATTCACAACGGGGTTCTATTGATCACATCAATTTGGCGTACAACACTTGAAGACTAGAAAGGCATTGACCAGAATGTCCATCTTAGGCGTGTATACCCATCCTTCTGGACGCTATGGAGTTGGCAATAGGTTCAAAATACCGGAATGCATTAGGTCGGTAAGAACTAGTTGGACCAGAAAGAGAAATTATTTGTTTCGGCAAACAGGTTTTAAAGTATGCACATCATTTAAACTAAATAAACGTTACATGTCAAGAAGTCCGAACATGTGTGCCTCGCTCGGCTTTACACATGCTTGAAGATGGCGATGTATTCATGCGCCTGTGTCAAGAAGAAAAAAAAAAGGGCAAAAATGTACTCCCTTCTCCTTTATCCCCATCCCCACCCAAAATAATCCTGGCTACGCCCATGGCCAAACTATTTCTTGCCACACCAAACCAAACGCACTAACATTATGCTGTGTCTGTACAAAACACAAAAATCTTATTTTTTAAGGCTCTGCATGGGTGATAGATCTATCTATTTATCTATCTATCTATCTATATCTCTATCTATCTATCTATCTATCTATCTATCTATCTATCTATCTATCTATCTATCTATCTTATATATATATATATATATATATATATATATATATATATATATATATATATATATATATTTGTCATATTAAGCCTAGTTGAAAAAGTATTTCTAGGTAGTTGAATATTGAACTTACTACCCTTCCTGCACCTCCAAAAAACATTTTTCAATAACCGGCTATTTTTACGGTAGCTTATCAAGCAAAGCTTGGTAAAAGTTGAACTTCAAATGCACGTAATTTGGGAGTCGTATTAATAAAATTGTCTGCACCGTCATGGCGTTGCACTTAAGTGTCCACCTCTCTGTCATTCTCAGTTGTTTGAGACTTCCAATTTACAAGCAGTGAATTAAGAACTTTCTGATAGGGAGAGAACAAACTGTAATAATAAATGGCTCTAAATCAAGACCAATAACAGTAAACTCAGGTGTACCTCAAGGAACAGTCTAAGGTCCACTACTGTTTTTAATTTACATAAATGATTTAGCAAACTGCATTAGTTCAGGAACAAAAGTCAGATTATTTGCAGACGATTGCATAATTTATAGAACAATAAAAACAACACAAGTGACAGAATTTTTTGGAAAGAGAATTAGAAACTGCACTATACATTTTAAAAAATAAGGAAAACAGAGTAAGACAAAGAGAATTAGAAACTGCACTATACATTTTAAAAAATAAGGAAAACAAGAGTAAGACAAAGAGAATAAAGGAAAAGAAAATGTCGGTATACAATAAGCGTTATGTAACATTCGAAAGGCTTTTAAAGCCGTTAGGATTAGAGTAATATTTTATCTATGTGAACTTAAGTCCGATAACACGAGACAAACTGAGAAAAGATTTGTGTTTTTAATTTACTGCTTCATAAAAGTGGACGGAGCAATACATTCACAACATAGAAAAAAGTTTCACCAAATTGCAAAGTACAATGTCTTTAGAAGGCGGTTATAGCTGGTGAAGACTGGGATTTTTTATTTCGGGATCTTTGGGCACCTCTGAATCCACCCGGCTCTAATGGGTACCTGACATTAGTTGGGGAAAAGTAAAGGCGGTTGGTCGTTGTGCTGGTCACATAACACCCTTGTTAGGCCACAAAATCAGATGACCATCATCTGCCTTATAGACCACAAGGTCTGAATGGTGAACTTAATAGCTGCACGAGCTACTACATCTTGATGTCATTCAAATTAAAATGTATAACCGTGAAAAGCTCAGATCTACCCAGAGGCGTAGGGAGCAAAACGTGCACACAGGGCAAGGTACTTTATTGAATCCCTCCTCCCCCATTTACCAGTAACATATATAGGCACCTCTCTGAGGGTAGCGCCCGGCATCCTGCCCCCCTTGCTCCCCCCTCTGGATCCACCATGGCTTCATCCCAATACTTAAACAATACAACTGAGTGGTAAACGCTTGGCTTTCGAACCGAGGCGTCTCAGGTTTAAATCCCAGTAAAGTCTGGGGTTTGTTCAACGTCGAGATTTTTAAAGTCGCCCCTTAGTCTGCCCTGACATTGGTTAAGGATAAGGAAAGGCTGTTGATTTTGTGCTGGCCACACGATGCCTACGTTAACCGTAGGCCATAGAAACAAATCAACTTCTCTTTGTTTGTCTCACAGATCGCAAGGCTTGAGGGGCGGTGTCCAAGTTGGGAAACATAGCACTTAAATATAAGAAACAAAAATAAATCAACTTCTCTTTGTTTGTCTCACAGATCGCAAGGCTTGAGGGCGGTGTCCAAGTTGGGAAACATAGCACTTAAATATAAGAAACAAAAATAAATCAACTTCTCTTTGTTTGTCTCACAGATCGCAAGGCCTGAGGGCGGTGTCCAAGTTGGGAAACATAGCACTTAAATATAAGAAACAAAAATAAATCAACTTCTCTTTGTTTGTCTCACAGATCGCAAGGCTTGAGGGCGGTGTCGAAGTTGGGAAACATAGCACTTAAATATAAGAAACAAAAATAAAACAACTTCTCTTTGTTTGTCTCACAGATCGCAAGGCTTGAGGGCGGTGTCCAAGTTGGGAAACATAGCACTTAAATATAAGAAACAAAAATAAATCAACTTCTCTTTGTTTGTCTCACAGATCGCAAGGCTTGAGGGCGGTGTCCAAGTTGGGAAACATAGCACTTAAATATAAGAAACAAAAATAAAACAACTTCTCTTTGTTTGTCTCACAGATCGCAAGGCTTGAGGGCGGTGTCCAAGTTGGGAAACATAGCACTTAAATATAAGAAACAAAAATAAAACAACTTCTCTTTGTTTGTCTCACAGATCGCAAGGCTTGAGGGGCGGTGTCCAAGTTGGGAAACATAGCACTTAAATATAAGAAACAAAAATAAAACAACTTCTGTTTGTTTGTCTCACAGATCGCAAGGCTTGAGGGGCGGTGTCCAAGTTGGGAAACATAGCACTTAAATATAAGAAACAAAAATAAAACAACACTTCTGTTTTTTTTTTCCTCTTTCAATGTTTGTTCTTGTTGCTAAGGACGCTAACAAGTAAATAAACATGCAAGGTCGATTAGCACTTCCTGAGGCAGACTATCACATGACAATTTATTATCTTTTTTTTCCCTTTTTTTTGTTGTTTGATTTATTATATCTGAGATGTGCGTCAGGGCTGCTTTCCACTTTGCTTTTAGACTCCCTCCCCCCCCCCCCCCTTTTTTTTTTTTACAGACATTTTTCTTTTTAATTAACGTTCACTAGGCCTTATTACCGACCTATATATGCCCGCTCCTCTATAATAATAAGTTAGAGCCCTTTAATGTCAGTATAAAGAGAATCTATAGTTCGACAGTAGCTCAACTGGGGATATAAATCTCTGTATGCAGGGCCGGCCTACGGCCGAATTACCGATTCCTCCAACTTGGGCCCCGCGTCTGCACAGTTTACATTTAGCATATCACTATCAGTCATGGCTCTAGTCACAGGCTTTTAAAGACCTAGGACTTAAAGGTCAAAATATTATATGTATGGTAGGGTAGGATTGACGTCACTTTAATTAACCTATAGGCACCTATTGCGTTGGAGTTGCTTCCTATGAATGCTGTATTAAAAATGTTGGTATAGTGATCTGATTAGTAGTAATAGTTGGTATTGTAAAAAAAAAAACACTAGAAGAGGGGCCTCGCAAACATTCATTAAATTGGGCCCCGTAATTTGGCCAGCCCTAAGTGAAAGTATGCATAGCGATTAAAACTAAATAGTGTAAACATTTCGAAAGGATATGTGCTTGTGTCTCTTTGAAATGGGGGGTACAGATTAACAAAGGGGTAGATTCTAGTATAGGTAAAGTTACTACAATGAAGATCATTGCCTATATATACATATTGTTTGAGTCACATTCAGCACTTGCTGGGAAATGTTTTTGATTAAATACAATTAATTTGTCTCTTTTATTTCTGGGCTATTACTTTAAACTCCTAGTAGGCCGTAATCATCTTCTTTTTTGAAGTAACGTCTGTATTATATAAGATAAGAAGAAAACAGGGGCGTAGCTACGAATTTTCCTTCATCTGGGAGCCCTGGGGCTTGACCTTTTTGGGGGCCCCTGCATTTTGCGTAAAATTAAATATTCAATGTACAAAAACATTCATTTGGGAGCCCCCTTCAACTGAGGGCCCGGGGTGATTTTCAAATTCTCCCCCTTCTCCCCCCACCCTAGCTACGCCACTGAGTAAAAATGTATTAAGTACATAGAGAAATACATTAATGTGTTATGGATAATGTGGAGATATATAAGATTAATGCTGATATATATTTTTTTCTTATTGTGCTTTCTCACTCTTGCAGTTAGCTCCTGTTACGGAGGTAATGATATGCATGCCTACGAGAGAGCTCCACGGTGGATCATGTTCACGTGATTCTTATGTTTTGGCTGAATGTATGATTCAACCGAATGTCTAGAGATATTTGCAGACGTGTTCATGTCAGTGTAAAGATAATAATCCCATACATAGCGCTTGTCACTGGATTTTATAATGAGAAGACCTGGCGTGTGTTGATACAAATACAGGCCAGTGATTCTCAAATGATGAACCATGAACAAGAAGTTGAATTTGTATTATATTGCCACAGCGCTTCAAACACATCAAGTACATAGTTATAAGACTATTGGGGTTAGGTCATCTAGCGATGTGCAATACGCCAAACATTTTTATACTTGAATAAAAAAAAACAATGCTAGAAGACCAACATATTTTTCTAGTTACAAAGCTTATATCAACTCAGACTGTCTGTCTGTCTGGTACAAATTATGAACACGTTATTCCTCCAACACCCATTTTCGTATCAATGAAACTTTACACAATTATTTATTTTAGCTAAAGAAACATGAATCAATTTAAAAAATTAACCAATTAATCAATCAATTATTTTGTTTGATATCGAAAAGGGGAAATAAATTTTACATTATCGAGATATATGTGGAGTTCTTTCCCTTAGATACGTGGGCTTTTTAAAAAAGTATTTCTAGGTAATAAATATTTAAAACTTGTAAGAAGGGTGCCTTCCTGTGAGAGAATTGCTGAATAAACGTCTGGCTGAGCTAATTAAATTATAATGATTTAGTCTTATCTATATGAACAATTGCATCTATATTTACATAGCAATGATGATTCTACGCGTAAAACAAAGAATTCTTAACCAATTAACCGCTTTGGCTCAATAGTAATCTAGATTATACAAATTAAAATACTCTGTAATTCATACACTACTTCAAATGAATTTGATTCCACTGTAATGATTGAGCTCCAATAGTAGATCTACTTGATACAGTCTAGTTCTAAACAAAGTCTTGCGATGATCGGACACTAAAGTGCAACTATTTGAGAAGTCTACCTGTAGTTGTAGACAAAAGTCTTGCTATGTTCTAACAATCTAGTTGTAGACAAAAGTCTTGCAATGTTCTAACAATCTAGTTGTAGACAAAAGTCTTGCGATGTTCTAACAATCTAGTTGTAGACAAAAGTCTTGCGATGATCTAACAATCTAGTTGTAGACAAAAGTCTTGCAATGTTCTAACAAATATAGTTGTAGATTTTTAAAAAGTTTACAGAATGCGTCTTCTCAATTCGGTCTTGTCTGTCCACGTCAAACACACCTTTCTATTGGCCAATGCTACTAGAAGTATGGTCACGATGCCGGTCTTACAGAAACCACTCTAGCTTAATGACATGGAAATTGCCAGTTTGAATCCTGTTATGACACATGTTTTTATATAGATCCAAGATTTTTAAAATAAACAAATAAATGCCCTATGCTTGCGATTTTAGTAAGTGTTCACTACTTAGGTATAGCCTATATTAAGTTTTTTTTTTAAATACATGATAGGATCTATTCTAATACCCGATCTTTGCAAGCAAAGATTTGTCCTAAGGTCGACCTAAGGTTCATTGATAGACTGACATCATTTGATCAGAAGATATGTGGGCTGCTAAGACAGAGATACTGCGTACTTAAGTAGGACCATAGTGGGCCCAACGACACCGTAACCAAAGTACACAGACAGAGCTGCCTCTCACAATCTGTTTGGTTTATCTATGTAGAGTTAAATACCATTAAATGACTCCACCATAAATCAGGCTCGATGATCATTAAAAAAAGATCCTTATAAATTAAGTTTTATGGCTTTTTGACTGCATGTAAAATGAAGCCTACAAATAAATAACACCCCCCCACACACACACACACACACTTTTTAAGGGGGAGAGGGGGGAATTGTGTATATTAAAAAAAAGAATTTACTATATAAATAAAAAAGAAAATAGTAGAATCTATTATCTAGGCTCACCTGCTGGATAGAGCTTGACCGACTCATCCACTCTTAATAGCTTTAAGTTTTGTAACTCGCTTTAAGTTTTGTTACTCACTATATTTGATTTCAAAAGTTAACGACATTCGTATAATGGAAACGTTCGAATTAGATTTTAGATGAATAAAAAAAAAAGCAGATTAAGACTTTGAGGGCTTTCAGATTTTGCACTAATAAAGGCCTTGTGCTTTTTTCCCCCTAAATATGTAATAAATATTTTTTTGTTTAACTTATTTATTTATTTATTATGCTATTAGCCAATCTCTAGGAGACATCGCGTTTTATTCCGCAACAGGAATAGGGTGTGGGGGGAAGGTGTGACCTATCCACTAGCACCAGCCAAATACGTTTTTGTTAATTTGAGTCCCTATAAAATAAAATGGTCCGCTACAGGGAGCCCAGATACTCAGGCTTTTATCCTGACGCTTACGTATCATCAAGTAGACTTCTAGATGAAAACGGCAAGAATGACCTCATCGAACTGTTACAGGACATGTCGTGAAAGTATCGTTGTAAGGCGCTCTCCGTTTCAGAAATCCCTTTCTTGATATAAACCAACATAGGCATAGGCCCTACTTTGTGCATGATTTTTCCTGCAGGACGAGGGGGGTGAAAGTGGGGGCAGGGTTCGTACCCGGAACGTTCGAGACAACTGACAGTCCAGAGCGCATACCACACGACCAAGCAAATGGTATTTAAGATAGCATCAAAATGTTCAATTGAGACATCTCCATCATCATTTATAATTTTGTATAAATTAAAATGCGTCATCTGTTAAACACTCAACTAAAGCAAAAACATAAACTAGAACAGACAGACAACAGCCGTGAGATTTCTTATTCCATTTGTTAGGATACATTCTTCCAAGTGCTCCTACTTCCCTAGTGCCATTAGATTGACCAGAAAAAAACTAAATTTACACATAGACGGCCGTAGTAATCTTTTTCGACGGGATTTAATTATTTTACACGAAGCGTGGTCGAGAGGCTAAGTGCGCTTGAACTTGGCTTGGCTTGGCTACCTATGAAGGGGGCTCGAGGTTCGACACCCGACTCGGGTTGAGTTGTGTTTACCGAGCGCCTGAAGGCAGCAACTTCTCCTATATACCCCCTTCACCCCCCACTGGTCCACAACTGAGATTGGACCAAAGCGCTCTGAGCATGCTATAAGCATTAAAGTAGCGCTTTATAAAAGCCTATAATGTATTTATTTTATTTAACTTTATTAAGGCTCTGAAGAATTTGAATTATTCAAACATGAGCGTTGTTGATTTTTCGATTTCTAAGTAACAAACACATTAACATTTGCTATAGGTATTGTATTGAATTAAAGGCTTTAACCAAAGTTGGCACGTTTTTTTTTTCTAATTCCTACTATTGTGCATGCCTTTGGGTCTGACAAATATTTCGTGAATTCTTAATGGAACTATAAACTAGTCGCTTTCTGACTTTTTGTTTCTAAGTAAAGAACCAAAGTGCTATCTCTTTACGTTCAAGTCCACGTGTATTAAACGTGTTGACACTAAAGATCTACCCTTCAAGCCTGGGGACTGGGAGTCAACTTGGCCAAGTATAAACACGCCCGAGACAAAAACATGATCACAAAATTATGTGTTTACATTTAGAACTTCATAATAGTTCACAATCTGATTCTCTCCCCTTGTCTTTCTGCATACACTCCCTTTCTATTTCTTCCATAGACACATGTTATTTATGTCTATGAATTCTTCGCTCTCTCCCCCTGTCTTTAAATATGCTCTCCCTTTGACCCTCTGCATTCTCTC
This sequence comes from Biomphalaria sudanica, assembly GCA_036873155.1. Lineage (NCBI taxonomy): Eukaryota > Metazoa > Mollusca > Gastropoda > Planorbidae > Biomphalaria > Biomphalaria sudanica. The sequence continues at coordinate 1,179,019 of JAZGLO010006654.1, read as the reverse complement.
TTCTTCTAATGTACACTGCTTGGGACAGTGAGGACACCAAGAGGGGGAACATGGAGGAAAAAAGGGTGGGGTGGGGGAAATCATAGACCGTTTAGAGAAGTTTGGCGAGGTCAGGCGTCTAAAACATGGACATTATCTTTTTTTTTTTTTTTACATTTCAACAGTAGGCTACTTAACAAAGAATGCATCAGTTAAGAGTCTAATGTACACGCACACATTTTCAACATGAGCCCTGGTACAGAAGATACAGTTCTTGGCCCACACTCACAGGCATGAGCCTAGGAGCTATAGATCTATCAATGTACAGCGGATAAGTCTCGATGACTATCTTAGTATCTATCTCTAGATCTAATAGCCCTAGAACCAATTCTTACAGTCAAACCTTACCTCTGTTTTGACTGTGTCAGTGTCGTCTGAATATTTAAGTCCAAGGGAAAAAAAAGGCACATAAAAAATGTTGAATCTCGATCTAAAGTTGAATCAGATTTTAGATCTAGTCACAAAATAACAGCGTTGAATCTTCCCTGGGTAAGTTTCATCTAGCCACTTGCCAACTTTCAACAAATATTTATGTACGCTAGCATAAAAGTATTATCAAAACACCAGCAGTGAGTCGCCTATCTTCTGCGTTGGAAGCGATCTACGTTTTTAAGTGAAGCACAAAACTGCGACCTACAGCAGCCCGTCTCTTCCAACTCTTCAAGTCCAGTATCTCAATGGTGTAGGCCTACTAGGGCTACTTTAAAAAGAAAAAAAAAATATCCTGCCCCTCTTCTCTCTTTTCCGCCTTTTATCGACTTGTCTGTTTCTATCAAGTCAGCGTGACATTCACCGGTAGCAAGCGGTCGCTGTATTTATAGAGAGAGAAACAGTTTTTGTGTGTGTGTTTTTTGCTAGTGAGTCTAAATTTAACACTGACTTTAAGCAACTTAATGTTTTAGAGTCGGTTTGTAATTTTAATTAGAAGATTTTGAAGCATGTGACAAGACCAATGTACAATAACACATCTAATTTGGGAAGGGAGGGGAGGAGGACAGTAGAAGGGGTAAAAATTGTTTTTTTAAAGTAAATGTATGTGAAGTGAATGTTTCAAGTCCAGGCCGAAATGTTTCTGGGTCATCACTTTGACTTGAACAAAAAAAGAAAGAGAAAAGGAGTTAGCAGATAGACAGAGGAGGAGAAATAGGAAAAGAGAGAGAGAGGGGGGGAGCAAAAGAAAGAGAAAAGGAGTTAGCAGATAGACAGAGGAGGAGAAATAGGAAAAGAGAGAGAGAGGGGGGAGCAAAAGAAAGAGAAAAGGAGTTAGCAGATAGACAGAGGAGGAGAAATAGGAAAAGAGAGAGAGAGTGGGGAGGCAAAAGAAAGAGAAAAGGAGTTAGCAGATAGGCAGAGGAGGAGAAATAGGAAAAGAGAGAGAGAGGGGGGAGGCAAAAGAAAGAGAAAAGGAGTTAGCAGATAGACAGAGGAGGAGAAATAGGAAAAGAGAGAGAGAGAGGGGGGGAGCAAAAGAAAGAGAAAAGGAGTTAGCAGATAGGCAGAGGAGGAGAAATAGGAAAAGAGAGAGAGAGGGGGGGAGCAAAAGAAAGAGAAAAGGAGTTAGCAGATAGGCAGAGGAGGAGAAATAGGAAAAGAGAGAGAGGGGGGGCAAAAGAAAGAGAAAAGGAGTTAGCAGATAGGCAGAGGAGGAGAAATAGGAAAAGAGAGAGAGAGGGGGGGAGCAAAAGAAAGAGAAAAGGAGTTAGCAGATAGGCAGAGGAGGAGAAATAGGAAAAGAGAGAGAGGGGGGGGGGAAGCAAAAGAAAGAGAAAAGGAGTTAGCAGATAGGCAGAGGAGGAGAGATAGGAAAAGAGAGAGAGGGGGGGGGGAGCAAAAGAAAGAGAAAAGGAGTTAGCAGATAGACAGAGGAGGAGAAATAGGAAAAGAGAGAGAGGGGGGGGAGCAAAAGAAAGAGAAAAGGAGTTAGCAGATAGGCAGAGGAGGAGAAATAGGAAAAGAGAGAGAGAGGGGGGGAGCAAAAGAAAGAGAAAAGGAGTTAGCAGATAGGCAGAGGAGGAGAGATAGGAAAAGAGAGAGTGGGGAGGCAAAAGAAAGAGAAAAGGAGTTAGCAGATAGACAGAGGAGGAGAGATAGGAAAAGAGAGAGTGGGGAGGCAAAAGAAAGAGAAAAGGAGTTAGCAGATAGGCAGAGGAGGAGAGATAGGAAAAGAGAGAGAGTGGGGGGGAGCAAAAGAAAGAGAAAAGGAGTTAGCAGATAGGCAGAGGAGGAGAGATAGGAAAAGAGAGAGTGGGGAGGCAAAAGAAAGAGAAAAGGAGTTAGCAGATAGACAGAGGAGGAGAGATAGGAAAAGAGAGAGTGGGGAGGCAAAAGAAAGAGAAAAGGAGTTAGCAGATAGACAGAGGAGGAGAGATAGGAAAAGAGAGAGAGAGTGGGGAGGCAAAAGAAAGAGAAAAGGAGTTAGCAGATAGGCAGAGGAGGAGAAATAGGAAAAGAGAGAGAGTGGGGGGGAGCAAAAGAAAGAGAAAAGGAGTTAGCAGATAGGCAGAGGAGGAGAGATAGGAAAAGAGAGAGAGAGGGGGGGAGCAAAAGAAAGAGAAAAGGAGTTAGCAGATAGGCAGAGGAGGAGAGATAGGAAAAGAGAGAGTGGGGAGGCAAAAGAAAGAGAAAAGGAGTTAGCAGATAGGCAGAGGAGGAGAGATAGGAAAAGAGAGAGAGAGGGGGGAGCAAAAGAAAGAGAAAAGGAGTTAGCAGATAGGCAGAGGAGGAGAGATAGGAAAAGAGAGAGTGGGGAGGCAAAAGAAAGAGAAAAGGAGTTAGCAGATAGACAGAGGAGGAGAGATAGGAAAAGAGAGAGTGGGGAGGCAAAAGAAAGAGAAAAGGAGTTAGCAGATAGACAGAGGAGGAGAGATAGGAAAAGAGAGAGAGAGTGGGGAGGCAAAAGAAAGAGAAAAGGAGTTAGCAGATAGGCAGAGGAGGAGAGATAGGAAAAGAGAGAGTGGGGAGGCAAAAGAAAGAGAAAAGGAGTTAGCAGATAGACAGAGGAGGAGAAATAGGAAAAGAGAGAGAGTGGGGGGGAGCAAAAGAAAGAGAAAAGGAGTTAGCAGATAGGCAGAGGAGGAGAGATAGGAAAAGAGAGAGAGAGGGGGGGAGCAAAAGAAAGAGAAAAGGAGTTAGCAGATAGGCAGAGGAGGAGAGATAGGAAAAGAGAGAGTGGGGAGGCAAAAGAAAGAGAAAAGGAGTTAGCAGATAGGCAGAGGAGGAGAGATAGGAAAAGAGAGAGAGTGGGGGGGAGCAAAAGAAAGAGAAAAGGAGTTAGCAGATAGGCAGAGGAGGAGAGATAGGAAAAGAGAGAGAGAGGGGGGGAGCAAAAGAAAGAGAAAAGGAGTTAGCAGATAGGCAGAGGAGGAGAAATAGGAAAAGAGAGGGGGGAGCAAAAGAAAGAGAAAAGGAGTTAGCAGATAGGCAGAGGAGGAGAGATAGGAAAAGAGAGAGAGGGGGGGGAGAGAAAGAAAGAGAAAAGGAGTTAGCAGATAGGCAGAGGAGGAGAAATAGGAAAAGAGAGAGAGAGGGGGGAGCAAAAGAAAGGGGATAAAGAAGAGAGAGAGAGAGAGAGGCAGGAGCGAGAGAATTAGAAGGCAGAGAGAGGGAGGGGCGGGGGGGGGCTGTAAAAGAGAGTGTGGGAGCGAGAAGGGGAGAATTCAAACTCAAAAGAAATAGAAAACTTCTAATAGATGGCGCGGAGAACAAACAACTACACACATTTTGTTTGAAACATTTGGTCGTTTATACTTCTGTGTTGCTTTAAAAAAAACAAGTAAGTTTAAGACACTCCAGGAACGCCTTGTAAACATCACATGACCCTCAAGAATTTAGAAACTTTGTCTATCTTTAAATGTTCTGCAACATTGGCAATAATTCCGAAGTTCTTGAATGTTTGCAAAACTCCTAACAGTCAGACCGAGAGCAAGGCTTTGAATAGATTGAGAACATACTTGCTGATTTGGTTTTGAGTGTTCTTCGTTAAGATAGAGAGTGAGAGGGAGGGGACAGAGAGTGAGACAGAAGGAATGAAGCTATATAAAAAGAGATAGAAACAAATATACTAAATAGCATCCTTACTAGATAATAGTAAATAGTGTAAGCCTCCATAAAGGAGAATATTCTATAAGCCATCCTATTACTTTGGACTTATCTTAACAGATATTGAACATAGTCCAGTGGCGTAGCTAGGGTGGGGGAGAATTCGAAAATCCCCCCGGGGAAGGGGGGTGTCCAAAATGAGTGTTTTTAAAATTAGAATTTAAAACTTACGCAAAATGCAGGGGCCTACAAAGAGATCAAACCCCCAGGGACTCCAAAGGATGAAAAATTCCTACCTACGCCTCTCTCTTTCTCTCCATAAAGCACCAAGCAAGGTCCTCAACAAAACTCGAAAATGGCTCAGATATTACAAGCTCGCATTGCCTGTTGCTAGATAGAACAAAAAAAAAGATGGTGTCACAGTTTTCAAGAAACCCATGTTGGTAAGTCTACAAAACAAATCAAGTTTACAGCGGTAAACCACACAACTTGCGTGAAAACAAGGGTATAAGATCCACGAATTGTGCGAATAGTCGGAATTGTGCAAAGTGTGGTGATTTGTTCGTAAATACATTTTTAGTGTTAAAATAATAAAATGCAACTTAAACGCACATATCCCAAATATTTGGGATGTTCTTTAAGAATTTAAGATTATTACATCTAACCTATCAAAACCTATACAGCAAGACGGCAGGGCTGGGCGCGGTAGCGGGCAGGATTCGAACCCAGGACCGCGGAGACGACAGTTCATGAATCACACCACACACCAGATCGTCAATCAAAGAAAGACAGAGTAATGGAGAAAGACGGTCAACAGATCTTGTGTGTTACCCTAACGGTTCAACAGACTAAGAGATAGCGGTGAGGATGAAAGTCTTTATAAATGTAAAAAAAGTATCTGTAGTTATGAAATAGATTTATATGATTTACAATGGAATTCAGTAACAAAGGCTTATATTTTGGAAGCATATCAATCTGACTATTGGTCTCGGCCGAAAAGCAACAGGTTAATTAATTCTAAAGTTAAGTTATTCACTCAACTTCTGCTAACTGCACGCTTCGTCATACATGTTCTTAGTCACATCTTAAAGTTGTTTCATAAGTAAGAAGCTTATGGAAATGGAAAATGAGCAAGATTGTTTTTAAGTGGGGGGGGGGGGGGCCGAATACTTTCATGAATACAGGTACCCTTGTTGGATACAGAGGCATAGCTAAGGTGAGAGAGGGAGGTGGAGAATGTCAAAATCCCCCGGGCCCCAACTTGAGAGGGAGCCATTGGTGTTTTTTTTTACATTAAATATTACGCAAAACACAGGGGCCCCCAAAGAGAATTCCTAGCTACGCCACTGGTTGGATAAGTTAGATATAAAGTATTTAAGGTTTGATTTATTTTTATTTAGCTGAAACCTTTCACTTCGATGGTTGCCTAGGACTAGCTTTGTACACTTATTTGCGTGTCTTTTTTTGTCATTGTAATTTAGATGAAAGTGATGCCAAGTATTTTCTCCCCCCCCCCCAAACTGAAATATTTTCCCTCCCCCCTCGTTACAGGCGTGTGTTTACTTTGACTATTGAGTGTGTCTAGACTTGGACACGTTAAGAAGCCAAAATTAAAGGACTGTTTCGTGTTTGTTTTTTCTATAAGGTTGAAATGAGGTTTGACTCAGTTTAGAAAAATAATTGACAATTTAATGTTCACTATCGTGTATATATTGTCTCTCCTCTTTCATTCACTCTCTCTCTCTCTCAAACACTACTATAATGACATTTAGATCTACTATCCCCTTATAAATTGACAAGTTTATACCCGAACCCAACAAAGTAGTTATCCCAAATATCACTTAGTGTATGCCCCTGGCACAGAGTATATTATATGAAAGAAATACAATGGAGTAACAATTCAATTACATATAGTTTTGTCCACTGATTAATTTACCACAAGGATAACATGAATTCACGGCTTAAGAATCGCAGCACTATATGTGTTAATGACACCAAAGGAAACAAATGTATACATATATATATATATTAAATTAAAGTCATCACCATCATACAGGCCTATATCGTCTCTCGAGACGTAAAATGCCACATATACATGGGCGTAGCCAGGATTTTTTTTTCTCCCCCCCTTCCCGAAACTATATATATATAGCCAGAAAAACCAGTGACTTGGCAGAATTTAAGTCATTGGTTAATATGCATGACTAAATGCATGACGCGTAGGACGTAATCATCTTCTTTTTTGAAGTAACGTCTGTATTATATAAGATAAGATAAGTTTGTATGGATGGATGTGTGTGTGTGTACATAATTAATCTCTATTACATTACAACTTACTTCATTCTTTTGGAAGACGTTTATTGTGCCCAAGAATAGGATCTTCCTGGAGTTAAAGAAAAAAATTGACTCCTTGCCCTTGCCAGCAAGGGGTCTGAGGGAGCGCTGAGAGCGGAGCGCGGGGCGGAGCACTATTTCTGGTATTGAAAGCCAACAAAATGCATATTCTGAGGTATCTACAGTGCATTTTACTGCTATAAAAAAGTTTTATTTCAAAAACCTAATGTGCTTTTCTTACTGACTTAGACCCTCCCGCGCCGTTCGCCGCATTTGCCGACAAGCTGTTTCCACAAAAATCTGTCGCTGGATCTGAGGATGAAAGTGTGGTACCACGTTGTACTAGGATGTCATCGCTACATGTCCCGCAAACCTCATGCGACGCTTTGTCACAACCTTACTAAGGGGTCGACTCCCATTTCGGCATAGGATTTCCTTGATTTAGACCCGATCTCTATAACTGACTCCTAAAATCCGCCTTAGACATCTTTTTAGAGCCACATTTAGTGCTTTTCAATTTCATTGCACTTTATAAATGGAGCCCAGCCACTGGTAGACATGTGTAACTTCTGTTGACTACGATTTTGGAATTAGGTGACTATTTGGCTTTACATGCTATATCGAAAAGGGAAGTTTTATCGTCAAAATCATCTGTTGGGGAGTTTTAAACTAAAAATATCTGGAGTTGTTTTTTTAAATTCAAAACCACATTTAGCTACGGTCATAGAATTTGGTGACTGTAGTTTGCTTTAGAAATAATATTGAAGAGAGAGGCTTTCAACCTTAAAACGCTCTCTAGGGAGATTTTAAACTCAAAATTATCTTTAGGGGTTTTTATTTTTTAAAGAAGACATCTGGAGGAGAGGGGTTGAAACTCAAAACCCCCCATAGGCATGGCTACGCTTAAAGAATTTTAGTGTGTAATTTGCTTCTTTTTTATATTGAAAAGGTATTTTTAGCATCAAATCCCTCTGAAAGGAAATTTAAACTCAAAACACCCAATAGGCTTGGATACGCTCATAGAATTTTGATTGCGAAATTTTCTTTTATTTTGAAGATTTATTTTTTATCTTCAAACCCCGCTAGCGGAGGGTTTAAACTAAAATAACATTTGGCTATGCTCATAGCATTTTGAGTGAGTAATTTGCTTTTTTATATTGAAGAGGGGTTTATCGTAAATTTTGGAGAGAGGTTTAAAATCTAAATCTTCCTTAGGTGTGCTTTTGGAATTTTGGGATTGTCGTTTGCATTTTTTTTGTTTTATAGAAGAGGGGGATTTAAATGCAAAACCCTCTGGTAGGGGGTTTTAAACTCAAAACCCCATTGTCTGTGCTAGGGCAAGTGATGATTTAGTATTAAAATTTCACCTAAGATAAACAAAATTAAAGCAAAAGATCAGTCACTAAACTCCAACAGGGGATTTTAACCTGGTATGGGGTTTCAAAATCAAAACCCCTTGGTAGGGGTTTCAAACTCAAAACCCCTCTAAACCGCCTGGTAGGAGGTTTTCAAACTCAAAACCCCCTTGGCTGTGCTAGGGCAAGATATTATTTAGTATTAAAATTTCACCTAAAATAAACAAAATTAAAGCAAAAGATCAGTCACTAAACTCCATTTCGGGGGGGGGGGGGAGGGTTGAACCCCAACCCCCCCCCCCCTGCACATAAATATATATGGTACCGCTTTGGGTAGTAGGTCTACCGCAACAATTCGGGCAACTCCTTTAAGTCAATACCACCCATTCTTTGGCGTTTTTTTTTTTTTTTGGTCATCACCTTGGACAACAAATCGAGTGTCACGATGTATACAAACTCGACCATCACAGCTAAACGGCATTGAAGCAGGCTATCGATGATTCTGTACAACACAATAAGGTCCTATGTCAGTAGGCCTACTATTAGATGACACTTGGCTAGTTTCTATCAAAATGATTGACACTATCAAATTAACTTATGTAGCTATTGTCAATGTGTTAAGCCTGCTTCAAAGAACTCTTTTTTAATATTGTAGAGACCACCTACTCTTTCTCTCCCCCTCACACACACGTTGCTTTCCTCACTGCAGGCAAAGTGTGTTGTTTCGTCCGATCACCATCACTTCAGTTCAACGTAATTACTTCTTTCATGTAATAATCAATCGATCTAGTCATTACATTGCACTGTTGGGCTTCTTACAACAAAACACTTTATATTTACAAAGACAAGTGACTTCACGTGCCATAATGTAGGGCTCGGTATTTAGTGTAACCACTGAAAGTCTGGCCATTCAATGGGTGTGATTGGTCTTTTTATTTATAGGCCATTCAATGGGTGTGATTGGTCTTTTTATTTATGGAGTTGTCGAGGTCCACGGAATTACTGAGCCGAGTTGATGAAGCTTGCAAGGATCACGAGATTGCTAAAATAATAGTGGTGTCAACCTTATCTCTCCCCTACATTAGTTATATATGTGGTTGTTTTTAATGGGTGAAATAATGGAGAACTTAAAACTTCAAATACAGAACAAAAAAAATACAATTTAAATTAAGCAATGTATTTGACAGCCAAAGGGACGTTACTCCCAATTTCTTCTCGAGGTTGTCTCCTGAAGCCTCAGTACCGCAAGGCAGCGGGGGTTTGAAGTCAGAGTACCCCTCTCCTAGATGAACTGCCTTACTAGGCTGACGAGCTCCATCTACCAGAAGCTCCCGGTTTTGTGGCGCCAGGTATCCGCCTTCACCTGTTAGTAAGAGCAGTTTCGCCGGGCTTAATATCTAAGCCGCACGAGCAGGCCAGGTGCTGGACTTAGTTGTCAGAGGCTATTTGAGACGCATGCCATCAGGAGTATTTTATAGACAATGGGAGCTTAACCCCATTGACACCCCTGGCCATGACAACCATATCAGCTATGAAATTCCCTCCGGCAGCTTCTGCAACTGAGTTGGTGCCAAGTGTAATGCGATGCGTTCCTTTGGATCACATCAGCAAGGTCGAGAGAGGGATCATGACGCATGGGGCCACCCATGACCCCTTTATCTAAGGCCCAGGAATGCGCCCCGGAGAGGAAACTCTGGTGCTGCTGCAATGCGGCTAAAACAACACGGGAGACAACAGTTACTGGTTATAAGTCCAACTTGATTGGCGTAATGTATGGATTCTGCCCCGTCTCAAGATTAAGCCAAAACCAGTGACTCATTTGGGCGCATCCATTGCCTTTCGAGACAAAAGGAGCCATATATTTGACAGCAATCAACAAACCCAATTTGATTTTGACTCAAGTATTGATTTTACTTTAATTTTAAAGCAATGTAGAAAAAAATAAAGCAATAATTATTTTCATTATGATACAGTTTTAATAATTTACAATACATATGTACAGATTAAAAAAAACACATAAACATTTCAAAGTTTTAAACAAATGTTTGTCTTCAACTCTCCATACACTCCTGTTCTCTCAAGTCACAGACAACATTGATTTTCTATTCATACATTTCCTTAATGGTCAAGTATACAGTTACAGTTCTAATCCTAATTACTAAGAGATCACATGTGCCTCATGTAGTAGTCTATAGCAGTTGAGAACAAAGCAAAGCCAACAGCACCAAACACACCTGCCTTCAAACCAGCTGTGGGCATGAAAAAAAAAAAGATGTACATGTGAATCTACATGTTAAAGTTATTCACCTATTGCTTATTTCTAGTTGAAATAACCAAATGTTGCTTGGGATGGTTTTAGAAAAAAACAAACAAAGATTAGCAAGCATTATTATTTTTTCAGCAAGCGAAGACCCTGTGTAGACTGAGGTCAGTATTATAAGCAACTCATCTGGTTGAAAAAATAGTACAACTTATCAACAATTTTAACAAAAAATTACCCAGATGCTTATATCATTATTGCTTTTTGTGTGTGTGTGTACAGCATGCCTTCCATGCTCAAACAGCATGCCTTCCATGCTCAAACAGCATGCCTTCCATGCTCAAACAGCATGCCTTCCATGCTCAAACAGCATGCCTTCCATGCTCAAACAGCATGCCTTCCATGCTCAAACAGCATGCTTAATGCTCTGGTCCAATCTTTTATATGCACACGTGAAGGTGGGTGTTTCTGGGGAAGGTTTCCCTGCTGCCTTTAGGTGCTCAGCTAAAATAACTCAAGTCCAATCTGTAATTTTAAAGCTCCTACTTCGGATTCAAACCTGAGCCTACCGCAGGTAGACAAGCCCTCATTAAAACACCCACATGTATTACTCCTGTTAACACAGACCCTTCAATTTGTTGCCATTTAAAAATGCAACTAGATATTATAGAATGCATGACACTTTTCTTTTTATTATCATCACATTAAACATTTTAAAACAATATTATGAGTAATTGGTCTGTTCTACTTTCTATGCCTTTGAACAAATAACTTATTACTAACTAAAATGTAAATAAAAGTAAATATCTGCACAAAAAAATATACCTCGAAGTCCTAACACTCCACCTACTATAGCTCCAGAGGCTGTTCCATTGATCAGTTCTGACTTTCCTCGATACTAAATAAAAAATATTACAGCAAAAGGTTTGCACATAAGAACAAAATTTTTGATAGTTAATATACTTTCCATTTCAAATCACATATCTATATATATAATTCTCTTTATGGCTCAAGAGTTTGGACACCACGTAATGGAAAGATCACTCTTTTATTTCTGCAAGTCAGACGGACTAATTACCCAACATAATTTTAGATGAGAAAAAAACGGGGGAAGGGGGGTAGTGAGAACAAGTAGTATTAACCAGTCACCAAACAGCAGGGCCGGACTTAACCATTGTGACCAAGAAGTCATGGAAAGAGAACAAGTAATCTACTCTGTATTGACACATCACTAAATAGCAGGGCCAGACAACCATTGTGGAGCCCCATGCAAAACGGATTTCGCGGGGCCCAGTTTGTGTAGGGATACGGATAATAATATATATAATAAGTGAAAATTAAGAGTTTGTATTGGAAAGTAAATTCGTCTTTGCATTTTATTCATTTTTTACTACAAACAGAATTACTTTTCGAGCCTTGCGTGTAGTGAAGTCATACAGTATATCATAAGAATTCTGCTTCCTACATAGATCATGATCAATAGCAAGAAAAAACAAATGTTTCAATCTAACTACGAGAATTGTTGACTTCAAGTTGACCTAACCACTTCCTTAGTTTGAGGCGCAAGAAGCTTCTTTCACTAGATTCCTTAATTATGGGTATTGCATAATGCCATGTTTTTTATCATACGTAGGATAGGCATTTTTCATATGAATGACACCCCAAAATGACAATTTTTGTCTACATATTTCAGGAGATTTTTATGAGTTTCCAAAAGATTTTAATAATTTCCGGATATTTCCAGGACTTTTTTGTATATTTTGCAATTTCAGAAGATTTCCAGGAGCTCCTGCTCCTGGTAAATCAACAGGAAGCTGCGGAAATCTGTTATAAGTTATAAAATGGTTTAATTTAATATTTTATACACCTAGAATTAGCAGGGGTCCTATGAAAGTGCGGGACCCACTGCGGTTGCATAGGTTGCATTGGCCTAAAGCCGGCCCTGCAAAATAATGGCGTATGCTACGCTGTGGGTCCACTAGTATGTCAATGATTTTTGTAGCTGTACAAGGTGAAATACACTAAACAACATAACAGCAAAATGTATATATATATATATATATTCTAGCCAGAATTTTGCTGCTGAGCTTCAGACACTTGCCATCTGTGCCAAGGGATAAAAGCATGTTTTTTTGTTTCAGCTGTTCATCACTGCCATACAAAGTATTGATAAGGGGTGTTGTGTGTGTGTGTTTTTCTTGGTGACGGTGGGAATTGGTTGTGAATGATGCGAGATAAGTAGCATTGTCATCAGCTGTCTTAGGACAGATGACTCCAGAATGTGAAACTGAAAAGCAGTGTTATTGTAGTGAGTTATAAGTCACACAAGAAGTAGCAAAGTGAAAAGGTTGTCTGTTGAGACGTAAGTACCAAAGAGAGATTGGTACTCATTTGAATATAAAGTGGTGCTATTTGAGAAAACGTTTGTCTAAGGATGATTAAAGCTTGCACAATTTCATTTCTTCATAGGTTTCATTTTAAGTAAAAAAATAAACGTTAAGAAAACTCTATAAAATAAAGTAATCTTTAAATCTTCATTCATAACTGACTTAGGAAAATCCCTGAAAAAAATAGCTTTATAAATAGCTTATATTTATATAGTATAGCTCATGTGACTTACCGATTCCACCAGACATTCAGTGCCTGAAAACATAGCCCCTACCAAGGCAAAGTTCTTTCCATATGAAAGAGAACGTGCTTTCATTTCCCTCAACACCATCCTTGTTGTTGGAGTTTCTGTTGTCATTGTGGACATGGGGTCAACTCCAGCTGTAAACAGACCAAATGCTGCTCCAAGTGCAAATCCTGTAGTAATAAAAATAAATAAAGTACATTAACAAAAAAAAAATAGCAGTGTCAAAATGTATTGCACCCTAGCTACGATTCTGTTCTAAAGAGAATGCTGGCTTCCCCTATGTTCAATTATAATAAGAAATCGTTATCAAGCCATTGAATTAAATCATGGGCAATAATTTGAATAATAATTAAATTAGAATCTAGAATCTTAATCTAGACTAGTCTATTCTATAAACAATAACCATAGATGATAGTATCTAATTCTAGTCTAAATAATATTTATATAATATAAAAGGCAAGATCCTGTTTCAGTTCATTTATTTACATCTCTAGGCAGCCATATTGGTGCAGGCCAGATTTTTATTGCGTTGTCTAGCTGTTGGATCAAGACTAAAAGAAATATTTCTAAGGGGGGATAACCTACTTGATTTTTAATACAGTGAGCTAAAACATGTTAGGAAGAGAAAGAAAATAAAACAAATAGAATTAATAGGAATATATGCTATATTGGTTGAAGTATTAAAAAAAGGGGCAGGGTATACATTATTATTCTTAAATTAGAATGACAGTAATAACACGAAAAAGCGTAAATCTAGGTACCCATTTTTTATGCTATAAAAATTGAATTTAAATAGATATGATGGGATTATTGTATAGATAAATACGGTACATTTTAAATGTTTTGATAAAGATTTAAGGTGCTGACAACTTGTAATATTTTTTAACAAAGTTGAAATAATTGTTGTGTGTTATGAGGCTTGTTGCATAGTATCTAGAACACGCTATAAACAGCTTATGTCCTTATAGAAAAGAATGTCATAAATATTTATTAACTTTGATAGATATATACCAGGTACAATGACTGTCTGTAATCTAGCCTCTAGACTAGAGTCACTGAAGCTGAAATGGGTGAAACTGCGGGAGCGGGCTGGGAGGGGCTAAGAGGTGGGTGACCGTGTACAGGCCCAGGCTCTCAGATTCATTTGTGGCACCTATAGAATGAGCCCAACTTCCGCTGCAGAAATCATGTCCAACGTGGCTCCTCTCAGCCTGAGGAGAGAGCGCGCCGTGCTAACGGCCCTGGAACGCTACCAAAGGGGCGAACCAGGGCTCCCGACCCATACATTAGTCACTCAGTGGAGAGTAAAAAACAGGACAAAATGGACATCAATTATGCACCGCGCGTCAAATTTGAGTGCTCAAGCTGGCCTCTCCACTGACCGGGTCCCAAACGTGCCCGTCCTGGAGGAGACAGCCCATCCCTCCAATAAATTTCACTATACACGGGTTGGAGGGGGCCACAAAACGACACACACACCCGGATTTACTAGGAAAAATGGCATTGGACACACTAAAGACCTACCCGCCGATTCCATCTACTGTTACACAGACGGGTCGGTCATGAAGGACTCCGTAAGAGCTGGGTATGGGGCCTATATCTGTTACCCAGAACACGAACCAGACAAGCCTCGCCACATGTAGCTTTGATGCAGAATTAACGAATTAACCAATACACTCAATTACCTGCTCCAAAAACTGCGCGAAAAGATAACCGTTGCGACAACTGTTGTAATAGTTACCGATTCCCAGTCCTGCCTCCAAGCCATGGCTGGCTTAGGGGGAAAGTCCAAATTGGTGGAAGAGGCATTAGGCGCCGCAAATAACATCCGCCTATTTATTGGAGCTGTCATCTTTATGCAGTGGGTGCCCTTGCACTGCTGCGTAAGGGACAATGCCGTGGCTGATGCTCTAGCACGAGAAGGAGCGCTGGCCGTGCCCACTTTCGAGTCACCAAGTACCTTCCAACAGGCTACCACAGTTATACGAGAGTGGGTACATGAAAAATGGTTGAAATCCTGGGATGATTCCAACACTGCCAGGGGAGTCTGGCAGCACATGCGTCACCCAAATCGAGAGGACCCGTGGTGGAGGCTAAAAAGGTCGGAACAAAAAACAGTAGCGCAGTGGCATACGGGACACTGCCCCATAGGTGCGTACTTCGCCCGGTTCCAGCCAAATTTTGATGCCTGTTGCCGACACTGCAGGGAATCAGAAGAGACGGTGGCGCACGTCTTGCAAGAGTGTTCGCAGCTCAGCGAGCTGCGGGAAGACGTATTCAGTGGTTCACTATGTTTGTGTGGAAGCTATGAGGCACTACGCCAAACAGCAGAGTTCCTTACGAGGGCACTACGGGAGACCTAGGTCTCCCTGCCTTGTTACCAATTGGAGTTCATCTCAGGTCCCAAGTCCAGAATGAGAAAGTAGGGGGGCCGGCATTAATCACGATAGGCTAATGGATAATCGGTAAGTAAAATTTTAAAATATTTTATTTTCAAATACCCGTATTAATTGTAAAAAAATGTAAACAAAAAAGTCCACGTATAGGATAATAGGGAAAATCATCGGTGACACACACACACGCAATATTAATTGAACCATTAGCCAATTGGAAAAAAGAAACATGAGATGATTTTTTTAAAGTTTATTAAATAATTGCCACAGAACATAAACATTTTATTATTAACAAACTTGAGCTATAAAACACATACAAATGTATAGAAATGCTATAGATTCTCGATATATGAAAATATATGTTTTGATGAAATAAAATAGTCTACACTTAGTAACCCATCTATATTTATTTATCAAAATTATATTTTTTAGTTGGCAGCAAAAAAAACTTCCTCAATTTTATTTTTTGTTTTATTTTTGCATCAGTAACAAAGTCCATCTGGTAAAAAGTGGCCGCCTGTTGCCATGATAGCAACGGTAAATAAAGGAACTGAAACAGGATCTTGCCATATAAAATACTAATATAATATGATTTTATGATATATTGATATCATATACTGATATACTATTATTATATTATATACTAGAATCTAGAATGTATGTTACAGTATGTATAGAGTATAGTATTAGATTAGAGACAGAGTTGATAGAGAAGCTCAGAGAGTACTTCATG
Organism: Biomphalaria sudanica; assembly: GCA_036873155.1. Classification (NCBI taxonomy): domain Eukaryota; kingdom Metazoa; phylum Mollusca; class Gastropoda; family Planorbidae; genus Biomphalaria; species Biomphalaria sudanica. The sequence continues at coordinate 1,163,232 of JAZGLO010006654.1, read as the reverse complement.
TTGATCTAATATTTTTACATTTAGATCGAAATCTTTATCAAATTAAATCTAGATTAATATTTAGTAAAATTACTATCTGATCTAGATTGTTTCAACGAAAAAAAGTTACCAATAACACAGCTCGCTGATGATTTAAATGCACAACTATCGAAAATTTCACGCACAAACATTTCCTCCCTTGACAAGGGCACCTGTGGAATACCGGCAACAGCCAGAGCTGGATCAGTCTTTGGTATCTTTTTAAATCCAATTACATGATCTATTATTAAATTAAAATTGGTAACATCATTGTGGCTTAAATTTTTTGGAATTCCTAACTCATTTACTTCTTGTGATTTTGAACCCACTGAGCTAATGTTATTCATGGGCGCCGCCATTTTGTGTTGTTAGTATCGACATAAACATAAATTTAGTACAGGTATCGATATCTTGGGCATCTATTATATGTCTTGCTGTCTTTTTTCATCGTGCATTCCAGATCTAGATGCAGTAAATAGACATAGAGTATAAATCTACATTTTTTAGATATAGGTCTAGATATAAGAAATCTAAACATAAATTTACTATCTCAGAAAATGTAAGTAGCTAGAAAAATATTTTTATAATATATAGGCAAGTGAACTTAAATCGCTCTTTGAAAAGGAAATAGTTTCCCAAGTATGCCAGAAAACACTACATAAAGATTTATTTTATTAAAAATCCACTTACTGAAAATGTGTCAATGTAAAACGATGATTTATTATTTTAAATATCTTTCAGAAGGTTAAATGTACTAAAACTTAGAATAATTTTTATTTCAAAATATCTTTTGTATTTTGTATTTCCATTAATTCACACAAGCTGGCTGGTTAATTCGTTAATTTAAATCAGTGGTCTACTCAAATTGTGGTTTAGAGTTTTTGTTGACATAATATAACATGATAATCAACATTACAATTACAAAATTGTGCACGTTCTTAGAACTCTATATTGCAGCTTTAATTTTTATTTATAAAAAAAAACTACGAAATCTAATCAATATTGTTTAATTTCATTTTATACAAAAAGATCTAAATACAACCGATCACAACCATTTTTTTAAAGTGGCGATATTGGTATTTGTAAAATATCTGGCGACCTTTTGCATTATAAACATAATGTCCATTGAATTAATTTTGTTACACTTTATGGTGTCATTGAGGATTTTCCGTGTAGAGTATAGATGTAGATCAATCATTAAAATGAATAGCAAGCTCATTAAAACTTTTTTATGATTGTCCGGGCAGTCCAGGTAATAAAAAAAAAAAATAAAGTAGATTTAGATGTAATAATTTAAGAATCCATAATTATTATTTAGCAATCTAGTAGATCTATTATTCTATATTAACTATATTACTATATAGTTAGTATATAATATTAAATATATTATATTATTTATATATATATGATATCAATATATTCATATATAGATCTTTAATTGATTTTATATATACTAGTCTAGACTAGTCTATACTTAATTGTCTTAATAAACTAATACTAGTTTCTAGATCTACAATGTTGATGAGGACTAAATTTAGATCTATTTTTTTATGTGAAATTTAATGGGAGAAAATCTTTTCAATATATATAATATATTATAAATTAGATCTAGGTGTTATATTATTTATAAGTTTGTTTAGATTATGTCTGTATATATAATATATATATATATATATAGACTCTGTATATTTTAAACTTTACAAAAGAGACATTCTGATATCTAATCTTGGCAATTTGACTAATTGTATTGATTTCTCTTGCCTCGCTCCCCCCCCCCATATCCAAATATTTTGTAATTTTTCATCTGCATTTTTTTTTTAAATAAAAAAAAAAAAGGTTAATATTTTAAAAATGTTTTTTTTAAAGATAACTTTTTCATACTCCAGCTGTTTAAAGTGTCCTTTTAATTTTATGGTTAAATATTAAGAAATAAAAACAAGTTTTCGTCAATATTTGAAAAAAATCTAGCTGTTCCCATAGTACAATTTTTAAAAATAAATGTCACAATTTTGAATTGCTTTTTTTTCTTAAAATTATTATTTATTTTTGTAGCAAATAACATGTTTAAAGTTTCTTGAAAATTTGAAATGGTAATATTAATAAATACAAAAGTTGTGCGTGAATAAGTCAAATTCCGACCAAATTCGTCGGTTCTATTTAGATGATAGATTTGGGGGTTATAAAATGATATAAAGAACATGTAAAGTCTCCTGAAAATTTGAAATGGAAATATTGACAAATAAAAAAGTTGTACATGAATTAAGTCAAATTTCGACCAAATTTGTCGTCTCTATTTTTAGCTTCGCCCGGCTGGAAAAGTATGAAAAATCAGTTGAGATGAAAGATTGGGTTCATATTACGCTTTAAATAACATGCATAAAGTCTTCTGAAAATTTGAGCCAAAAATATTAAATAATAAGAAAGATATGCATGCTTTAATAACAAAAAGTAAAAATTCGGGTACCAAAATTTTTTATTGATTACAAAGCCAAATAAGGGGGAAAAAAAAAAATCATAACTTTGCTTCTACTTATCATAGAAACATAAATTTGATATTTTTGTAAATGGGACACCAAGCTCTATTTAATGATATCAATTACAAAACTATATGATAAAAAAAATATTTTTTGTTGAAGTGCCTAATGTATATATCTTATCTAATTCTAGATTTCATTCTATGCATCTCTGTTCCTATTCTAGAAAATAGTCTAAGCCTAAATCTAAGTATTAGACCTAGATCTACACTCTAGTGTATGATTAAAATATTAAATTTGATTTTTCTACATTATCTCTAGATCTATTACTAACTAAATCTAGATCTACATTAATACAAGTTTTTTTGCTTCATTATCTATATTAATAAACAAGGAAACTTCGTTTTAATAATATATTATAAGTATTTTATTACTACTTCCGGTAGAATTGATAGCAAAATGGCTACTTTCTATTTGGTGGTCATTTTGGCATTCATATACCAATGATATTTTTAAAATCACACTTGATTCTTATGTAGATATGGATACTACAAATTACTAACCAATATAAATAATTACAAAACAAAAATAAAAAAGTTATCATATCTGGAACACACCCTAATTTTGGAAACTTAAAAAAAAACGATCTAGTAAACCAATCCCGTCAAATTTGGTATCAAAAGAATCGCCATTTTCTCCCCGACAAAATGATACTCTAATTTAGAAGATTGTTTAAAAAATAATGACGTTTTATGCACTTTTCCGACTGTAACCGGGACGCGACCGAAACCATGAGGACCAGCTTTTAAACACACTTCCGGCGTACAAAAAATAGCGATGTTGAAGTACCTAAATATATCTATCTATACTCTATATCTAGACTCTAGACTAGACTTAATAAAACTTAGACTTAATTAATAGAATAATTATATAATACTTTGTTATACTATACAATAATAAGTGTAAGTATTATATAGACTAAGATAGGTACTTCGTTAAAAATTTCAAAATGATCACAATGCAATGGAACCTATTTGGTTAGATAGAGCTTGAGAAATGCTTTCCAATGATACCAATTTTATATTGCTGAGTTAATTGTGAGGGAAGTTATTAAATTTTTGGTGGCCAAAAATTAGCCTTCTTTAGCCTTTGTAAAGCAAAAAAAAATCTGTGACCGAAACAACTGACAGTTGACTTTAATTAACTGTATTATAAAAAGTCTTAAAGATATGGGGTAGAAACTTCACACTCTTTTTCATTAACCTGTATTCTGTTAAAACCAATTTAAAAAATAAGACCAAGCAATAAAATCTTTGAAAAAAAGTGAATTAATATATGAAAAAAGCCTTCAACAAAAAATACAGATATATGTGATTTTGTCATCATATGAGCCCAAAAATCACAAATAAAACAAATCAGAGATTTGTAGTGTGTTTTATTTTGTTTAATTATAATACTACTGTATTTAAATAGCTATTTATATGCATCAGATAGATAATTTTTATAAATTATAAAAGAAAATAGCACTGCGCAGAAAATTATTTGCTAAAATTTAATGACTTCAAGTTTAATAAACTTCAGTTTAAACCTTTTTGTAAAGCACTGGCAATTAATGATTTTAAAATGCCTGAATTTAAATGCTTTAAAAATTTATTCATATATATATTCATATATGAAGAAAAAAAAAATTAATATTTAATAATATTATTTTAAAATATTTATTTTTACTTTAAAATTTGCACATTACAAAGTCATTATAATAAAGACACATTCCCTCACCATAATCTAGCATTTAAACATTATAGAAGTTAATCTAAATGAAAAATTCCTATGTGTGCCTCTAAAAATAGGACGTGACAGATAGAAATTGACCATTTCCAGTGTTGGTTGTTACTAAAAATAGATTTTAACCATCAACTTTGAAAATTAACATCTAAAGAGTGTGCCAAGCTGCAAAGGTCAAACTTAGCACACAGATACATATTAACATGCTAAATTCAATAGAATTAGTGAGATTGTTGTAACTATAAACACTTTTATTTTATTTAAAAAATAAAATTTTACCCTTCTTTGTCTTTGTTCATTTTAATATCAAATATCTTCAAAGTGCGCCAAGAGAATTTAATGAAATTTGAAATATACACATTTCATAATATGATAAATTATTGTAGCAAACAGCATTGTTGTAACTTTTATAGGAAAAAAGTTGTAAAAATGTCAACTTTCACTTAAACTTTTGTTCCGAAAAATTTAACAGATTGGCTTCAAAAGCAAATAAAAATGAGCTCTGATATCTTATGTTTACAAAAAGTAATCACAATTAGTCCTGAAATCAAATACAATGTGCTAAAACTTTGATGGAAATGACCACCCCTATAAAAAGGGTAAAATGTGCTGACACACTTTTAAGCCATTTTTTGGGAGAGAAAAAAAAATGGATCTAGGTCAGTTTATCGAAGTACCTAACTAAGAGTAGAGAGTTGATAGAGAGTCATAGAGTGATAGACTGGTACTCGATAGAGTCTAGAATGATTCCTGCCTGGCTGAAAATTAACTGAAATGTTGATTTCGCTTCATCATACTTCATGCTTCATCCAATCATTGTCATTGTATAATAACCTGTAGCCAGTGTAGGTAGGAAAGTAGCATCAAATGTGTTTTGTGACAATTTTTAGGTGTAGCCTAAATCTGTCAATAAATCTAACATTAATAAATAATGGTAATACTGTTTAAAATGAGCTAGATCTATATTTAGGTAAAAGTGTGCCCCAAAAAACAAAAAAACTGCTGGATCCTTTATCACCAAAGAGAATCCAGGGCTTTAGCTGCATTATTTGGGGATTAGAATGCCTCTCTAGAATTATATATAGGATTATAGGGCTGTTGTCACATGAAAAAAGTGCTCTACAAGATGAACCATAATCATTCTACGACTTTAGGAGGCCGACATATTATATATATTTTTTTATCAGAATTTATCTGAATCTTAAATGTGTATTAAAACTCAATTTATTTATTTATTTATCTAATAATGTTTTGTTTTTTTTTCCAGGAAAAAATGGCGGCAATATTGTTTAATTGTATGTCACTTTTGCGTGATATCTACAACCAAGTAAAACCATATCCTACAAAAACAAAGTATGGCCTGCCACTCCCAAAAAAGTGTCATGTGGTGCTTTCAGATGACGAAATTGGTGACAGGCCTGTTCTTATTATTGGTGATGTACATGGTTGTTTTGATGAGCTGAATGACCTAATTTCTCAGGCCCAGAGTCGAATCAACACATCAGACCTGTTCATTATCTTTGTCGGAGACATGTTGAACAAGGGTCCGAAAAATCAAGAGGTCTTGACTCTTCTTCGTGAGCTCACAGCTAATGGAAGTGCTTCAGCAGTGAAAGGCAATCACGAAGAGTCATTGCTGAGAGAGTATCGTAGCATGAGGATGAACAGTGATTACAAGCTTTCAAAGAAATACCAATACTTGAGTACATTTTCAGCAGAGGATTTTCAGTATCTTCAGAACTTGCCATATTCTTTGACTGTCCCCAAAATCAATTCAATTGTGGTCCATGCAGGGCTGGTGCCAGGTGTTTCCTTGGAACGGCAATGCCTAATAGATGTGTGCCACATGAGAAATCTTGTTTATGCTGAATCAGTGTTTGGGCCTGTTCCTGTTGCTCACAGCAAGCCAGAAATAGGCGTGGCTTGGGCAACTTTATGGAAAGGGCCACAGCATGTTTACTATGGACATGATGCCCGCAGAGGCTTGCAAGATCTACCCTTTGCCACAGGCTTAGACACAGGTTGTGTGTATGGGCAGTGCCTGACGGGTATTATTATAGACAAGAATGGGGATAAAACATTTGTTACCGTTCGGGCTAAAAAGTCTTATTATAACAATAATGAATAAAAAAAAGTATTATCTGTATTAACAGTATCTCACACTGTTTTATTGTCATGTTGATAAAAAAAAATTTTTTTTTTCTTCTTTACACACAAATTCTTGTTATAATTTTAGGCGTTAAGTACAAGTGTAGTTTCAAAACATTCCTCCTCATTGTTTGTATTGACTTTTAATTCTGTCTAGTCAAAAGACATGGTTTGCATTTTTCGTAAACTTGTTTTTTTTATTTTTTAAACAGTTTGTTTTCTTGAATCATGTGTTGCAGTATTCTGCTTAAATTTGTAGGTTGTGGCATAATAACACTGTTTAAGTTTTTAGCCATTTTCAAGAAAACCTTGTTTAAGCTTAATGTCTTTAAGACATTAAGAAAGGTGTTATAAGCAGGACAAGTTCAAAAGTTTATTTTATTCCATTAAGATTTGCGTCACATTCCTAAAATTACTTGTAGCACACTGCTCAATTTAAAATCATGAAAGCTGCATGTTGGGGGGGGGGGGGCATATTAATGGTAAAATGTATACATACTATAAACATCAGATTATGATTGAACTTAAAATGTTTTGATTTATACTTTTGTATAAACAATTTTGAACTCCTTTTGGAAGGTCTAAGAAACTCTAACAATTCTCTGCTTCACACTAATAATAAGGCTTGTCTTCAAGCCTGACAATCAAGGAGTGCAATATTTATCCTCTATTTTCAAACACGTTATGATTTGCATGTTGGACCCAATGTTTTTGTTTAATTAAAAAAAATAAAATAATAAGAAACACTTTGTTGCGTTAATCTTATATTTCATTGTATTTTTTTTTTGGAATATAACTACATACATTTTGTGGATTCTGGGTATTAGAGAGATATATTTGTGTTACCTTAATGCAGGTTGCAACTGGATTTGCATGGTCATGTGAAATATTGCACTCATACACAAGCTTCAGAATCAAAGTCAATGCCATTGTACTTAGACAACACCACTTAGCTGGTTTCATTCTCAAATAAAAAATTCCTAGCCTTCAAGAAGAATTTATTTTTTAGATCTCTTGTTCCACAACCAAGTGGTACCTGTTCCAATATTGATTATTATTTGGTTATTTGATCATGACAAATTAATTTATGCAAATGATGGTTTTTCTTTTTTTTTTTCAAAACAACTTTTTTTTTAAAGAACGTAATTATGAAAAAGTTCTTGGGATCTCTAGGGCAGATAATGTTAAGGTCAGCTGTTTCTTTTGCCAATGGATAACGACCAGGGTGTTATGTGGCCAACACTACGACCAACTGTCTTTACTTTCCCTTCCCTAACTAAAGTCAGGTATCCATTATAGTTGGGTGGAGTCGGGGCACCCTAAAGATCCCGAAATTCAAAATCCCATTCTTCATCAAGATTCAAACCTAAGACTCCAGGTTTGGAGCCAAGCCCTTTACCGCTCCCCCTGTATTCTTTGGTAGTCAAGTAAAATTGACTCAAGGTTCTCTCTATATAACTTCCATTATTGATTGTTATTATTTAGTTATTATTTGATAATGACAAATTAATTTATAAACATCTCAATAAAAAGATCTGTATCACATTGTTTTTACCTACATATACAGAATTATTTTATTTATTGTGTGTCATTATGTTACTAAATAAGTTTCTGGATTGTTAGAGGTGAAATACATTATACTTCATGTCAATATAATAATGGTTGTCAGTGATTGCAGTTTTTATCAGTTTTTTAAAGAACCAAAAAAATACTTTAATTTCTGTTTTGTGTAAGCACTGTTACTATTACACATGTGAATAATACTCATAACAATGCAACAAGAACTTATCATATTATATATATACAAAAGAGCTATTCAACACTTCTGAATTGTTATGTTGTTAAAATTTGTGTATTCCTTACTTAATGTTATCAGCCGCAAGAAAAGTTCTCAGTATTTCTGCAATCAAATGGTCACTGCTGAAAGAAAATGCTTACATAATTGTGTATGTGTGTCCATAACAGGTTTTAAGTTATAGTTCTAATGATTAAGGAACATGTGTGTGTGTAAATATGGAAAATTTGAAACATGCTTATTTATTTAATTTTATGATAGAAAAAAAATCATACTGCTTCAAAATGTAACTTGTGGCACTTTTTTTTTCAATTGTGCCCACTTCGATTGAATTTAGAGTTTGTCTGAGTAATTCAAGCTGCCTTTGTAAGATATTTTATAACATTCAAAGTGAATACAAACTTTTTTTTTTTTGATTAGCTGAAATGAGTGTGGTGTCTTACAAATGAGGGTTTTTCTTTTTTTACAAAACAACTTTAAAAAAAAAATCAGAAAAGCTTTATGATATACTTTTTGTAGCAATGAAGTGGTAGTTCATTTCTCTAATCATGATTAGTATTCATTACAAAATCCAAATCTATATTGTTGTGAATTATCACTCTATCAATTGTCAGTAGCATTATTAATATTTTGTTTATTTATATTACAAAATAGGTTGTTTTTTTTAAATTGTACATTTCCCTTTCAGACCTTGTGGTCTATATAACAAAATAATCTATTTAATAACATTTTGTAAAAGAGACAGTTGTTTGACGAATGTATGCCTCTGTTATAATATTTAATTAAACGTTTTTACCCATTAGCTGTAGTCCAATTGAGATAAAATGAGATGTTAGAATTAATTCATACATATTCAAATGCTACAGTAGGCCCAAGTTTTAGTGCAATTATAACAATGATGAACATTGTATCTTGAGCTAGGCAGAGGTTTTGAATTTTATCATTGGAAACATATGTTTTTCAAAATATATTTAAAGTTGTTTTGTTTTCAGGGTTTATTAGGATTCTATTCATGGAACCCCCTAGACCCCATTCATGAAATACAATCAAATGAAGGCATATATCATACTTAAATTTATAGTGCCAAATAGAAACCATTTCATATACTTGTCTGAAGAGAACATTTTCATTGGCCCCCAAGCTAGGTGTACATTTTAAACCTTTTTTTTCATTCAGTTTACCTTATTTTACATAAGCATCAAACATTTCATATCAATAAAATTAGAGCCTCTTGGCTTGTGTGGTAGTAGTTTAGTTAGTTTTTACTCAAAATTCTTGTGATGAAAAAAAACTAAATTGCCCCAGCTGATGCTTATCTTATTTAAATGTCAATAGTAGCAACAACAATATATAACAATTTATTAAATTTAAACATTAATATATCACAGAACACATTTTTGTGTGATCTTTTTTTCCACTTAATTCATGTATTGGTAAGTGATAAGAAAATGTCTTCCTATGGAAGAATGTCTTTTTTTTTTAAACCTCTTTAATAAAGTGATATAACAACATTTTGGATACATTCTCTGTCATTTTTTCTTCGTTTTAAAGTAATGACTTACATTTTTTTATGACCATATAATATCACTACTTCATAACTTGCTCAAAGAGTGTGGTGAGTTTGCTTTCTAATATATTATATTCATTGTCACTTTACTCTTAAATGAGAGATTGATTTAAATTTCATTTCTTTAATAGTTGAACCTCTATGCTAAGAATTAGCTATTACAATAAAGAATTTGAGTTTATGTGTCTGTCAAGAGATAGCGCTGTGGTCATTAAACTTAACTTCTGTATAGATCTAAGTCTAGTGCTCATTTGAATTTTGGGGCACAAGACACTCTTCTTCTCAATCATCTTTATTCATTCTGCAATTTGTAAATGATCTCCTACAAATGTATTGATGGGATCATTGATAAAGTCTCTTTATTTAAAATCTCTCAATATTCATTATTAAAGAGAAAGTATTTTACAATAAACCATTCTGTCTACCTAGTATTGATTGTATTTGTGATGACATTTTCAAGTATGTATTGATTACAAGGGATCAGTCTGTGTACTGGGAGTATTGATTGCATTTGTGAGTGAAGGTTTGAAGACAAACAAATTTGATCTCACAGTAAGTTGTGATTTCCTTATAAATATTCCAAGTTGATGATTTATATTATTATTTTATTACAAGCTCATTTTGTTTTAAACTTCTGTTTCTAATAATGCTAGTAAAAAATCATGTTTAGCAACACAGAATTTTACACAATGTCTATAAGTATTTTTTTACTAAAATCTCTTTGTCCATCTAAATGCAAATCCCATTACATTCATTATAGCAGAGGTTCTCAAACCTTTTTGACCCGGGGACCCCTTTGTATAGTCAAAACTTGCCACAGTCACCTATATGAAAAAAAAAAGCTACATAAATGTATATTATATATGTAAAAAAATTTTAAAAATATTTTTGAAGGAGTGTTTGCTGAGGTAATAACTTTTTGTTTGAAATCAAATTTAAAAATAATTAATGACTTGGATGAGGTTGATTACATTTTATTTTTATGAGTATATTTATGCCTGGCTTAATGAGCAAAATTTTCTAGTCAGTTTCTTTTGTTTGTGATGAGGTTCATTGTGATAATATCCTTGTTGTACCAAATAAGAAGACAGGAAAGCAGTCAAAAACTTTTTTACAATGACTCAAATGCAAGATATAAATTTGGATATTTGTAATCAGAATTTGTGGTATCCTTGTTAACACATTGATTTATGTTCCTTGTTTGGGGATATTTTAATAAGCTGCTTCTGCATTAGTATGGATTGATTGGCAACTGGAGGTCTCCTGGACAGCCACAGAGCAGAAAGATAAGCTTTGGAGCTAGCAACTACAACATTAATATACAACCCAAGCATGCCAAACAGCCTGGGACTAGTGATATTTGCCCTTGTGGAGCATCACCAGAGAATGCCGACCTTGTCCTTCAAAGCAGCATTATCTATCAAAAGGCCTAAACAAGAATATGGATGCATATATGAAAAGCTGCCAGATCTGGAAACCACTGCGCGGTTCATCACAGATATATGACTACTTGTCTGAACGTTCAAGCATATATATATACATACATACATACATATATATATATATATATATACACTGGTATGAGAACAAAGTGAAAGAAGAAAATTTGATTGGGATTTCATCTTGTTTAAGTGCAGAAGGGTTCAACACCCAGCCTGGGGTACCCAAGTGAAGAATGTTCTCAAATCTTTAGTTTAGGTCGTCATTGAATAGTACATAAAAAAAAAATGATTAAACAGTAGTGAGATATGAGTATTAAAGTTATCTGATATTATAAACTGGCTTTTAGCTAAGAAGTTATTTTAATTGTAATCAAGTTAATCTTTCTTCAGACCCCCTTCGGTTGTCTTGTTGACCCCAAGTTTGAGAACCACTGCATTTAGTACCAGTAGTGAATCCAGACTTTTGCTGCCACAGAAATTTTCTGTCACAGATACCTTCCTCCCTCACATTCCATGCCATGAAATTATTTTTATTTGTAACCATACAATAGATCAGTGTTTCCCAAACTGTGTTTTGTGTTGGTGTTCCACAAACAACTGGAATAATTAACTAGAAGCCACAAGGTGAATTTATCTCTCTAAAATAAATATCAAAGTGTTCAGCTAAATACCCAGAATGTACACTTCAAAAGTTTGGGAAACACTGCAATAGCTTACCTTAAAATGTGAAAAAAAAAAAAAAATATTTTACAGTATGTCCATGTTTGGCTCATGAGTGGTAAGCAATACTCATAGATAGGTAATTTTACAACAAAGGTATATGGAAATGTGGCAAAGTGATTAAATGTCAAAAAGTTTGTTTTTTCTTTAAATTATTATTTTCATTGATTTAAAAAGAGCAAACAACAATCATGTCCTATTAAACCAAAACTATTCTTAGGCTAATTTGTCATTTATTTATATAATTATAATGCACTTGTTGATACTTTGAAATGTTGACCAAACAATAGGCTGCCAAAAAGATTGATCATATTAGTTATATCTTGATCTGTTAAAAAAAAGCCTACTGCTTATTCTTAATACATTTAGTGTTGAATGCTTGAAATAACAAACTATCTAATGAAAATAGGGATTAAGTGTTGCCACTGTATTGTATTTGTACAGTGTTGTCTTTTTTCTTTCCATTTCTGAACTTTCTACAACTCAATAGTTAACAGTCTTTTTTATTTATTTATATATATTTTTTAGCCCCTCTAACTGTGTAACTACTGCAATACAGCATTTGGTTGTAAGAAGAACAAATGTCAATAAAAAGTTTTTCTAAAATTGTAAATGATAGTTTCATTGCTAAAAGTTGTTTCTTCTTCTTGGCTATCTACAGTGATTAGTTCATTGCTATTAAGTTATTATTTCATTGCTATTAAGTGTCCAGATTAAAGACTACTTCATTGCTTATAAGTGGCAAGCACTATAAATAGTAGTATAGTACTTTCTGTTTCCTGTTGGGTTTCTCCTTGTAGATATTTCAGTGTTGCCAAAAAACATGCTCCCTTCTCTTCCATTTGAACTAAACCCTTTTGCACTTGCATTGATACAAAAAATGTTTTCTTTGTTGGATTATTTTCTTTTTTTTCTGATTAGTTTGAATGCTGTCCTTTACGAGCACCCTGCGCTGGACTGTCGTTTGGACTTATAGGGTTCAAAACCCTGTTGTCCTAGGTCAGGCTTGGACTAGGAAGTAAATTATCTTCAACTCTGAAGGAACTTCCAAAACATGTCAAGTATTTAACAAGCCCTACTTTTAACAATCTTTCATTTATGGGTCTTAAGATTATGACAAATTTCAAAAAATAGCATCTTTAACAAATACCTTGCAATGCTCACTTAGTCAATGGAGTGTCAAAATAAGTTAGCTCTACTAATATTACTTTAAATAACAAGGATCCCTTTATAAACAGCGACAGACATGAGAATCTATAACATATGCTTCTAGTGTTAAAACAATAATTTATATTTCCTTTTTTTTAAAGTGTATTTTAAGTTAAATTATTTTCAGAATTCTAATCTTGATATCACAAATTTTTTGTTTTTACTGTTTTAGAATCCTTTTACAATGAAAGTAGAAACTAAAATTATTTATTAGCAAATATATATGACAATTGGTTTGCTTTTGGTTGAAGAGATTTAGACTCAAGATTTAAACAAAAGATTTCAACTCAAGAATTAAACAATAGATTTTATTGAAACAAATGTCATAATGCCTTTTTTAAAATACATGCCTACAGTATTGTCATTTATTTTTTCCCACTAACATAATAATTTTATTCATGTGTGGCATTTTTACGTCTCGAGAGACGATCTTTTCCCTTTGCAACTTCTTGTGTGACTAAAGAGGCCAATCCTTGATACACAGCTGCGATCGCAGGTTGGGCATATATAATCACCAGGCGCCGTTGCATTTTCACCCTTCTTTTTGCTTCTGTTGTGTATGGCATCTGCAATCTTTGACCCTTCCTTTATGCTCTCTCTCCATGAGGATCTGTCCAGTGCCACCTCTTCCCAGTTGCCAGTGTCGATTTTGAAGAGCTTCATGTCGCGTTTGCATACATCCGTATAACGTAAAAGTGGGCGACCAGCGGCTCTCCCGCCCTCCATCAGATCGCCACACAGGACGTGGAAGTCGACCTTCTGGCATTCTACGAACGTGGCCAAGCCAGCCAAGGCGTCTGCTGCTGATAACAGAGCGGATGTCCTGGCACCCTGCTCTTTGTAGCACCTCCTCATTGGTTATCTTATCTTGCCACCTTATTTTAAAGATCCGCCTTAGGCATCGGAGGTGGAAAACATTCAGCTTTTTTTCCCGCCATGAGCAGGCCGACCATGCCCCACCCCCGCACAGCAAGGCGCCCGACACACAGGCCCGGCAGACCAGGGCCCCAGCACCGCCAGCCAGCAACATGCCGCCCCAGACTCTTTTCTGCAGCCGCGACACGGCGGCCACCGCCCCGGCCACCCTGCCGTCCATGTCCCCATCCAGCAGAGCGCTGTCGGACACGATGGAGCCAAGGCAACAAAAGCGACCAACAACCTCCAGTGGCCGGCCATCAATGCCCACCTGAGGTGCAGTGTCCGCGTTCTGCTATTTATTCATGTAAAGTATTGTTTACCTTGTGTACCAGGTTATGTAATGTTTACTTTGTTTGTTATGTGATGTAATGTTTACATATTGTTCCATAATGTTCTCATATTGTTCCATGTGATGTAATGTTAAGTTATTGTTTTATGTGGTGTAATGGTTACTTTGTGTTCCATGTTCCAAACATTATCCACCTTCCTAATTCTCGTATGCTGAGTTCATGCTATTAATTCTTTTGTTCTCTTTCAACTGAATATTCAGCAGGTCTTTTTCACAAAACGTTGGCTGTTTCTTCTCATTGTTATGTTGGAGGAAATATTGCTTGCCTCTCTATCAGAATCAAGGGCAATAACCTACGAGCCGTGAGATTTATTACAAACAAATATTCACATTTGACTAGAGTAACACCATTAGTAAAATCACTAATTTTAGAAAAAAAGACCTAATGAAATATTTAAAAAGACACAGAAATAGAGGCACTTTTCTTATTCCTTGTGCTAGGACAAATACCTGCAAGTGTTGTTAAGGCATGAAATCTGCTGCCAGTATCATCCAGAAAAACCAACTATATTGCAGTTATAAGTCTATAATAAACACGTCTAGATGAACAATGAATACGCACATATAATATATATAATACAGACGTTACTTCAAAAAAGAAGATGATTACGTCCTAAGCGTCATGCATTTAGTCATGCATATTAACCAATGACTTAAATTCTGCCAATATTAACCAATGACTTGTCACTGGTTTTCCTGGCTAGATCAGGCAAATCATTCCATGCCCTAATAGCACTAGGGAAGGAGTATTCTAAAGTAATGAGTAATGTCCTTACTACATCCCTATTGCGAGGTACAGTGAAAAAAAAAAGGGGGGGGGCACGCTGAAAATTTGTCAAGAATAATAGCGTTTTAAAATAAAACAACTAATTTTTGTCTATTAACAAATCTGAATCTAGATATAATTCAGTGAACAGTAGATCATCAAACTCCATTTGAGTGAGGGCTTGAGAGGCTCAAATCCTCTCTTGCAAAAGCCCTGGACAGAAATCCTGCTGTCTTGCGTAGTGCATACATGTCGAGAATTTTTGGTTTCCCAGACAGCAAGTCTGGGGCAGTCGAAATGAATATGAGACATGGTTTCCTCTTGTTCCCCGCAACGAGGCACCGTGAATCGAAATTTGACCATAGCCGTGAGTAATATGAGTCTGTCCTGCACTGTGCTATGATAGCTTGCTCAGGCCTGGAGAGCCTCCACCACGGGGAAGTGCGGTTAGGGCGCCTCATGCGCTCAACAGTAGATGTGTAAAACTTAGAGTTCACTAAAATAAAGAGATAGACAAAGAAATAGATAGACTTCTAGATGTGAGTTGTTCAAATTCTTTGGCCGGCATCTGAAAAAGATCAAGTCATAAAGATCTTTGAAAGAAGACTGAGATTCTAGCGAGTACTTACGTGACACTGAAATTTCTTCCGAGTAACGTAGGCCTAGCATGGTTCTGTAGACATTTTTACGCCAACAATTAGGCACGCCACAAGACATCTTTCCGAACACCAGTATGATTCCATCTTTCGATCAAGCCCACTACGAACGTAGACTAGATGTTCAAATGCCTAGAATATATCTCACAATTCACTGTTTAGTATTAACCTGTCCCAAGCTTTACTTCGAGTTTGACTTGCTCTTTTCTTTCTAAGAGTAAAGTGTGGTGTAGACCAAAACATAATGAATTTTGGAGGCTTACAGTGCAGGGAAAAGCTTGATCCCGATGCTTACAGACTTATATTAGCTGAATAAGGGAAGGTGTGAACGAAGGCCTACTGGATGAGGGGAGGTGAAGGAAAGCCACTCTTCAAAGTATGAGAAACATTGTTTTAGGCCTGGTCTCTTCTTCTTGGAAAAGCTATCAATCTTGTTACTGAATGTGAGAAAAAGTGATGTATGTTTTCAAGTATTTAAAAAAGTGTTACAATGATTGGATCTTATATAGCTACAGTAGGCCTACATCCTACTAAATTTGAATACATAGGCCCCCGTGTGATTTTTTGCAGGGTGGAGGGTGCAAATTGCGACCTTTTATTTATTTAACTAAACAAGTGAACAAACTATTTAGGCAAACTGTACCCCTTTTTGAGTTTATTCTTGTGTCCCGTACCTCCCTACGGTAAAAAAACAACAGACTGCAATCATTGATTGTGGCTATCAAAACTGTCAATAACTTTTCTAAAGAATTCCTCGAAGGACTAGCTGGCGAAAAACGCTTATCGTGCACAGTGCCGAGAGTCTTCTTCACGTTCCAGCTCTTGAATCGTTTTAGGAAACCTAACAGAAAATCCTGTTTTGGAGCCCCGTAGGCTGGGGGATAGTGGTAATATCACTGCTCTCCGGCAAGCTCTATAATCCAGCTGACCCCAAATTGCGATGGCTCTTCATTTCTTTGGATCTGGTCAGTATTGAAATGAGCCGATTGTTGACGTGTGGGCAGCCCGACACTCGCAAATTTACCACCCAGGCTTTTCCCCAGCAATGGAGAGGTCACTCCATCTCAAGTTGCAAAGAGAAAAGTTCATCCCTAGTACTCTCTAGGTATGTTAAATGCAACAGACATGGTCGGCCATCAAGTCCCGATTAGCGTATTATAGTTTATTACAATAATACCATCTCCTTGCAACTTTACGTAAGTACATGGTCTGCATCAATTGCTGATAAGCCTAGGCTAGTAATGCATACATTGTAGGAAAATTTCCTTCTCTGTACTAAAAATTATTAATATTATTATTGTTATTAGTCTAATACAGTAGCTTATCCTTACAACTGTACTTCAGTGGATGCACAACAGTTTCTACTTAGAAGAACTTAATGAATTTGAAGGTGTAAAAGTTGGCTAGAATTTGGCTTCTCAGAATCCAGGGGGGGGGGGGGAGTGCATGCGTGCACGACTCTGCACCTCCCCTGCGAGCGCCCATGTTTGAATATTGTCACTAATTAAAAACAATGCTTTTTTTTCATTATTCTTATTTGAACCCTGGTATGTAATCTGACATAAGGGTAGTAACTTCATTCTAGTGTGATCTACAGTTTATTAATGAAACATAATAGGAAATTATATAGTTTTTGTGAAATAGCCTATTGTTAGACATTCAGTCTGCGCTAGGTAATTTTATAATGGAAAGTGGATTGTGCAGACCAAAACCATTCTTTAGGCATCACAGAGATACCCCCGTAAGCGCTATAAAAAATCAACTTAGTCGCCATTTTGCCCTCACTGGCATGAAAGAAAGTAGCTGTCATCAGATGGCCCCTGAAAGAGACAGTTGGAGAGCTCTCACGAATGCCGTGGGACACACAGTTAAGGCTCAGAAGAATTTTTTAAGCCCCTGGTAGAAGACAGGCTCAGAAGATCTGCATTAGGTTCAGGAAATATGCAGGTCGCAACTGGGTCTGCGTAACCATGTAAAACACTGCACTCACTGCAATCTTCTGAAACGAAGACGTCGCCATTGTGACCGGAAATATTTTTGTCTAAACTTGAGGAGACATCGTTAGCGTCTATTTTAATATGTCCCAAAACGATTCCTTCATTATAACATTCTAGCTGTTGGTAAAGGCAATATCTACATGGCCAGAGTACTGTAACATTCGAATTAAAATTATTGTAGATATTTTTGTTAGGTTTTAAGGTTATTTTTAATTTGTAGTAATGTCATTATTAAAGTCGCCTTAAATAAATGCTAACGCTATTTCCCCTCACGCATTCTCCAATCAAATTAAAACTTTAAACAATTATTTATTGTACCTAACAAAAACATGAATCGGTAATTAAGTAGAATTAGTTATAAGGGCGGAGTTCTTCCCCCTTAGAAATATTTTTAAAAATATATTTTGCTTGCTAATTTTCAAGCACAAATCATGAAAAGATTTTCAATAAGAACAAGCAAAATATTTCATAATCCCATGTTCGAACTATTTGCATACACCCACTTCCTCGACTCCTTCAATTGTAGGAGATTTCGCTGTACCCGTGGCGTATGTTAATTCTCTGTTTTGGGTGAATTGCAGGAATAAGCATTGTGGCAGTTTTGTAGGCCCGTATATTATTTCAGCTGCTCTTCGAATTGGTACATTGTTTTTATCGAACCAGTCTCGATGCTTGACCTAGGACACTGCATTTTGATACAGCCCTTAGGAAAAACCTGTTGCTTTTGTACTGTCTATCTGTTCTTCTGTATTTTAACCAAAGCCGCGAATGCGCAATTGAAAATCTGATCGCCTCTAGGCTTACATATATCGCACTACAAAGAATGAGTGTTTAATGTGACTCTAGTCTAGATTACTTCTCCGTGAAGACTTAAACACATTTCTTTTTTCAAACTTGTTTTACCGCTATCGGGAAGGCGACAAGTAAGTAAGGTGACTTTTATTTAATTTCCTCCCCCCCCCCACCAATATATATTTTTCATACGACCAGGGCCGCCACTACCTATTGCGCAATGTGTGCATTGCACGCAGGCGGCCGACTTTAGGGGGCGCCAAATCATTATCTTAATGTTACTTCTTTTTTTAAAAATTAGTTAAATAAAAAAAATTACTTAAATATTTTATACAAATTCTAATTACTCCATTATCCTTTGAAAATAGAAACGCTATTCGTGCTAGTTCCTCTCACGTGGAGGGGGAAGGGGGTAACGTATTGACCAAAAGGAGTGTTATGGAGTGTGTATTTCCTAGGCGGAGGTAAGAAGGGGATAAGCGATTGATTGGGGGTTATGCAGTGAGGATTCTGAAATTAGCGTGCCTAGTGCAAATGTGAGACGATCTTAAAACATGAAAGAGTAAAGATTTTATTTTTGAGCTAGATTTTGTTATATATCTGTTTATTTTATTACTATTAGATCTATATTTTATCTCAAGTTAAATCGTGAATAATAACAATTATATTGAGTATTTGTTCGCAAAGAAGTTTTTTCAAGTTATTTAAAGTTTATTTATTTTAAAAAATATAAAATGCTTACATCAGTTCAGTTGTACTAGCTGTCTTGAGCTACAAGCCAACAGCCGACCAACAACAGGGGGGAGGCGACGAAAAAAATGTTCAGACCCCTTGCCGACTTAAGCGGAAGCCTGCCGTATCTTCAATTCTACCTCCAAGAAGAACTTTTTACTACGCTTAAAAATGATGTAGACTATACTATCCCCCCCCCCCCCAAAAAAAAAAAAAAAAAAAAACAACGTTTGAGTGAAATGTCATGAAGTTAATTTGGTTTTTATACACGGTGTTCAATGAATAGAGGCTACATGAAAAATAAAACCTAAAAATTGTGACTAAGTTTTTTTTTCTTTTTTATTACTTTATTACGAAATTTAAAAACAAACTCACGGACCTCACTGTGTAAGCTTACATTGCTCCTCTGGGCTCCAACTTCTAAAGGGGGCTCGAACAAAATAGTAATTTAGGGAGTCGCCACCAGGGAATGTGAGAAACATTGCCTTACTATGTTTTATTTCAGGTCATTGTCTAAGTGACTTGTACTTTGGATTTTAAACTCAAGAAAAATATTCAGCGCTGAGTTGCTTCGTCTGTTGGATAAATTTGTAGGCAACTCCGAATCCGTGTATGTCAGATGAAAGTGGATACAATACACATCTCTCCAAAATACAAACGTGATAACTATTTTGAAAGTTTACGGAACGTTGAAAAAGTTACGCTGTCAATGGCTTTTGTATTTTATGATTGTACTTTAACGTACAATAACAAACAAGTGTAACATCTCCACGTCCAGACCTATATAACACTGTTGAACAGTCGAAGTTATCGAGAAATTGTATAGAGATCATGATCATTTACACAGTTTATTGTAATATACCCGCCGCAGCTCATCAATTATAATGGTCGCAAATACAGGATGGGAATCAAATTGGAGCATGTCTTTCACCCAGAAAAATGTCAGTTGTTAAGAGTAACAAAAAAACTAAAACAAATTAATTCCACTTATCTTATTCATGGCAAACCAGTAACACAGACTAAAAACGCAAAATACCTAGGTGTTATAATAAATGAAAAACTGTCATGGAATCCACATATTGATGAAACTATAAAAAAATCAAACAAAGCATTAGGATTTATTAAAAGAAATTTCTATAAATCAAATAAGAACATAAAACTAAAATGTTATTTAACCTTGGTTAGGCCGATAATAGAATATGCATCCTCCATTTGGGACCCCTCAACTCAAGAAAACATTAAGAAACTGGAACAGACACAAAACAGAGCAGTGAGGTTCATAACAAACGAATATTCACATTTGACTAGAGAAACACCTTTAGTAAAATCACTAAATTTAGGAAGCCTTCAGGACAGAAGACTCAAAAGTAAAGTAGCAATTATACATAAAACACTGAACCATTATCTTCAAATACAAAAACAAAATTTAATAAAATACTGTGAAAGACACAAAGATAAAGGCACATTCCTCGTCCCATATGCTAGGACAAATTTGTACAAATACTCCTTCTTCACTAGTGCTATTAGAGCATGGAATGGGTTGCCTGAGCTAGTCAGGAAAACCAATGACTTGGCAGAATTTAAGTCATTGGTTAATATGCATGACTAAATGCATGACGCGTAGGACGCAATCATCTTTTTTTTGAAATAACGTCTGTATTATATAAGATAAGATAGGAGAATAAACCAGTAGTCATAACGACAGTAATTACTAATGTTTATCACAAAGAACAAAGATGTCAACATTTCCGAAATTGTTCCTGGTGCATGGTTCATGGTTGTACTTGAGGGATACAACAATGTAGTGAATATGAAAAGACAAAATGGAATGATCTACATAAAAAAAGTCTGAAAGGATTTTTTTTTTCTAGAGGAAAAAAATGGGGGCGGCATTTTATTTTCGCACGCAGGCGGCCACAACCCTCGCGGCGGCCCTGCATACGACTACGACATACGTTCTCAGTAGCCTACTGTTTGTTTATTAGTATTATGTTTCAAATTAAACGACTAATAATCTTCTTAATTCAAATTTGCATATCATTATATATGCTAATATACTGCTGATTAGATATGTAAGTGCATTAAATTCGGTAATTATAATGTTTTCTTTTTCTGGGTTTCTGAAAGTTTACATAGTTATATTAAATTAAATAAAAAAAAACACAATGGATCATTTACGGATGTAAAGATTATTTATTTCTTGATGCACCATAACACTTGTTCTTTATATCAGCATCGCCATAGCACGCGATCGCAAGGTCTGAAGTTCTGAACTTTACATTTTTACTTACCCCATTTATGTAATAGAATTGCTATTTCTACTTGTACCATAAATTTATATATTTATATAGGTCTGTGATACAGATCTAGAGCACAGTTCTGTGAATTTTTACTGCTTTTCGAAAAAGAAGATTGTTTACAAAAAATGGCTGATTACTCAATCACCTTAGTCTTAGATTTATAGAGTATAGAGTTATAGACATTATAGAGTATGTCACCTTTTTTTATTCTTCTGGCTTATGCATCGACTTAAATAGATATCTACTACCCATAAATATTTTGAACTATGATTATTGGACTAGAGTCTAGAGTAGAGTAGCATCATCATCATGAATACATAATCATGTCAAACATGATCATCATTAATCTTAATGTCATTATGATATGATTTTCATAGTCATAGTTGATAGTATTCATAATCAATGATAATCATAGTCATGATAATTGATATTAATGATATTGAATGTTACAATGTAAGGAAGACTACTAAGACCGAAGACGCATAGCGCCAAAGGACGTAAAGCGCCAAAGGACGTAATTGAAATTGTCAATTGACAGAAAACTTAGAGTTAGTAATTCCTAATTCCGTAATCATCTTCTTTTTTGAAGTAACATCTGTATTATATAAGAAGATGATATGAATATGATGATTGACATCATCATCATGATTGATTTGACATGTCATGACTATAAAACTGAAAATTGATAAGAAAAGATGATTATCACCTCACTAATGACTAATCTCAGATCATGATTTAATATAATGATGATTGAATCTTTATCTTATCTTATTTTTTTTATATAGAATTATAGATCTATATTACAGATTATTTCAAAACAGAAGACAATTATGTCCTATTGCTATGGCTGGCATGCCCTGCCCCATGCATTTCATGTGTCAATCTTATCATGCTCATGTATATGTATATTAATACTATTTATAATTAATAGATCTATAATCTATATAATAATGATCTATATATAATCACCACATATGATTTCAACTCTGCTTTAGTCGTTGCAACTCTGCTTTAGTTGTTGGTTTTCCAGGCTGATTCAGGAAACCCATTCCATTTTCAAATATTGGTACTAGGAAAGCAAGCAGAAGGCTGTGCATAAACCAATCAGTTATCTTGTATGAATTAGATAGAATAGTTCTAGCATAGTTCTAGCATATATGGAATTAGAAATGTATCTCTATCTGATATTTGTGTCTTTCTAAGTATTTTATTAGGTTTTTGTTTTTCTATTTATAAATTATGGTCCTGTGTTTTATGTATTATATCCATTTACTTTTTATTCTTCTGTCCTGAAGTCTCTCTAAGTTAATTGATTTTATTAATGTGTTACTCTAATCAAATTTGAATATTCGTTTGTTATAAATCTCACTGCTTTGTTCTATTTTCTTTTGTTTTATTGAATTGAGGGATCCCAAACTGAGGATGCATATTCTAATATTGGCCTTATTAAATAGTTTTAGTTTTATCTTCTGTTTGATTTGTAAACATTTCTTTTAATAATTCCTAATGTTTTGCTTGATTTTTAAATAATTTCATCAATATTATATGGAGACTCCATGATAGCTTTTCATTTATTGTTACACCTAGATATTATGAGTTTTTAGTCTGTGTGACTGGTTTACCATGAATAAAATAAGTTTCTGTTTGTTTTAGTTTTTTTGTTTCTGTAACACTCAACAATAGTCCATAGTTAGAGTGAGGGTCTTATTTGTGATAAAAGTGCTTCTCATTTTAAGACTTCCACCAAACTGGTAGACTTAGAGACTCTATTTACCTATCTGCTGTTGCTGGTATTTTATGTCAGATTTGTAATTTTATAATAAAACCAACTTGCTCTTTGTATCTTCTCTTGTATTGACTATACTTGCCAAATAATGTTAAACATTTGTTTCTTGAAAATATTAGAATCCCTCAGGAAACTCTTTTTAACTATAAATGTTGAACAGCATTCTTATTTTCATTGATGAAGAGCTTATGTAGGCACTTAAACTACACACTTTTTCAACATTTTTTTTTTATATTTTAGCATTAACTAAAATTTTTGCTCATGTTATAGTATAGTATTATAGCATTTTAGTATAGAATATATGCATCTTCTGATTAAGAAACTGGAACAGACATTCAATAGTGCAGTGAGATTCATAACAAATGAATATTCACATTTGACTAGAGTAACACCTTTACTAAAATCACTGAATTTAGAAAGCCTTCAGGATAGAAGAGTTAAAAAGCAATGTAGCAATTTTACATAAAACACTGAAACATAATCTCCAATCCAAAACAAAACCTAATAAAATATTCAGAAAGACACAAAGATAAAGGCACATTCCTCGTCCCTTATGCTAGGACAAATTTGTACAAATAATCCTTCTTCCCTAGTGCTATTAGAGCATGAAATGGGTTGCCTGAGCCAGCCAGGAAAACCAATGACTTGGCAGAATTTAAATCATTGGTTAACATGCATGACTAGATTGACAAAGGAACACGCGTAGGGCGTAATCATCTTCTTTTTTGAAGTAACCACTGCACTTTATAAGATAAGATAAGATTAAGTAGTTTTGTTCCATTTCTATGTACATTTTAAATACCAATCCATTAAGTGACCAAACAAACTTTCTGCTATCTTCTTTCTTTTGTATTTTTTTTTGTTTCTTTCAACAGATTAAGCAGCTGTTAAAATCTACAATACACAAGTGTTTTGAGTGCCTTCTAATGCAAGATCACTGTTAATTTCTAACAAGAATGTCTTGTCGAAGACAATGGAGAAATTTTCTCAAGAAAAGAGTTTTCATTTTTATCATTGTTTTGACCATTATCAGTATCATTCTCATGTACCATGCGCTGTGGTCGCACAACACGACTACCAAATATGAAGATGTTCTTCTTTCAGTTGGTCAGAAACAGCGCTATCAGCCAAAACACAGTGAACAAAAAGAAGTAAGGAGAAGTCAATCAGACCATGGGTTAAATACCGATCTGTATCAGAATCTGGTTCCTTTAGAACTTGATGCCTTGCAGAGTAGAGACTTGCTCGGAGCCAATGTGAAAGAGGCCCTAATCAACCTTCTTCTTGGCCTGTATCCCCTGAACTGGGCCAATGCCCCAGACGCTGATGAAATGGCGCTGGAGGTGAAGCACACCTTATTAGATTACGGTTTCGACAGCAACATGACTTGCAAAGACATTGACAGTCTGCAAATAAGTGGAACCATATATGCGTCACGGTCAAAGTACATTGATCAGGGTGCCCCTGGAAAGAGTAGGCATGGCAGCAGTTACAGTTTTAGGTCAGATGACGTTCAGGAAGATAACTTGTATTATGCAGTTAGAAGTGTGATTGGGGATATGTCCACTAAAGTGGCTTGCTTGAAACAAATTTATGATGTTGACTTGTGTTCAAGTATGGGAGTATACAGGTAATAATAATTTTAAAAAAATTTATTTGAAAGAGTTAAAAATCAATGAATAATGGAAAACTATTTAAATATTGTTTGGTGTGGAATAAAATAAAACAATGAGTTAAGTCTCCTATTTCTTTCATATTTTCTAATTTGTTATTTACATAAATGAACTACTATATAAAGTGGAATGTAAGGAGTATGTATGTATGTATGTCTCGCATAGAAATCAAAACTGTTTGATCAATCTTGATATATAAAACTTGGCATAAACGTTCCTTAAATCATGGCTGTGACTGTAGTGTACATGTTTTTAAATGTCCCTCCCACAAGCTTAAGGCCCAGAAATAAAAAAAAAATCCACTTTAATTTATCTCTTTTAAAGAATGAAACATTTAACTTCTTAACAAATCGGGTAAATCTATTTTCACAATATTTTATTTTAGATATCAATATGTCAGCTAAACTGGTAAACCCATATTTTCACACTCTACTTTAATTTTTGTGGATAAACATAAAAAAAAAGGGAACATTTGCCATGTTTGACATAGATCTAAATTATTCTACTACATCAGTAATACCCAAGCCAAGGCCAGCAGGTCGTGGGTCATTTCCGGCTAGTATATTGTATTTCTTTTTCTTTTGAGACCATTAATGTGTTTTCTGAAAAGAACAGACTATAATAGTGATTAATTATTTTTTCACAATTACCTAGCGCAGAAAATTCGTTTAATTAACCAAAATATTATATATATGGTAACAGTGAACCAATGAAACACTCCATAAATACTGTGTGTACTGATGAAGCTTTAGGTGGGCTTTTTGGAACTTTTGATGATTATTGTTTCTTTGAAATATCAATTATATCTAATGTACTAAAAGACATTTTGTAATATGAATTGATTCATAGTGTTGCTGT
This sequence comes from Biomphalaria sudanica, assembly GCA_036873155.1. Classification (NCBI taxonomy): domain Eukaryota; kingdom Metazoa; phylum Mollusca; class Gastropoda; family Planorbidae; genus Biomphalaria; species Biomphalaria sudanica. The sequence continues at coordinate 1,137,247 of JAZGLO010006654.1, read as the reverse complement.
ATATTGTCCCCATACTGTAATATACTTTAAGCTGTGTTTTTTTTGGTTGTTTTTTTTTTGTACTTTTTGAAAATAGTTTACATTACAAAGGATATTTTTTTCAGACTCCTTAGAGAGGTGCTTCTATTAAGCACTCTTCACCATCCCAGTATAATTAGGTTGAATGGCTTTTGTCTACGAGGCAGCCGCATGTCGTCAAGATTGCAAGATAAAGGTGCTATCATTGTGACTGAGATGGGTGTGCAGATGTCGCAAGAGACGATATACTCTTCAACATGGGCTCAGAGAGTCAAAGTAAGATCATGGGTGATTGAGGGTGTTAAATAGACACTTTTAAATTAATCACAAGTATTAAAAAAAATACATATTTTCAATTAAAGCTTTACCGAAAACTCTTGTTTAAAAAAAAATAAAAATTTTTCTTTCATTTTTATTATTGTGACTTGACATGTAAGTGAAGTGAAAAATATGTATTTTATTTTTATCTCTGAGGATTTAATATTTTTAAGTAACTAAATAACAATAACTACTGTTCCTGTATATATGTGATTTCGGTGTAAAATTATACTCAAAGCTTGAAGGCTCAATATAAGTGGACTGGATTCCTTGTAGATTTCAGACTTGCGCTCTTATTCTCACATCCTACTGCAAGCCATCAGGCTACGATGATACTTACCTTCATCTTTGTTTCATCTCTGGTGTTTATTTTCCTCATGTTATACTATTTGTCTTCACCTTCAGGCACTCTTCACTGGTTTCGTCTTCACCTTCAGGCACTCTTTATTGGTTTTGTCTTCACCTTCAGGCAGTCTTCACTGGTTTTGTCTTCACCTTCAGACAGTCTTCACTGGTTTTGTTTTCACCTTCAGGCACTCTTCATTGGTTTTGTTTTCACCTTCAGGCACTCTTCACTGGTTTCGTCTTCACCTTCAGGCACTCTTCATTGGTTTTGTTTTCACCTTCAGGCACTCTTCACTGGTTTCGTCTTCACCTTCAGGCACTCTTCATTGGTTTTGTTTTCACCTTCAGGCACTCTTCACTGGTTTCGTCTTCACCTTCAGGCACTCTTTATTGGTTTTGTCTTCACCTTCAGGCAGTCTTTACTGGTTTTGTCTTCACCTTCAGGCACTCTTCACTGGTTTTGTTTTCACCTTCAGGCACTCTTCACTGGTTTTGTTTTCACCTTCAGGCACTCTTCACTGGTTTTGTTTTCACCTTCAGGCACTCTTCACTGGTTTTGTCTTCACCTTCAGGCACTCTTCACTGGTTTTGTTTTCACCTTCAGGCACTCTTCATTGGTTTTGTTTTCACCTTCAGGCACTCTTCACTGGTTTTGTTTTCACCTTCAGGCACTCTTCATTGGTTTTGTCTTCACCTTCAGGCACTCTTCATTGGTTTTGTTTTCACCTTCAGGCACTCTTCATTGGTTTTGTCTTCACCTTCAGGCACTCTTCATTGGTTTTGTCTTCACCTTCAGGCACTCTTCATTGGTTTTGTTTTCACCTTCAGGCACTCTTCATTGGTTTTGTCTTCACCTTCAGGCACTCTTCACTGGTTTTGTTTTCACCTTCAGGCACTCTTCACTGGTTTTGTTTTCACCTTCAGGCACTCTTCACTGGTTTTGTTTTCACCTTCAGGCACTCTTCACTGGTTTTGTCTTCACCTTCAGGCACTCTTCACTGGTTTTGTTTTCACCTTCAGGCACTCTTCATTGGTTTTGTTTTCACCTTCAGGCACTCTTCACTGGTTTTGTTTTCACCTTCAGGCACTCTTCATTGGTTTTGTCTTCACCTTCAGGCACTCTTCATTGGTTTTGTTTTCACCTTCAGGCACTCTTCATTGGTTTTGTCTTCACCTTCAGGCACTCTTCATTGGTTTTGTCTTCACCTTCAGGCACTCTTCATTGGTTTTGTTTTCACCTTCAGGCACTCTTCATTGGTTTTGTTTTCACCTTCAGGCACTCTTCACTGGTTTTGTTTTCACCTTCAGGCACTCTTCATTGGTTTTGTTTTCACCTTCAGGCACTCTTCATTGGTTTTGTTTTCACCTTCAGGCAATCTTCATTGGTTTTGTCTTCACCTTCAGGCACTCTTCATTGGTTTTGTCTTCACCTTCAGGCACTCTTCATTGGTTTTGTTTTCACCTTCAGGCACTCTTCATTGGTTTTGTTTTCACCTTCAGGCACTCTTCACTGGTTTTGTTTTCACCTTCAGGCACTCTTCACTGGTTTTGTTTTCACCTTCAGGCACTCTTCACTGGTTTTGTTTTCACCTTCAGGCATTTTTCACTGGTTTTGTCTTCACCTTCAGGCATTCTCCACTGGTTTTGTCTTATTGGGCTTCCTGGATTTTTGTTTATGATACTGAGGTCAAATTTTTGGGGTGAATCACTGCTACTCTAATGCAAAAGCTATTGCTAAAATGTAAACCTTCAATATCAAACCAGTTATAATGCAGCTGAAGTAAATTCTTTTTTTTTTTTTGGGCCAATATTAAACTAGTGTTAGGTGGCCTTTTATTTGACTAACCATTACTCTTATTATTCTCCGAAGCATGTTAGATGGTTGGATTCAGAAATTGTCTAAATACTCACATAAAAATCTTATGGTAATTCCAACCTTTGTTCCATCCTTTTTCATTTTTTTTTTTGGAAGACACAAATAACTTGATACACTCTACAAATAAACAAAAAAAAGGTTGTTATATTTCTTTTATTGTTCTGTTTCAGTATGCTCTCCAGTTGGCCCATCTACTCAATTTTATGGATAGAAGCCTGTATGGCAGTTTGGCATTTTCTAAACTTGATTTAAAGGATTTTGTGATTGTTGGTGGACAGACTATCAAACTAACTGATCTGGATGATATTGAAGTAGGCGAGAAAACTTGTACTAAGGATTCTGAGTGCACTGTCTCAGAATTGAATAAAGGTTGGAACAAGTTGTTATTTTTTTTATATAAATTTACATTTCATGTCTTGTTGTAAAGATTTGGTGATATCATTGTATGAATGAACAAGATGAAAGACTTGATTGATGTATATGATTAGGATTTTTTAATTGAATCAAATTTCCTTTTTTTAATAATATGAATAAAGCTTATCTTTTAAAATTTAATGCTTTTCAAATTGTATATATATACAACTTTAATATGGGTGTTGTTAAACTAAGGATGCACTTGACACAATCAAATTATTCTATTGTGGATAAGGAAGTTTTTTTTTTTTTTTTTTTTTTTGCATTTACTTGTTTGGGGTGGGGGGTGGGGGGGGGGGTAATACTTTTTAAAATTTGACTTTAGAAAGCACTCTTTTAAATATATAGCCTTTTTTTTTTCAGAGAAGTTTTAGAAAAAGTACCCTCCTTTAATATCTTTTTTTTTTCAGCTGATATTGGTTTGATACTCTTTGTTAAAACATATTTGACTTTTATTAGTTAAATGTTAGTTTAACAATCTTCAGTTTCCTAACCACAACTTGTTTACCATTCTTACACCTTGGAAGAACATAAGTTTCAGCTAACACCTTTGCACTAAAGTAAATGTAATTAGATTACAAGATGAACCAACATGGTTCCATAGCCTGTCCTTATTATATTAAGACAGCAAGATCTCATTGCTCTGTAATAAAGTATTAAGGGAGTGTGGATCTTATTCAGTTTGATAAGCTTATTGTTTTATGCCAGCCTCTATTCCAACCTTCATAGCCTAATGCAAAAACAGATTTGTGTGGTTAAGAAAAATACACAATTTATATTATATTTATGAATATTCCTAATATATAAAAAATAAAAAAATATTTTTGCACATATATACAATTATACTCTATTATTTTTTAATACTAAATTTTTTTGAAAAAAAAAATATTTCAGGTGTTGCTTGTAAAAAAGGTATCTGTCAGGGTTTGAACTCTATGAACAACTTGTACCTGGCCACAGAAAAAGTTCTCATTCCATTGCTCTATAACCCATCAGGAAAAGAGGCTACTGAATTATTGAATAGCTTTAAGGAACATAGCCTTAATACTACAACTTTGGTGTCAGCCCTAACTAGTGTCTTCAAATCGTTGCGTATGTATTTTGACACTTATTTTAAATGTTTTTTTTTAAATGCGAATATTTTATTTACATACATAGCATAATGCTAAAAAAAAAACAGATTTAATTTTTAGCTGTCTAAGAAATATTTTTCATCTTTCTGACAATTTAAATTCTATTTGTTGACAATGTTTACATCACTTGTCCATCCTAAAGTCAAAGTTCACTTTATATTGAAACATAAAGGAGAAGTTCACGTCCTGCAAACAGAAGCAATGTCTTTTGAAATGAAATGTCAAAGTAAAAAGAAATCTGCCAGAAAAGTTTCCTTTCATTTTATTTACCTATTCCTTAGTCTGTTGGACCATATAAGATCTGTTGTTTGTCATTCTCCATTCCTTTCTGTCTTTTCCTTTTGATAGAAACTCTTTCCATGGCAGGCATTTACATTCCTCTATTTTGTCTATCTCTGTCTATCTCTATTCTACGGTTCTTTAGACAAATTTTATATTTTTAAAATTTAAAATAGTAATTTATTGTGGAAACTTGTGAAATAGATCCATACATTTCTGAAGAATAGTTTGTCTTGTAAATCTCAACATCTCAATGATAGTTTAGTTTGTCTTGTAAATCTCAACATCTCAATGATAGTTTAGTTTGTCTTGTAAATCTCAGCATCTCAGTGATAATTTAGTTTGTCTTGTAAATCTCAACATTACAATGATAGTTTAGTTTGTCTTGTAAATTTCAACATCTCAGTGATAGTTTAGTTTGTCTTGTAAATCTCAACATCTCAATGATAGTTTAGTTTGTCTTGTAAATCTCAACATCTCAATGATAGTTTAGTTTGTCTTGTAAATCTCAACATCTCAATGATAGTTTAGTTTGTCTTGTAAATCTCAACATCTCAATGATAGTTTAGTTTGTCTTGTAAATCTCAATGATAGTTTAGTTTGTCTTGTAAATCTCAACATCTCAGTGATAGTTTAGTTTGACTTGTAAAATCTCAACATCTCAGTGATATTTTAGTTTATCTTGTAAATCTCAACATCTCAATGATAGTTTAGTTTGTCTTGTAAATCTCAATGATAGTTTAGTTTGTCTTGTAAATCTCAACATCTCAATGATAGTTTAGTTTGTCTTGTAAATCTCAACATCTCAGTGATAGTTTAGTTTGTCTTGTAAATCTCAACATCTCAGTGATAGTTTAGTTTGTCTTGTAAATCTCAACATTTCAATGATAGTTTAGTTTGTCTTGTAAATCTCAATAACTCAATGATAGTTTAGTTTGTCTTGTAAATCTCAACATCTCAATGATAGTTTAGTTTGTCTTGTAAATCTCAACATTACAATGATAGTTTAGTTTTTTCTTGTAAATCTCAACATTACAATGATAGTTTAGTTTGTCTTGTAAATCTCAACATCTCAGTGATAGTTTAGTTTGTCTTGTAAATCTCAACATCTCAATGATAGATTAGTTTGTCTTGTAAATCTCAACATCTCAGTGATAGTTTAGTTTGTCTTGTAAATCTCAACATCTCAATGATAGTTTAGTTTGTCTTGTTAATCTCAACATCTCAATGATAGTTTAGTTTGTCTTGTAAATCTCAACATCTCAATGATAGTTTAGTTTGTCTTGTAAATCTCAACATCTCAATGATAGTTTAGTTTGTCTTGTAAATCTCAACATCTCAATGATAGTTTAGTTTGTCTTGTTAATCTCAACATCTCAGTGATAGTTTAGTTTGTCTTGTAAATCTCAACATCTCAATGATAGTTTAGTTTGTCTTGTAAATCTCAACATCTCAGTGATAGTTTAGTTTGTCTTGTAAATCTCAATGATAGTTTAGTTTGTCTTGTTAATCTCAACATCTCAGTGATATTTTAGTTTATCTTGTAAATCTCAACATCTCAATGATAGTTTAGTTTGTCTTGTAAATCTCAATGATAGTTTAGTTTGTCTTGTAAATCTCAATGATAGTTTAGTTAGTCTTGTAAATCTCAACATCTCAATGATAGTTTAGTTTGTCTTGTAAATCTCAACATCTCAATGATAGTTTAGTTTGTCTTGTAAATCTCAACATCTCAATGATAGTTTAGTTTGTCTTGTAAATCTCAACATCTCAATGATAGTTTAGTTTGTCTTGTAAATCTCAATGATAGTTTAGTTTGTCTTGTAAATCTCAACATCTCAGTGATAGTTTAGTTTGACTTGTAAAATCTCAACATCTCAGTGATATTTTAGTTTATCTTGTAAATCTCAACATCTCAATGATAGTTTAGTTTGTCTTGTAAATCTCAATGATAGTTTAGTTTGTCTTGTAAATCTCAATGATAGTTTAGTTAGTCTTGTAAATCTCAACATCTCAATGATAGTTTAGTTTGTCTTGTAAATCTCAACATCTCAATGATAGTTTAGTTTGTCTTGTAAATCTCAACATCTCAATGATAGTTTAGTTTGTCTTGTAAATCTCAACATCTCAATGATAGTTTAGTTTGTCTTGTAAATCTCAATGATAGTTTAGTTTGTCTTGTAAATCTCAACATCTCAGTGATAGTTTAGTTTGACTTGTAAAATCTCAACATCTCAGTGATATTTTAGTTTATCTTGTAAATCTCAACATCTCAATGATAGTTTAGTTTGTCTTGTAAATCTCAATGATAGTTTAGTTTGTCTTGTAAATCTCAACATCTCAGTGATAGTTTAGTTTGTCTTGTAAATCTCAACATCTCAATGATAGTTTAGTTTGTCTTGTAAATCTCAACATCTCAATGATAGTTTAGTTTGTCTTGTAAATCTCAATGATAGTTTAGTTTGTCTTGTAAATCTCAATGATAGTTTAGTTAGTCTTGTAAATCTCAACATCTCAGTGATATTTTAGTTTATCTTGTAAATCTCAACATCTCAATGATAGTTTAGTTTGTCTTGTAAATCTCAATGATAGTTTAGTTTGTCTTGTAAATCTCAACATCTCAGTGATAGTTTAGTTTGTCTTGTAAATCTCAACATTTCAATGATAGTTTAGTTTGTCTTGTAAATCTCAATAACTCAATGACAGTTTAGTTTGTCTTGTAAATCTCAACATCTCAATGATAGTTTAGTTTGTCTTGTAAATCTCAACATTACAATGATAGTTTAGTTTTTTCTTGTAAATCTCAACATTACAATGATAGTTTAGTTTGTCTTGTAAATCTCAACATCTCAGTGATAGTTTAGTTTGTCTTGTAAATCTCAACATCTCAATGATAGATTAGTTTGTCTTGTAAATCTCAACATCTCAGTGATAGTTTAGTTTGTCTTGTAAATCTCAACATCTCAATGATAGTTTAGTTTGTCTTGTAAATCTCAACATCTCAATGATAGTTTAGTTTGTCTTGTAAATCTCAACATCTCAATGATAGTTTAGTTTGTCTTGTAAATCTCAACATCTCAATGATAGTTTAGTTTGTCTTGTAAATCTCAACATCTCAATGATAGTTTAGTTTGTCTTGTTAATCTCAACATCTCAGTGATAGTTTAGTTTGTCTTGTAAATCTCAACATCTCAATGATAGTTTAGTTTGTCTTGTAAATCTCAACATCTCAGTGATAGTTTAGTTTGTCTTGTAAATCTCAATGATAGTTTAGTTTGTCTTGTTAATCTCAACATCTCAGTGATATTTTAGTTTATCTTGTAAATCTCAACATCTCAATGATAGTTTAGTTTGTCTTGTAAATCTCAATGATAGTTTAGTTTGTCTTGTAAATCTCAATGATAGTTTAGTTAGTCTTGTAAATCTCAACATCTCAATGATAGTTTAGTTTGTCTTGTAAATCTCAACATCTCAATGATAGTTTAGTTTGTCTTGTAAATCTCAACATCTCAATGATAGTTTAGTTTGTCTTGTAAATCTCAACATCTCAATGATAGTTTAGTTTGTCTTGTAAATCTCAATGATAGTTTAGTTTGTCTTGTAAATCTCAACATCTCAGTGATAGTTTAGTTTGACTTGTAAAATCTCAACATCTCAGTGATATTTTAGTTTATCTTGTAAATCTCAACATCTCAATGATAGTTTAGTTTGTCTTGTAAATCTCAACATCTCAGTGATAGTTTAGTTTGTCTTGTAAATCTCAACATTTCAATGATAGTTTAGTTTGTCTTGTAAATCTCAACATCTCAATGATAGTTTAGTTTGTCTTGTAAATCTCAACATTACAATGATAGTTTAGTTTTTTCTTGTAAATCTCAACATTACAATGATAGTTTAGTTTGTCTTGTAAATCTCAACATCTCAGTGATAGTTTAGTTTGTCTTGTAAATCTCAACATCTCAATGATAGATTAGTTTGTCCTGTAAATCTCAACATCTCAGTGATAGTTTAGTTTGTCTTGTAAATCTCAACATCTCAATGATAGTTTAGTTTGTCTTGTTAATCTCAACATCTCAGTGATAGTTTAGTTTGTCTTGTAAATCTCAACATCTCAATGATAGTTTAGTTTGTCTTGTAAATCTCAACATCTCAATGATAGTTTAGTTTGTCTTGTAAATCTCAACATCTCAATGATAGTTTAGTTTGTCTTGTAAATCTCAACATCTCAATGATAGTTTAGTTTGTCTTGTAAATCTCAACATCTCAATGATAGTTTAGTTTGTCTTGTAAATCTCAACATTACAATGATAGTTTAGTTTGTCTTGTAAATCTCAACATTTCAATGATAGTTTAGTTTGTCTTGTAAATCTCAACATCTCAGTGATAGTTTAGTTTGTCTTGTAAATCTCAACATCTCAGTGATAGTTTAGTTTGTCTTGTAAATCTCAACATCTCAGTGATAGTTTAGTTTGTCTTGTAAATCTCAACATCTCAGTGATAGTTTAGTTTGTCTTGTAAATCTCAACATCTCAATGATAGTTTAGTTAGTCTTGTAAATCTCAACATCTCAATGATAGTTTAGTTTGTCTTGTAAATCTCAACATCTCAATGATAGTTTAGTTTGTCTTGTAAATCTCAACATCTCAATGATAGTTTAGTTTGTCTTGTAAATCTCAACATCTCAGTGATAGTTTAGTTTGTCTTGTAAATCTCAACATCTCAGTGATAGTTTAGTTTGTCTTGTAAATCTCAACATCTCAATGATAGTTTAGTTAGTCTTGTAAATCTCAACATCTCAATGATAGTTTAGTTTGTCTTGTAAATCTCAACATCTCAATGATAGTTTAGTTTGTCTTGTAAATCTCAACATCTCAATGATAGTTTAGTTTGTCTTGTAAATCTCAACATCTCAGTGATAGTTTAGTTTGTCTTGTAAATCTCAACATCTCAATGATAGTTTAGTTTGTCTTGTAAATCTCAACATTACAGTGATAGTTTAGTTAGCTTTGTAAATAATAACAATAATAATCTTTATTATGCAAGAGGAAATTTAACTTTGAATTAGTGCATTTAAAAATATACATTATAACTCTAGAAACAAAATATACATTCATATTAGTTTCACTCAAAGGTAACAAGTGCAAGGTTTATATCTTGTGCATCAATTCTATTGAATGATTCTATTGCCTTAAATATCTCATTCATTTTTGTTGAAAATGTGAATGAAAAGAAAATTCAATAACATAAAAGTTTTTTGAATAGTAAAACTAAGGGTTTACCTAACTTGTATGTCTATATTTCAATTGCAGCAACTGATCAGTTAATGAAGAAATCAAATGATAGAAGCTCATTTGGCAACAAAGTGAAAAATGAAGATGTGATTGAAAAGGTACAGACATAATACTTACAATATATATATTATAGCTTTTATATAGCGCTACTTTCATGCTTATAGCATGCTCAGAGCCCTTTTGGTCCAATCTCATTTGTGGACCAGTGTGGGAATTGGGTATCTAGGAGTTGGTTTTCGTGCTGCCTTCCCACTAATATTTGGCAACACTCTGTTGACAACATGTTACATTTTAATTTAATTAGGTTAAACAGTTGTAATGTCTTACAATCAGAAGTGATAGTTGAGTTGGCATTGTAAATCTTAATTCTGTGTCTGGTGACTTATTTCCTTATTATACTTCATCATTCCTTGTTCACAATGCCAATGCCATGGGTATCAACTTGTCTGTTGCTTACCAAGCTCTGACCCTTGTGGAAATAAGTTCCAAAAACAATCGCAAATATTCCCACTTTAAACAAAAATCTCTCTGAAACCTGAGCACTCTGTGATTGGCTAAGAGATCGAATCAGTTTATAGTTTTCTATGGATGGACCATACATTTGCTTTTAGTAATTCATCAAACATTCTCACTATTATTTATTCAAGTGATCTTTGTCATCTTTTACATGCTTTGAAGTAATAACATTTTCCCTATACAAGAGATCTATTCTACCCATGTTTTTGGTTGAGGCTTAATAAAAATGTTTTACATGTTTCCGATGTTCCTTCAGAGTTGAAGATAGTTTACTTCCTAGTCCAAACATCCTGCAGGATGATGGGGGATGGGAGTGGGCAGGGTTTGAACGACAGACAAACAAACCACACAACTAGGCAGCCATCCATAATAGTGGTTCTTTAGTAATGGGGTCAAGACAGATTTGACCAGATAGCTTTTGCTTTTATATTTATTATTAGATTTTCAAAGTGCAGATCATTTTAAGAGCTTACAAGATTAGTCTTCTCTAATGTGCTTCTGTCCAGATCTTTTTTTACAAATTGAAAGTTCCTGTAAAAAAACACCTCTAGAACTACCAATTTCTTTTACTTTATTCAATAAGATCCATCACAACAGTAAAAAGAAACAAGACACATCTGATTGCTCGAGTACAATGGAAAAAACTAACATGATCTTCTGACATATGGACTCACACAGAAAATAAACAACTTCATTGTGTTTAGTTTCAAACTTTTTATTGATCAAACATTTTTTTGTTTGTTTGTTTAGTATAAAGAGAATTTAGACCAGGCACTGGCCTCATTTGTCAGAGAAGACAAGAAAAACTATCCAGGTCTGTATGACTACTACTGCCCTCAGTCTCGTGTCAAGTGGGGCTGTGTGATCAATGTCAGAAGTCTCTTGGAGGCAGCTAATCTGTGTTTGGATGACTTAAGCTGTCAGGCCTTCATTACTTTCTCACTTCACCCAGAGACTGAAAGTAAGTTATCTTTATCCAGACATTGTTTGTTACTGAAGTTATAACATAGGCCAGCGCAGTTTGATACTAGTACATATGGAGATTAAACTTTGTAAAATTAATGAAATAATTTACTACTATTCAACACTTTGTACATTTGTTTTAAATCACTGGTCAACCGATGAGTGTTCAAAGCCACAAAAAAAAAACCATTAATAAAAACAAATCTACCAACAAAAAGCAAAACCGGAAAAACATAAAAAAATATTTTTAAAAAGGTAATACCTCCATTATTAAACTTCAAATATTATAATAATAAAAAAAAATAAAAAAAAAATGTGTAGGTTCAATTCAGGTATAGAACCCGTGACACCGTTTGATGCTAGAAAATACAAATTATCTGAGTCGGCCAGCAAGGAAGGTATATTTGTGCAATTATTTATTGGTGTGTACATTATATGGATATCTAGATTTAACACTAGACCTAAAGTTCTGATTTGAAAATCATAAGATCTAGTCAAGATCTACTTCTAGATCTAGAATCTAGATTTAATCTATTGGATTTACTTAAAAATATAAGCAACGCTTATAAACTTCAATAAAATTGAAGCAACTTTAAATTTCTAGGAAAATCGTCAGAGCTGTTTTTGAGATCAGCTGTTTGCCCACCCGCCAGGAATGACTTGAAAAGAAATTGAAAAAAAAAAAGTTTATCTTAATTAAGTCTTCTAATAATAAATAAACTAGATAGATTTTAAGGCATAAACAGAATAAAATATGTATGTATAAATACAATAGCACAAGTTACAGTCAGTTGTTGAAATGGACCTCGCATATATAGAGTATTGAAGAAAATTTAAAGTACAATTAAACATTGAGCCATAACTTACAAATGCAATAACAATAAGAAAGACACAAAGATAAAGGCACATTTCTCACTCTATATGCTAAGACAAAACCAAACTACTGCTTCTTCTCTAGTGCCATTACAGGATGGAACAGGTTGCTTGAATCAGCCAGGAAAAACAATAACTTAGTAGAGTTTATTTCTCTAATTAACATGCATGACTAGGTTCACACACGGATACGCATAGGATGTAATTACCTTCTTATTTGGAATGAACATCTGTTATTTTTACAATATCAAAAAAAGTAACTGTGAATGTTATGACAATAGAGTAGGTAAAAGTATAGAATGCTTTTGAGATCTACATTAATTTACTTAGACCATAACTAAGAGCCTTTGTTTCACCAGGCTTGCGTCAAAAGAACTTTCTTTAAACAATCGAAACCACCAAAACTAAATGTTTTTTTTCCCCCAGAGATAATGACTATAGTGTTGAAAAATCAGACTGATGACAATCCTTACACATCCTCTGGAACTACCCTATTCCTGAAGCGTACTTTTTTGAAAAGTAAAAATAATGTCAAGCAGTCTGATGAAAAGGCTGAAGCCCAAGAAGAATGGGTTGCTTCTACTGATATACGTAGCTGTGTTGACTCAGTCCGTAACCTTCAAGAATCTGCAAGAAACAGTCGAGAGTCAAGACTCATGACACACCTTGGACTGAAAAGTGAGTTCAGTGATACAGTCAATTTTTTTGTATGGAATTAATAGAAAAATACTTTTAAAAAATTTTCATGTCTACTGTTAAGAACTAATTTGTATAATTAAGACTTTTCATTGTTATATTTATATAGATATTAGGGAACAATCTTGGAGAAAATCTGCCCTTAGTCAGAATCTGGAGGAACCCAATCGTATAGCTCGACTAGAAAGTGGGGGAGGTAGGTTCCAGGCAAATTTGATAGACGATGGAGAAACTAACAGAGCTGCCGGCAAAGTGACCTTCATTGCAGAGGAAGGACCCAAAGCTTATCATAAAGCTTATGCCATTGTGTATCATCTTGATCGTCTGCTAGGGGTAAGGGAAACAAAGTTATATAAAAAAAACTTGACTTCTGCTATTTTTTGTGTAACACATTCATCTCAGATTTTTGTCACACATATTTCAAGTTTTCTGAATCTAATATATTTTTCTGAAAGATTAAAAAAAAGAAGAATTTAAAAAAAAAAATTTGTATGTTAACCCAAATGCACTTAAGAAAAAGTACTCTCTATTGCTTCAAAAAGAGAGACCATTCTGATTACAAATTATCTAAAAGAAATTTTTTTTATAAAAATTTTTTTTTTTTCAATAATAATCAATAAACAGCCAAAAAAAAAAGAAAAATACATCTATTTAAAAAAACAACAACTTTTAATACCTTTGCAATAAAAATATACAAAATTTCCTGGGCAGTCTATAGACTGTAGGTTCAGCACTTTGGTGTTTCAAACCAATTCACTGTATGAATTTTCCTTAGCATAGGTGGAAAGAGTTAAACTTTTTGATGTGACGGGAATATAAAGTCCAGGACTCTGATGAATATAAGAGTGAAGGGAGCGCAACAGCACTGTAACTTTCAGTTTTTTTTTGTTGTCCTTGAAACCTGCAAAAGCAACACTGGCACATGCAACATGGAAGTCTACCTAGTCATCTAGGTTGGCATTTGTATGGTAGTTCCCAGATAGACATTTTTTTAACATTTGCCATCTATGAGAATGTCTGTTTCTGTGACATTTTAATGGAGGAGGTTGGTGCAGCACTTCTTTCTTTCTTACATAGATGCTGGGGCCAAACATTTTTGCAGGCATTGGCAAAAAGGGAGACAGTCTCTTTTGAAGGTCCTCTCTATAGGAAGCATTTAGGGCAATGTCATCTGTGAATAGCAGGTCTCTGATGCACTCATAATTTACTTCGGTCTTTGCTTTAAATCTTTGAACATTGAATAGACTTGCGACACTGACATATGAAATGTCGACTCCAATGCTTTCTTCGCTAAAGGCATCATTCAGCATGATGGTAAACATTGAGCTGAATAGTGTTGGAACCAGCACACATCCCTGCTTCACTCCATTTGAGACAGGAAAAGGCTTGTAGTAGTCCCTGTTGTCTTGGACTCTTGCTTGCATGTCAGCATGAAATTGGTGCACCATTGTTATGAATTGATCCAGGCAGTCAGACTTGGACATGATTTGGCAAAGGCCTTCATGACCGACATTGCCAAAAGCTTTTATTCAGAATGTGACATTTTTTCTCATGTCCACTGGAAATGAGTCCTTCAGACATGCTTTAATTAACTGTAGACAACTTTGAAACTAATGGTACTAATAGCAAACCAACATTTATAGCATTTCCAATCTAGTCTGTCATCAAAAACTAGGAAGTATTTTTGTTTGGCTCTTCCATATCATCAAGAAGAAGTGGTGGCCATGTTCTCACAATTTCTCTACTGCTGAGTACTGTACATGTCACACCATTCATAAAATAGTTTGAGATTATTTCCTTGTTGGCTGTCTCTTGACTGATGGATACTTTATAAATATTCTGTGGACATTTCTTTTTAGACATTTCTTCTTGAGTCAGGAAATTCTGAAATATCTAATTGGCTACTAATTATTAACACAAAACTTAGTTCTAAGTAAGATTATAAAAAAACAAAGCATTAGGGTTTATTCAAAGAAATTTGTACAAATCAAACTGAAACATAAAACTAAAATGCTATTTAACTTTGGTTAGGTCTATATTAGAGTATGTATCTTCTGTTTGGGATCCCTCAACGCAAGAAAACATTAAGAATAGAACAAATGAAAAAAAAACTTAGGTGGTTTAGGATTAATTTGCAAGGTAGATAATTCCCAAAGGATTAAGTGACAGTGACAATCTGTCTGGCTACCTCAACACACCATATAGACATAGTATGATGACCATTTGTTTTTTTTTTCTCATTATTCTTTTGATATTAAAATAATTGATGACATTTTAAGATTTTGTATAAACTTAAAGAAAGTTTTAATTAGTTGTAAGTTGACTTTTTACTATTGAAGCTATGATAAATTTCAATATTTTTGACAGCTGTACCATATCCCTCCTTGTGTGGGTAAAACTCTGTCTTCTACCACTGTAGAAACATTTAAGGGCAACATAGCTTGGGGAAATATCTTCAGACCACTCCTACAGGCTGATGGTACATTGAAAGGTATTACATCTGGTTTCTTAATATTGCTTTTTTTTTTATTTGTATTTGTTTCTAAACCCAGGTGACTATGTTGTTAGTCAAGAGATCTGAGAATTAAACAAAAGTACAGGAATTTTAGTAAAAGCTATAAGTTTAACTTACAATCAAAAGCATTTTTTTTACATACCTCTAGGAATTTGTTCACAATTGCTTTATGGGTGCACATTTAAAGCTGAAATCCTTATAGAAAAAGAGTAATTCTTCTGGAGACTTGAAATTAGAGAATTATTATATTATAAGATAGTAATGTTTGCATTTAGAAAGATAATTTACTCAGTTTGGCTCAGCACAAACAAATTCATTCTAAACTATTTGGTACAAAGTAACACTGCAAATTCCAAGGAAATAATGTAAAAGTTATAAAATATTAAATGTATGTCTCATTATCAGCAGCAAAGAAGAATTTTTCCAATGAAATAAAATTTAACAAAAAAAAAGTGATTCTTTTTTAACCCTTAGAAATGTCACCCTGAATTTTGTATGGTCCTTCCAAAATCTGGCATATGACATGGGCGTAACCAACAACTGTTTTTAAACAAGATATTTGATTCATGTCATTCCCTTTATGTGTCTTCAAGTAAAAAATAGGCATGACCAACAACTGTTTTTAAACAAGATATTTGATTCATGTCATTCCCTTGATATGTGTCGCAGAGTAAACTTTTAAACAGGCAGTTTTTACAAGTCTATTTGCTAGAAACTTAATTCCACCCTAAATCTAAATCTTGAAGTTTGCTATATCGATGTTATAAACATTTTTTTTTTAGTTTAGACTATTTGTCTGTACATTAAAGTACTCTCTAATGTGTTTGTGATTTACATTGGTTTTACTTCCCCACCCCTCCAATCCTTAAGTCTGCTGTGTGTTTGTCTTTCCAGGTGTCATGGTTGTGCCAACACCTAAAGTGATGAAGATCAATAAGCTGACCCTGAAGCCGAGAACTGCCCTCATTTCAGACATAGTCATTTTTGACCGTCCAGAAAAGTTGCAGCTGGAGTACATCATCTTGTGGTGGCTGGGGAGAATGAACATTTCCTTCTATGAACATCTAGGCTTTAAAGGCAAGTGATAAAAGCACCTAGTTATTTCTGGTGAAGTGGAGCATTTGTTTTATTTTGGCTAGCCAATACTTTACAACTAGTACCTCTAGAGTATAAACATCTAGGCTTTAAAGGCAAGTGATAAAAGCAACTAGTTATTTCTGGTGAAGTGGAGCATTTGTTTTATTTTGGCTAGCCAATACTTTACAACTAGTACCTCTAGAGTATGAACATCTAGGCTTTAAAGGCAAGTGATAAAAGCACCTAGTTATTTCTGATGAAGTGGAGCATTTGTTTTATTTTGGCTAGCCAATACTTTACAACTAGTACCTCTAGAGTATGAACATCTAGGCTTTAAAGGCAAGTGATAAAAGCATCTAGTTATTCTGGTCAAGTGGAGCATTTGTTTCATTTTAGAGGTTAAGACCTCTAGTATAATTCACCTGAGATTGAAATCTCTCCCTCTTTAGTGTGTGTGTTTGTACGGGGAGAGCGGACAAATGTGTACTCAAGATCCGAAGCACTACACATAGTTTCACATTTCTTGGAAGGCATCGCTTGCTATGAGACTTGTTATTGCTAAATATTGTCTTAGAAAAAAATTGATTGTCCTAAAGTCCACTGGGTTTTTTATTTCCACTCTTCTTCCCTTATCCCCCCCCCCCCCCCCCCCAAAACTTTTCATGTCATGAGATGCTGAGATCTTCAACTCTCCAATTTTCATAGAACCTCTATTTATTTAACAGAATAAAATTAAGAAGCAGTATTTTGTCTTTTCTTTCTGTTTTCTTTACCCCAGATTTTTTTACTTTTCAGTTTATAATTTCTCAATTATATTTGTGATAAAATGTTTCATGGTGTAACTATAAATGCTAATGTCTTTTTTTTAAAACTCTGTTTAGGTCACCTAATACATTTCTCAGCAGATAAAGCTTTCTCTTCTACAAGTTTGGACCTCTCAGGTTGGTTTTAGTCTTGTTTCTAGAATTTTAAAATCTGATTTAAACTTCATCTTCATTAAGAAAAATAATTAACCAGGTTACTTTTATTGTCTGAATAGTTTAATCCAATAGTGCATATTTCCTGGTTGAAAAAAAACCATCTTTGCCATCAAAAGAGAAATATAGCTGAACAAAAAAGTTCTAAAATCAATAAACAACTTTTAAAA
Organism: Biomphalaria sudanica; assembly: GCA_036873155.1. NCBI lineage: Eukaryota > Metazoa > Mollusca > Gastropoda > Planorbidae > Biomphalaria > Biomphalaria sudanica. The sequence goes on along the minus strand of JAZGLO010006654.1, from coordinate 1,119,786 downwards.
AAATGGAAAAATATTTCCATTTTCAAATAATATATACTTTTAATACATTTAAAATAAATATCAGCACTTTCATTTCAATAATAAAAAAAAAAAAGGATAAAATTGCTAAACATATCTGGTTTATATGCTCTCATTCTCATACTGATCAAAACATGAGATCTTCTAATAGGAAAGTTTAAAAAACCAATAGTAGCATCCAAAAGCATACTACCACATTAGGCTAAAATGGAAACTATAGGCGTTTTTGGGTTAAGTTAGTTTTAACGTAGAGATTTCTGTTTAATTAAATATTTAAATGCTTTGACTTTCTGGAATTTAAAGCATCCTAAAACTCTCTCTCTTTGCCTTTGCTAATCATGACTATATTTCTTTTGCTAATCATGACTATATTTCTTTAGCTAATCATGACTATATTTCCTTTGCACAGATTACATGAATTACTGCCAGTTCCCTAATGTAGCCTACAAGAGCCTTGGCTGTTTCCGATGTGTGTCAACAAATGATTCCAAGAAAGTTGTCTCCAAGATATGTGGCTTGGGTGATGAGGTAATTCTGGGTTTAAACTAAATCATAATTCCAAACTAGGAAGTCATTCAAGACTATTAGTATTGTAAGGAGTCAAGTTTCCAGTCTTGCAAAGGTGAAGGTCAGTTGAATTAGTGATATTATTGGCATAGACTAAATATACAAGACTTCCAACAGCTGAAATTCTATTCACAATTTGTTACTATTTCAAATAGTAGAAATAGCTAGTGACAAGCAAGGTCTACACTGGAAATAGATGCAGTGATGGCATCTAAGTGTTTAGACAGCCCCGCTTCCTCTCTCCCCCCCCCCCCACCCCACCCCACTGATTGTCAGACTCTTAACTTGGCTCAAATGGGAACTTTAAAACTCTATATGGCTTTGACCCTAAATTAACTCCAAACATTACTATTAAATACACTCCACAATAACTCCAGCTATCAAATCAAATAAGAACTTATTATTAAAAAACTCCTAGACCACAAAAACACACTTTAGTTCTATTCCACTCTGAAAAACATTGAACTCCAAGCACTCAACAAAACTTTTCCTATCACCAACTGTTCATCACTGTCCACTGTGCACATTCATACCCTGGATATAACTCTTTCACTCTTAAATAACAACAAAGGAGCAATGCATTTGATCTCACCATACATGCCTCTGACAAGTGTGATCATTTTATTTTTCCAATTGCTTTTGTACAGACCTCCTTTCATTCTGTAACATGCACTCTCTTTTGTGGACTTTGGAGGGGAGGGTGTGTCTCTGGGAGAAGATTTCCCTTTATGTGCTCAGCAAACACTTCTCAGTCTGATTTGAACTTGATCCCCCTTCATGGGTGGTTTATGTCACTCACTTGCACATCCCATAATGATCTACTAAACATTCATTCCCTAAACCTGTCCAGCAGAAGATGTCTGAAACCCTGGACATCAGGGCAACTCATGAGTGTCACTATGATTTCCTGTACAAAAATACTTATTTGCTTCTGAATCCCTGTTTTGAAAAATGCTTTTCAAAAGACAAAAGATCATCTTGCAAAGTGAATAGCTAGGAGTGTTCATGTATTTGTGTAAGATATCTGATCATGATGATGCATAAAGAAAAACAAGCAAAGGTTTTTAAAAAATCCTTTTTTTTTTAAACAAAGCTTATTAAAGGGGTAGAACTTCCCTTATGCTTAAAATTATATCACTCAAGAATGTAGAAGTTTTTCCCCTTATTCAATGTCAATCAAAATAATTAATTACCAATAATTAATTGACTAATTGGTTAATTTTAAAAAATTGATTCATGTTTTGTTAGGTAAATAATTGTTTAAAGTTTCAACTTGATCCAAGAATGGTGTGGGAGAAATAATGTGTACACTTATTTAAGGGAACCAAACCCTACATATTTAGCCATATATGTGAATACTGGAGGATTAATTTCTCTTGTTGGTGTCAAACAAAATAATTAATTACCACCAATTAATTGACTAATTAGTTAATTTTTTTTTTATTGATTGATGTCTTGTCTATGCCAGTGAATATTTGTAAAAAAAAACAACTCCCAACTTGATCCAAGAAATAACATGTACAAACTTTTTTATCAGAGAGACACATAGAAGACAGACAAAGTTGATATAAGCTTTGTTAAAAAGACCCTATAGAGCTTCATTTTATTTGTAATTTGAAATTTAAAGAAATTATATGTAAATACAGAATAAAAAATATATAAATAACAAAAGTGAACCTTACAGGTCATGAAGTTAATAAATAATTGCCGAGCAATTGAGTGCTCAAGTTTTATTTTCCATTGAACTAAAAAAGTAAATCAATATTCTAAAAATTTCCCATTTCATTTAATGTTTGTTTGTGAAAAAAACAACTGTAAACCAATTGTAAGCCTCTTTAATACCCAGCCATATATTCAAGCTCTGATTCCAAAATATTATAAGTTTTAGAAGATAGTACAAGATAAAATAATTTATGACTTTCTGCAGGTTTTGAAGCAAGCTCATTCTTTGTTAGGCGACGAGGCTGATATTGTCATTCATGATTTAACAGAGCTTGACATCGCCAAGACAATCGACTCTGCTGCCTCAGATATGTTGTCAATTATTGATAAATGTGTCAAGATCCATGGACGTGACTCTGTTTTATATTAGCCCAGCTGCCCAGGACCTTAGCATGAAAATAGCATCACTTTATTTCCCTAATTGTGTGTGTGTGTCTGAATTTTGGGGACTCATGAAACTTTGCCGTTCTGTTAGGGTTAAACAGATTGTGAAAGGACATTGTCTTGCTGTTGGCATAAGTTTCAAGTTTTGTCATATTTTGTTGTTGTATTCATAATGTGTCAGATTTTGTGATAAGATCAACTTTTTTTTTTATTACATTGAGAATTGAACTTGTGATCATAACATAATTTCTTTTTTACTGTTTTTAAAAGTAGTTTAAAACATTTTACTGCATAATACTTGTTCTTATTAAAGATCTTTTTTTTGCCATATTGACAATGTATCAAATAACGTATTTGCATTATAGGCTTATTTTAATTGTTGTTTGAAATATCAGTGTACTCAAGTGACAATTTAGTAGCTTCTGTTTGTATGCAAACATCAAACCCAAAGAAGTTTGGAACTGAACTGGACAATCAAAAAACAAATTGTTCTAAGATGTTTTTATGTCACCATTAGTTTTATATTTGTTCATTGCTTCTTTTTGTGTTTGTTTGTTTCTTGCCTATTGTTATGTTCATTTCTTAGACATACCTGACAATATGATAATCAAACCGTCATTGGCACTGATTTTATTTACACATTTTATTTGTAAATCATCATTTTTTACTCATTTGTCACACATTTATTGTTTCCTTCTTTTGATTTTAATTTGGCAATTTTTAGTATTGATTGATAAGTGGTGTGTTATAATACTAAATATTATGGTATTAGCCCATTGTATTTTTCATTGGAAACCGTTGATATGTCTTTCTTTCTTTCATAATAATCTTATTTCTTATTTTTAAAGTCATATTTTTTGTTGAAGTTGATTTTAAAAGTACTCAACGCAAATATTTTCTCTACCTTTTTTTCTAAAAAAATTGTATAATGGTCAATAATTTTTTGAAGTTGGCGATAGAAAGAAACAATTTAATATGTTTTATAACAATGATTTGAGTTGATTTAATCTAGTGCAAAAAATTTTTAATTGACTAATTTGGTCAAATTGTATTATTTAAAACATTAAATATGTCATTGCTCATTTTCTTTATAAAATTACAGAAAAAAAAAACAACAACTTATTTGTTTGCACTCTAGAAACATCAAGTATTTTCTGCTAACCAATGAATTCTAAAATGTCAAATGTAAGCTAAGACAACAGTCTAAATCTTTTGTATACCCATCCACTGTACTTTCACTTTACCTTGATATCAGCTTGACAAACTCATGATGCATTTTCACAAATACTAAAAAAAAATTGAACTCACTAATTCCAAATGTTTCTGATTTGAACTCTTGTTTGAAACCAGGTTGTGAAACGTGATGTTGTTATCTGCTCTCTGATTTAGCTAACTGAGACCAATGGAAAGGCAGCTGTCATAGGCATTGTTGATTGCCTATTATTATACTATCTGACTACGCATTTTATTTGGAAGAATGAGATTCTGAGAACCAATTTGTCTTATATAATTAAACTCTATGTCAATCTTTTCTCTTTTCTTGAAGTAAATCCTTGGACAACCCATTATCTTATTTATTTCATCCCTGACAACCTATTTTTTCACAAATACAAACCCCTGTGCAACCCATTTGTTGTATTTATGATAACTTACAACATCCTAAGTCTTGTCTGGTAGTAGTTCTTCATATCAACTTACTAAATTGGAACCTCTTTTTTAAGATTGGATTCAAACACAATCATTTAAGAAACTGCCTGTGCAGCACATTTATTTTTTTTTTTAAACATTCTGTCCATTCTAAGCTCTCACTAATTTCTGTTCACCTGGATGATTCGAAATGAGACTTTGTTTATGTATGTGTAAAAGCTAGGTCTCAGAAAACAAAATCTTTATTGATCTAGTAAGCGACTTGCCCAATCCTCATTTTTCATCACTGTCCATGTTGGTAATTTGACTGCCATGTGTGATGTGGTTTCAATGTGTGACTTGACCTTAGTTTGTGACTTGTGACTTGACTTAAGTGTATGCCATGATTTTTTTTCTTCATATTACATAATTGTATTTATTTTGCTCAAATGTTTATTTGTTTTAAGATGCTTTTGTTTACTTGCTTAGCTAAATGATACTGGTATTTCAAAAGTACGACTCATTCTGATGGCATTTGAAGTAGTAATTAAGTGATAGACAAAATCATATCAAAATTGTACAAACCAAAATCATGAGATTGACTTGATGTTATATTTTAATCTGGCTGTACATGTTTGTTTTTTATATTTTTTTATGCCAGGCTTGGGTTTCCCTTAAGCTCAAGCTGGGTTTTTGCCCCATGGTTGATAAACCACTGATGATTTTATTTCATCCCTGTATGCTCAACTGAATGATTGTTATTGTTGTTTTTCTTTTAATTCAACATTGAGTTTGAGTTTTTTCTGATTTTAAGTTGAATATGGAAAACTCTTCTAGTACTTACATTTAAGAACTTCTGCAAACTAATTAAACCTGTGAATATGCATGGAAAAAAAGCTCTGACAATACCTAAGAGAAATCTAGAGATGAATAGCAGAATTTGCAATATCAATGTTAAATCAAGACTCAAAGTTCCGATATGTCAACGTCAGAACTACTAGATTTGCTATTTGCCTTTTTTTTTTAGGAAGATGCAGTGGTAGTGCTAACTCAAGATCATAAGATACTTTTACATGGTATCAGAGCTACTTACAAAAGATAACAGCTACTTACAAAATATATCTGCTACATACATAAGTTATCAGTTACTTACGTAAGGTATCAGCTACTTACATAAGGTATCATGTACTCACAGAATGTGTAAGACACAAAATCATTACTTGCAAAGACTTGTATGTGTCCCTACATTACCATTACATTGAGTCTGGTGTCTTGGAAAATTATATTTAATTAAAGGCCATCTATTGAATGTATACTAGTAATTATCTAAAAAAAAGGTTAGCTTACATCTCAACAACTTCAGAAAACATGAATAAAATAGCTCTTGACAACAAGTTCCAGAATATAGATCCAGTGTATTACAGAAAAAAAGTATTAAGGTTTGCATGTATCACATTTTAATAAATGCATTTTTATTTTACCCTAGTCCATGAATTAATCAAAATGTATAAATCAATTTGATAATTGCTCATAGATTCCCACATTGATTCATGCACAGCTGATTTGAAATTCAAGTGAGAGTTGAATTGTTTCATTGGTTTGACTTAGAGTCACATGGTCTGTGTGTGTTTTTGAACATTCTCTTCTGTTTGGTGCAGAGTGTGTAGTGTCCCCTGTGTTTGCTTGCTGCTAGCATAAGCCTCAAAACAACCTTTGATCACTTTTGTTTCTCTTGTCATTTAGTTTTCTAATTAGTTGCTTCTTTATCTAAGACTAAGACTAAGACTGCTTTATTGATCCTTACGGAAATTTGTTGTGATTACAAGGACTCTTTTCTCATATAAAGACAACATAACAGAAAAATACACACAAATACAACAGACAACATAAAGAGTTCATTCAGCGACTACAGACAGGTATCTTGGTGCATTTCATGTTCATATTATCTGTTCATATTATTTAAGATAACCAGAGAATGAAAGAGAGAGAGAAAGTAGCTTTTAAATTTCTTTTTTTGAGAGTTTGTTTTGAAACATTTAAATCACTCATATTATTTAAAATCATTGTTAACATTATTTGTACATCTGTTCATTTTTCTATTTTTTGGTTATCTTTTATTTTTTTGTTGTTTTGCTTGTTACTCAGATATGGATCTTAATGTACAGTATTTTCCAAGAGGTATTTCTAACATACATTGTCATCACATTGTCAGCTAGTTTTTCTTAAGACTAACTTGTCTGCATGCTTTATAATAATCGGGTCATTGGCCATAACAAAACAAGACATTCATCATTGCACAGAGAGTGAATCAAAAGATTTTCTGATCAGTTTGTAATGTCTCCCCAAAGTTGTGAGGGAGCTAGTGAGTGGCATCCTAAAAATATTTCATTCAAGTTCTATGTAACTTTTGGGCTGGGGGGGTGTCAGGAGGAGGCATACTTGTTTTTAATTCTCATCCTTTAACTGTATTTGTATAGTACATTGAAATATCATGAGTTAGTCTCTTTGATCTTGTCCTGCCTACTCATGTGGTATGCACAGTGGACTAGCGTTAGGACCCTCGATGGTCCTGGGATCATATCCTGCTCACTCCCCCCCCCTCCCCCCCCACCGTTCAGTGGGAGATTTGGACTATGAAGTAGATTATCTTCAACTTTGAAGTTAGTCTGACGAATACACCAATACACCTTTTGACTTAGTACTATTGTGTGTTAGTCTCTCGACTGTAGTTATGATTGTTGGTCTTATTATGTTACTATTTGTTACTCATATTGTAAAAATTAATCTTACATATCTAACCTAGAAACTAAAACTGTGAATTAATATCAAAATACTAACAAAAATATTAATTTTTTAATTTATATTAAAGTAGATGATTTAAACCTATACTTAACTATAGGAACTGTCTAAAAAAAATAAATTACTGGGTGAGGAATAATTTTGAGATAACCATATTAATTGCTGTGGATATATTGAAAAGTAATGGGTGATAACTATATATTTCTTAAGACTAAAGTAATAAAAATTTAACTGTGAGGAAAAGAGCTTTATCTCCACCATAAGTGATCAAATACTGTTCATTGTCAGCATTCTTAGTTTATTTAGCTTTCCTTTTATGTAAAAGGTTGCAGTAGTTTCTGAGCTTTCAAATATATGCATATCCATTAAATTTGACAAGGTATGTCTATACAGACCAATCTTGAGAATGCATTGTGGAAGACAGTGTAGTAAAATAAAATTACAAATGCAGATAATCAATAACTTACAACACCGTATCATTTATTATAATTTTTTTGTGTGTGCATATTATTTCATTTTGTGTACTTTAAAATTCTTTTGATACATTTGTAGAAGTGTAATAAATGTAATATGCTGAAAATTTTTATGAAGGCTAAAGATGTCTTTTCAAAATCATTGCGCCCTACTGGTTTTACTGGTTTTCTTTAATTGGTGAAAGAGTTACTTCCTTTTTTTGATTACCTCCCCCCCCCCCCCGACCACCTGTACAGTTTTATCCCAGCAGATGCTTAGCTGTTTCATCCATGAAATGTATTCAATCCAAACTTTTTGTTCTTTTTTCATTTTATCTCAAATCTTGTTGATATTTTTAAACAACCAAAAAAAAAAAAGCTGAAAAATAATTATGCAAGTTGTGTCCAGCCGACAGTATGCAATGATGTATTGTCCAGTGTGGTCTTTCAGTGATCATCATGGCATTGACATTAGTATGTGTTATGTTAAGTCCAGTAGGGTCTTTCAATGTTTGTTGTGCTGTATCCAGAAGAGAAAAAAAAAAAGAAATAAACTAATGAAATTTTGTGTGTGTGTGTATGAGTAAATTATGCTACTGATTTGTGATTACTGAGTAACTTGAGGCAAAAAATAAGTAGTTTGATGCATATGTTTCACTTATGCTTTTTGGAAGTGTGAATGTTTTAAAATTAGATTTTTTATAATTTGTACATTAGCTGAATATTTTTGGCATTTTAATTTCTGCTTTAAGTATGATCTATAAATGGTTGTGAAACATTGACACATACTCATAATTAGTGTGCAAAACATTAGAGTTTGAGTTAAAATGCTCTGATTTAGTGTCCCCTTTGAAGCTAGTACAGTTTGTATTGCTAGGGCTAAGATTGGGTGTCCTGTTGGTCTAGGATAGTATGCCCTCTTGGTCTGATGTAGTTTAGTTTTGTTTTTCTAAAGTTAATAATAGCTAAGGTTTTTGCTTTCTTGCAAAAACAAAAAAAGTTGCACTTCAGTAACATGGCTTCAACTGACACTGTAAAGAACATTGTTCTCTGGTTATCTCTGGTACTATAAAACCTTGACCTTCAGAAGGTCTGTTTAAATGTGCATGTAGCATTAACTAATACTTAACTCTCTAGAGTCCTTCCATTTGTAGGATATTATTCTACACATATACTCAGAAGTAGCCCTGCAGACATTGTGTTCTATGATACAGATAATATAAAGCTCATCCGTTTCAGATGGAAACAGACTCTACACAAAGGGCTGAACACTTGACAACATTAGTGCATATTTTTTGTCAAATAATTTTTTAGATTTAAAAATTTAACCAACAAAAAAACAACCCCTTACTATGTTAATTTGTTGTTTTTTTTCTAAATGTTGCAATTTGTACTGAAAAATAAGAATTCTGGATCTTGATTTTAATGGGAAAAAAAGTTTATTATACTTCAATTAACTAGACTTTATTGGCTTGTGTAATTGACTTCATTTCAATCTGACTAGGAATTTAACTTTAATCTGTGTGTTGATTTTATTGTTTGACAATATTCATTGTGCATGATAACATGAGCGTGTGGCTTGTTTTCAATGTGTGATAGCCATATTTAACTATATTTCAAGGAGTTTGGTGTTGTTTCACTTTCCTTTGTGATATGCAACTCTAGATCAGGTGAGTGCCTTCAGACAAAGACATTTTCTTTTTGGAAGGAATTTAACATTTTTATTTTTACTGTGCTGGAACTGTTAAACAAATAATTACTGGTCTTTGAGCTCTACCCTCACAACCAGTAGTTTCTTCACAGAAAAATGTAATAGAGACTTTATTTGCTTTAGTTCTATTCAACTTGTTCACTTGAAAAGGTTTCATTTCTATTATTATGTCATCCTTGTTAGCTAGCATTCGACTTCTTTACTACTTCTATAATAATAAGGCTTGTCTTCATTTCCGAAGATTAATGAGGAATGCAGTATTTCCAGTGGCTACGCAGCCCCAGCTGTGACCTACATATATTGCCACATCTACCGCAGGTATAATCATTGTCCGCCTGTGGCCCACTCTCAAAAATAAAATTGTTTCCATATGTCAGTTTGTTTAAGCTGTGACATGATTTTGAAGTGTGACTTTAAAGAAGTGTGAAAAATATTTGTTTCCAGTGATGTATTTTATTGTTGTGTATTTATATACTATTTAACAAATGTTACTTGAAGATTCCATTATTTTTCCTTCAATTTTTGGCTTGTATTTTGTAATATGTAAAGACAAGCCAATGTAGCCAATTTCATTAGTTTGATGAACTTAGACACCAAGAGTTCTACTTTGGCTTTTGCTAAAAGTTTTCTAGAATTATCTGTAGAACTTCTACTCTTTTGTTTATAGGGTTTGGGTAATTTTTGTAGTTGTCTAGATTCCTGAAATTTAGCATTCATTGTCAAAACTAATTGGAGATAAAAGAGCACCATCGCTTAAATCCCTTGATCTGTCACTCAAAAAAGATAATCACATTGTAAAAGTTTAAATTTACCATGTCAATTGTTTCCTGTACATTCCAGTCGTTTCTTCATGTTTTTTTTCCTTAGGTTTGTATATGTACTGAACATGTGTATTGGCTCTATGTCCTATCTATGTATAACCAACTCTCCACGTGTAAAACATATCCAGATAAACAGTTGGAGTATTTATTTTGTTGTTATTTTCATTACATTAGACTGTACGAGAAAGTTTCGTTGGTAGTTTTTGAGCAATAGAAGTTGGCAATGGGTTTTTTAATTATCAAGGTGACTCTAGTCACCGAAACAAAACGAAGTGTGAAGCCATCAGTTGTACCTTATGTCCTGAAAGGAGCAGACCAGCTTAGTTCTCAACCTCCCGTGACCATTGCCGCTGAATAAATAACATGAGTCATGTTGTTGATGACCCATTAGAGTCGACTGCGCCTTTCGAGGCTGACACGTAGCCAAAAGTACAGAGGGACACGAGTAATGTCAGTCAGGCTTTTGAGATGTGGTCAGTGGAGCCACCAAGTCAATCTTTGTCAACCGGTAGACTGCAAGAGTCTGATAAACTTGTGAACTTATTAGGTTCGTATAAAACAAGGGCATTTAAAAAAAAAAGTATAATTCTAACAAGATGAGTTTCTTGGAAGAAATCAAATATACTATTCAAGGCTACAAGAGAAACCTTCCCAAACAAGGACGACAACTCTACTAGAAAAATAATATGATAACTTGCCAATAACAATGTAATGAAACATAATTGTCCCAAACAGGTCGACTAAGACTTGTTTTTTCTTCTATTTGAGGCTGCGATGTGTGTTCACTAAATACCACACAGTAAACCATTGTATCAAACGTTTATTGTTTGAGACTTGGTGTTGAACTTATTACATAAAACTAGATATCGTGTGTAATACATTGGGTGTATATCTATAACCAAACTATCCTTCTTCATTTACTCTCGCGCATCAGAAATAAACTTTATTTTGTTTACTGATACACATTTTCTTGTTTACTGTAACGTTTTTTTTTCCTGTTGGACAATTTTTTTGTTTGTTAGAGATTTAAAATTCTGCCTCATCATCGTGTCCAATAGAAGGCTATTTGGCGAAATATTGTCATTGATGTAATTGTGTGTGTGTTTGTAAAATAGTATCTGAATATCTTTGAACTATCAATTACGTGTGGCTCAGACATAGCACACTAGTTAACCCTATCGCGTCGTAGGGTTACAACAATATATATAAATAAATAAATATATATGGAGATCCACATGGAGAGCGAGCATAATGGAAGGGTTCCGGAGATAGCGGATGCCCTACACAATTGTAGTAGAAAGAATGGTGAAAGTACAACGGCGCCTGGTGATTACAGAGGCCCAAGCTGTGTATCAAGGATTGGCCTCTTTAGTCACACAAGAAGTTGCAAAGGGAAAAGATGGCCTCTGGAGGTGTAAAATGCCACAGAAAGATCTATAGAAATTTAAATACATGATTAAATGAAATAATTGATACAATTTTCCTCAATACAAGTGAGGCTTTTGAAAAAAAAAATAGATTAAAATTTGTTAAATTTGCTCTTTTCTGGCCTTTCAAAGTGGCAAATCATAAACAAAAACACGTGTTTTAAACTTTTGTTAAACACGGTTAAAAGTTGACATATATATATTTTACATATATGTATTAACGTCTAGGATAATTTCATTCTATCACCCAGCACATTTTTTTTTTCTTATTTTTTAAATTAAAAAAAAAAATTTCCATTATCTTGCCTCTGAGGACTCCTATTGAGACCCAACCATGATTTCTACCGCAGCTCTGGCATACATTTGAAGAAGAACAAAATGCCTATTACAATTTGTCCCCACACGAACCCAACATATCATTTTTCCCCTTCGATCCAGACACAACAGATGGAGCGTAGAGCGTCTCGTCAGAATGCCGACCATGATCTTCTAAGCTGTATAATCTATCGAGAGGCTCGAGGAAGACACTGGCCCTAACCCCACCATAAAGAACAAAAACTACATGGGGAGCTGGCAGATTTGGAAACTACTGCACGATTCATCTTGGATATAGAACTATTCGTCAGAATCCTCCAACATAGAAATTAGAACGCGGGAAAACGGGAAAAGAGACATAATTATTTTTTTATTTTTTTTTCACTTTCAATAAAACGTTCGCCTTTTAACGTGAATTCTGTTATCTTTCACGTTGCAATGGACCCTGGGCATCATAATGCTCTCCTACATTTACTTTTGACTTGAATTGAACGACACACTTTTCAGCTCCACTCAGAAACTGTATCAAACAAAAGAAAATTCCCCAAAACACACGCATACACTTTCAAAAAATTTCGGTATTCTCTAGTGGACAAAATAATTTTATTTTTTATCTATTTTGCTTTTTAAAGTGTTCAAAATGGCGTGTTACGCACCATAGAATCATTGCATTCATGTTGTTTTTACAAAGCGTATATCAACTCAATCTGTCTGTCTATCTGGTAAAAAGTTTGTAGGCCTACACGTTATTTCTCCCTCAATCAATCTCAGGTCAAGCTGAAATTTTACACACTTATTTCTTGTACCTAAAGAAACAAACAAAAAAACAAAAAAACAGGAATCAATTAAAAAAAATACAAATGAATTAATTAACTATTGGTAATTATTTTATTTGTTTGTATCGAACAAGGGAAAGAACTTTTACTTGACGGATGCGGTGAAAAAAGGTGAATTAGTCTCCTTTATACTTTGTGTAGAAAACCAGGTTGTTGTTTAAAGAATTAAAACTAACGATACCTAATTATAAAACCTTTTATTTTCATACGCTTTTAACTGGCACAGTGGTCAGTGAGTTGGCTTGAGGAGGCTTGAGCCCTCGAGTTCGTATTCAAATCGTACAACTTTTTTTCCTAACTGGTCAAGATAAGTGATAGAAGCAAAGAGCAAAAGCATGAAATTGCCCTAAAGAATAAACAATTGGTAAAAATATTTCTAATCGCACAGATTTCTTATTGGTAGTCTAGATCTACTACACATTCAAGTACATGATTGACACAAACTAATGTATGTACCAACGCTTAATTGGATTTTTACATATTTAAATAAAAAAAATAATTTCTTGTTAAAAGTTCGAACACACAAACACATGCATTCACACAGTTATTTAATATTTAGTGAAAAAAAATAGCTTAAAAAACAACAACTACAGTCTATTTCGTGTTATTAAAACAGTTGATACACTTAATATAAGCTTTTTTTTTAAAAAAGTATATTTATATATAGATATATATATTTAATGCTCTCTGTTTTCCCTATTTACTTTGAATGTATTAGTAATGTATGGGCGAGTGATATCCCTTTAATTAAGATGACTTTCTTTTTAGTTTAATCACAGCATCTTCTGCCTTTCACAGATGTGAATTCAAACTGCCTGCTTAGTCTCTCTACTGATACAATTTTTATTTTTTTTTACACTCAGAAACTAAAAGGTTGGCCGTGTTCGTGTGATGAATTATGAGAAAATGTCAAACTTGCGATCGTCAAGGGGGTATATGTTCCTGACAAGTGTCTCGTCCTAGGCACAAATAAAGTGTGTCACACGAATCTCAGTATTTTTACAATGCTTATATCAACTCCCTCTTTTAGTCCGGTACAATGTTTGTACACGTTATTTCTCCCTCAGCCTGTATTCGGATCAAATTATACATAAAACACTGAACCATAATCTTCAAATACAAAAACAAAATCTAATAAAATACTCTGAAAGACACAAAGGTAAAGGCACATTCCTGGTCCCACATGCTAGGACAAATTTGTACAAATACTCCTTCTTCCCTAGTGCTATTAGAGCATGGAATGGGTTGCCTGAGCTAGCCAGAAAAACCAGTGACTTGGCAGAATTTAAGTCATTGGTTAATATGCATGACTAAATGCATGACGCGTAGGACGTAATCATCTTCTTTTTTGAAGTAACGTCTGTATTATATAAGATAAGTCGAAACTTTGCACAATTATTAGTTGTCGGTGAATCAATCGAAAAAATTCCCAATTATTTTATCGATAAGTCGTAACTAATTAATGTAGTGGAGTGGATACCTTTTCAGAAAACACCGGCCACCCCGATATCCACGTGACCCTTCCCCCTTGTGTCCGCGTAAAAAGGCAGACCAACGTGGGCACTGTCCATTCTACCAGCATCTCTTGTCGCTGTAGTGTATGTTCGTTACTGAACCTACGTCGTCTCCACTCCCTGTTTGTGCCTGGTTCTACACCATGTGTTTACGTATGGCTGCAGGTCTTTAGTGTGTAATAAAGAAATTGAAATCGGCCTACGAGTTCCTTTCATCATTTAGAATTTAGTTCGTTCTGTGACAAACCCACCACATTAATATCCTTGCATTTATATAGAGACAGTACTAGCTAATGGGAGATAAGCCTTGTTTAGAGAATTAAGTCGTTGGCTAAAATTTTTAAACTAAGAAAAAAAATAATTAAAGAGTTCCCCTTTCAGAACTTGTGATATATAGGGCAGATGTTAAGGTCCTCTGTTTCTTTGGACAACGCTTAACGGGGAGGGTGTCATGTGGCCAGCACCGCGTCCAGCAACCTTTACTATTTTAAACAAAAGTCAGGTATCCATTAGAGTTAGATGGACTCGGTGGCGGCCTGAAAAATCCCGAAATTTAAAGTCGCAGTCTTCACTGAGATTCGCACCCAGGACCCC